>MU968403.1:885974-1202592 GCA_034641835.2 Pinus albicaulis | reverse complement strand
ACTTTGCTTGCACTACACAATCCTCATTGGCATCTCCATCAATGTGTGGTGCAAACTCATGCACTATTATAGTCACAACTGATAGTCACACTGCTCTTTCACCTACCTCTCCACTGGTCTCCACTGAAACTATCCATGCACTGTAGTTAACTGATTTTTTCTTCATTTGATTAATGAGTTAATAATTAGTGAATTAATTAATAATTAATTCACACCACTCTCACTAGTGTATCAATCAGTTAGACTAGATACAACTAGCTCAACTGTGTCTAACTGAGTTAAATTGAACACAACTCCACCAACTAGCTCAATAACTCCACCAAACTCTATCACATGAGTTCTAACTGAAGTCTCCATGCAATAGCTCCACTTAATCCTCAGGAATAGCGTAATTCCTTCTGTCAGCTCCTATGCCGCATCTGTGCACTTAACTGAAGTGATCCAAGAGAATAAGATAATGTTTATAGTCCAAATATTATTAAGAGCTAATAATATTCGACATATCTATTTTTAGACTGGCAATATAAAAATAGATTCCACCCAATATGTCTAAAAATAGAATTCCATCTATTTTTCCAACTTGACCAACCATCCACAAATAGCATCCTGCAACTCATAGAATATGATCGACATGTCTAAAAAATACTGTGCGCCAAAAATAGCCTGCGGGCCCACTTAGTGAAGGCAACTTCTTTCCACTAAGCTCATCATATTGTTGCAATCTCAACACAAATAGCATAGGAGGTAATCATAGTCAAGGAGGAGAAAATAGTAGTAGTAGAAAATTTAGTCCAGTTGTATGGGGAAACACAAAATATTTAGACTCGGAGTGGTTCTCAGATAGGCGCATAGTCTTCTAGTATTACAACGAACGCATGAGGGATTACTTCATCCAAGAGTACCACGCATATCACTATGCGGGCATATATTTGAGGATGCCCATGTATCACGGTGGTAAGACTGAAGACCCAAAACAAAATTGTATCATGTGTGAGGTTGTTTGGATAGATAAGCCTGAGGTCCAAGATGAAGCCACCAAGATTGTGCAGTTGGAATCCACATTTAGGAATCACGCACTGACATGGTATATGAAGTATTAGAGTGTGACACCAACTGGACATAATAGGACTCTTATGGATATCAAGCAAGAACCAATCAGAGAATTATAGAGGCCCAAGTTGGAGTCCCAATGCATCACAAAACTTAAGGAGATGAAGCAGAGTCTGGGAGAATTATTTTTGGACTTTGACCAACAGTTTAAGGTGTTGAAGGATAGGCTAACGTTCTAAATTCCAGATGTGCAGTACAATGAATGGTTTACTACTAAAATTCTGCCACACATCAGAATACCATTGACACAATAGAGGATTGGTACACATTCAGAGGCTTTGGAACTGACACTGAAGTTAGAAGCCTCGCGAGTAAGTGGGAGTGAGAAAAATGGGATGGCACAAATGTAGTACTAACTTGTTGTGCTAGCTTCTCAAATCTAAGATTTGTCAAAGTGGAAGGAAAAGCAAGAAGAAGTATGGTGTGCCATCATTCGAAGAGAGGGTCACCATAGGAATGAGTGCAAACTATGGATTGATTATATGGAAACTAGCGCAACAAACCCCCTTGCACAGGGTAGGGGAATATGGTGCAAGATTTGCAGGGTATGGGGCCATATACCATCTAGTTTCTTAATGATGCATAAATATGAGGCTACAATGAAAAATTTATTCTACGACTTTTGTAAGTCGATGGCACACGATATTCATCATTTCCATGTATTGGAGTTAATGCGTGAGCATACTTTTGATTCCTTTAGAATGTAGGGGCTTGAATCAGCAGAAGCCATGAAAAGTGGACTTAATCAGGCTAGGTATAACCAAGGTGAGAAATATAATAAGCAAGGGCGAGGACGAGGTATGGTGGCTAAAGGACTTAGAGGACCTATTAGGGGAAAAGGATGATTTGGTTGAGGGAAAAACACTATAATTTGTTACAACTGTGGAAAAAAGGGACACTTGGCTCGGGATTTCACCAATTCATGTTGCACGTATATGTATTATAAGTACTTAGATCATCCAATGGATAAATGTATGTCATGGCTAGTAGGGGTCTAGTCAAGTCCTTGTTCGAATGTTTGCTTGTGCACCATTGTTTTGATGTTAAATTTCATTTATGAACTTGTCATTGAGTTATGGGGAGTGGCATGAGCTCTGGGCCTAAAAAAATGGCTCAAAACCGAGGGATGTTGGCACAAGTCTGTGGGAAAAAGTCCCTAGATGCATGCATGCATATTTTGTGGGTGCATCCAGATCCTCCCAAACGCACCCATGCCTATACTGTGGGAGAGTCTGGGATTTGAAATCCTAAAACCTTGGTGGGGCCTAGGGGTTGGATTCTTGAGTGGTTGGGATGGATCTTGGGAGTTTTGTTGCTGATGTGGAAGGTCTTTTTGATATTTTTCCATTGGTTCCACTTCCTTAAGGTCACCTAGGAGGTCGAACCAGATCATAGTAACTCTTCGTCACATGTTTACCATGGTTGGACATTTACTTAGGTAGATGTGGGGGGAGGGTGTTACACAGTGGTATAAGAGCATGATTCACCCCTTGGACTGGATGGGCGGTGTGTGTTAGTCATGCATTCATGTCGGTTGCATGTGTGTCAATAATCTTTGCGGTCTATATGCTTGTTGTATATACATGGTTTCGGTCATGATTGTGGTGATGTCGCCATGTGGAAGAGGATGGTGTTGTTGTGGAATGTTTCGTCATGAGTGTATGACTGGTTGTGTGTTGTTTATACGTGTTTATTTCTTACATGTATTTTCCATGTATGTTTGGTTACATGTATTGTCTGTGTGTGTTTGGTTACATGTTGTTGCATGTTGTCACAGGTATTGTCTGTTTATGCTTGATTGCATGTTGTTTAGCTGTTCTATTGTTTGTGTTTATTCTTGTGTATTTTCCATGTACATTGATATGATGGACTTTTTCATGCATGCAATCATGGTATGTGTAGTGATGTGGTCATGCATTGATGACTTGACTCTAGCTAGAATGATGTTTACGTGTTAGTAAACCTATGTCTTATATGTTAATATGCTGATATGATTATATATATCTATATATATATATATATATATATATATATATATATATATATATATGCATTACGCTAATTGGTTGATTTTTTAGATGAGATATCCTTCCTAAATTGTGCTAAGGTACGTTGGTTTATTGTGATTTGGTTTAGCTGACATAGTATGCATTGCAGGAAATAAATCAAAGATGAGTAGCAAGATGGTAGACTACAAATATTCTCCCTATGAATCAGATGAGCATCATGGTGCTGGGCACTCTTCTGACTTGGCATATACACTAAGAAGTTTGAAGGAATAAATAAGGATTTGCAAGGAATATAATGACAGATTCATACAGGCACAGGAAAAGAAAGAAGAGGTTAGCGCATTCATCCTTCAAAAATTTTCAGAATTACATAAACAGGGACCACTTCTGATTATCTATGGATAGGAGGATGGGACTAATGGGGCATATGGCAGTAGGTCTCCTCATGGTCATAGGTCAGTTTCATAGCATCATTCAGTGCTTTTGTAGTTTTGATGCTCTTGTATGGCCTTGGGCATCCCTTTCCCATTCAGACATGATCATTTATTAAAAAACAATACTTTGAATTCCATATGCGACTCTTCCCTTCAAAAATCGTGTACACACATGGGT
This sequence comes from Pinus albicaulis, assembly GCA_034641835.2. NCBI lineage: Eukaryota > Viridiplantae > Streptophyta > Pinopsida > Pinales > Pinaceae > Pinus > Pinus albicaulis. Next base: position 1,198,861 of record MU968403.1, on the reverse strand, counting down.
ACCACAGTACATAACCTGCGTATATTATTTAAAATATGAAAAAAATATAAAATATCCTATTTTTAGGGTGGGGTTTATGGGTTTCACAGAAATCCCACCTATAGGAGCATGTGGCCTAACTGAATCAACTTAAATCGGGTGGTATTTATACACCTCATGGGAAGGCCTAATTACACCAAGGAAATAGGATATCGACATTATAGTATTTTCAGTCCCCAAATCAAGTATGATTTTCCCTATGCCTCCTGCACTCCCAGTCATAGGAAACCCTCGTTTCCTTGCATAGATGCTCATCCTTTATTATATGGCATCCTTTTTCATATGCTCGAGGGGTGATCTTTGAGGCTTGGGTTAGACGGATCTAGAGGAAGGTTTCGTTGGTGTCATGGTCGGATCAGGTTGTATCTCTCCACTACTCTTTGTTGATATCAATAAAGAAGATTTGCATTGTTCCTGAAATGTTATGATCTCATGTTTTGTGATTTATTTTGAATATATCATAATTTATATGTTTATGCTTGATGATTTAACATGTTTATTATGCACTTAATTTGAACTGCTTCTTATGTATATGCTTCTCTAAACTGTGTGGCAGGTCTGATCACTTTGGAGGAAGCAGAGGGTTTGGACCCTACGAGATCGACATTGAACATAGGACCTATGGTTCTTCCTCTCAAACATGAATTTAGTAGTTTGTGTACTTTTCTTGCTTGAATGCATGCTTCTTGTTTATTTTCTGCCTTCGATCTGTTGAGGTTGTCAACCCTTACCTTAGGGAAGTTTTTCCCTCCAACATTCGGATAGAGATGACATGATTAGAGATGGTAGGTTCTTGGACACTTCGGATTGGAGAGGTGACAGACACATGTATCATTCTAGTTTTGGATCTGACAGGCATCATGATTGTCATCATTATCATCCTTACAGGAGGAATGACAAGGGATATTTTCCATATGACTTTAAGAAGGAAAAACCACCTACATTTTACGAAGAGATGAAGAAACCACATGATGCAGAGGCATGGTTGCTTGGTATTAAGAAGTTCTTCAAGTTTCATGATTACTCAGAAAACATGAAAGCTAGAATAACTACACTCAACATCATAGGTAGAGCATATATTTGGTGGGAATATGTGAAGAACGTCAGAGATATTTATGAGGGGGGACTGACTTGGAGTGAGTTTGAGAGGTTATTTAGGAATAATTATCTATCAGAGAGATACTATGATGATAGGGAAAAAGAGTTTTATGAGCTACATATGGGTTCCATGATAGATGATGAGTATACTAGCAGGCTCTTGGAGTTACTAAGATATGTGCCATACCTCAAAGAGGAGAAGGCCAAGATTCAAAGATTTATTAGTGGGTTTCTGATAGCATTCAAAGACAATATTGAGTTTGATGAGCCTGGATCATTGGAGGAGGCTATTTGGAAACTAAAGCATTGTTATGAGCAATCAAAGTGCAAATATAGGACTAATTCAGACTAGAAAGGTAATGCACGAAACAAACAAAAGTGGGAAAATAAGTGAGCCAAACCTCAGGATATAGGTAAAAAGAGAATTTTTCACCACCTAAGAATTTCAATACATCTGGAGGAGGACAGGGACTTCAGTCTTAGGAGAAAAATAAGAGTGAAAATAGGTAGCCCGTGCAGTGTTGGACTTGTGGAGGAGATCATCGTAGGAGAGATTGTCCAAAACATCGGGGTGGTAGGTCGCAGATCTATATTGCGCAGGAGGCACAGACAGTGGGAGATTTTGGACATAGTATTCTTAGGATCTATGCAGCACTGGATAACAGACAGGCAGATCATCAGGCATCTATCATTGAGATGGACGGTAAGATTTGTGATCAATTTATTTTCATTTTGATTGACCTTGGATCTAATTATAGTTATGTTAGTCCTAACTTGGTGGATTAGTGTAGTTTGAATAGAGAAGTGCATGCAGAGTCTCGGTTAGTGCAATTGGCTATAGGTACAAAGAAAAGAGTTCATCATTGAGCAAGAGCTTATAGATTTGAGTTGAATGGCATGTTTACAACAACGCACTTGAACATATTACCATTTGGTTCATATAGTATGCTATTGGGTATGGATTGGCTATATCTTCACAAGACCAAGGTAGATTGTTATGACAAGGCTATTGAATGCTTGGACGAGAATGGGGAACCAAGAGTCCTACAGGGTAAGAAGAAAGAAACATCAGTTAGGATGGTTACAACTATGCAAGCCAAGTGCAGTCGCAGGAAAGGGTGTGTGTTATTTGCAGTGCACATTTATAGTGACAAATGTAAGGAATTTGAGGATGCAGATGTTTTGAGTAGGTAATTAGTTATAAAGCATTTTCAAGATGTATTTCCTGCAGTTATTTTAGAGTTTCCACCTCACCGGGAAGTAGAATTTTCTATTGAGTTGGTCCCAGGGGCAGCGCCGACATCTAAGGCACGTTATAGAATGAGCACACCAGAGTTGGTAGAGTTGAAGTTGCAGTTGAAGGAAATGTTAGTCAAAGGATACATTAGGCCAAGTGTATCACCATGGGGCACATCGGTATTGTTTGTGAAGAAGAAATATAGTACTCTTAGACTATGCATTGATTACAAGAAATTGAACAAAGTGACCATCAAGAACATGTATCTGTTGCTAAGGATTGATGACTTGCTTGATTAGTTGAAGAGAGCATAAGAGTTATCAAAGATTGATCTAAGATCAAGATATCATCAGGTACGCAACAAAGAAGATGTCATTCAAAAGACAGCCTTCCAAACTAGGTATGGACATTATGAGTTTGTTATAGTTCCATTTGGTTTGACACACGCTTCAGCTACATTTATGTGAAGAAATCTCTGGATTATCCATAGTGTTAAAAAATAATGGTCGACGTTTCAAATCCCAATGAGGATCCATCTTCAGGACAAGATTTTTGAATGAAGAATGAAAGAAAGACAAAAATTTAGGGTTTATATAGTGATAAAGAGAGAAAAAGAGCCGACAAGAAAAAACTAATTAATAATCTATTAATTTATTTAATAATTTTTTTTATTTTAATAAATAAATAAATAATTTATAAATCTTAATAAATTATGATAAAAAAAAATTTACAAATATATATATCATATCATATATTTATTGATTTAATAATATTAATAATTTAATTTTAATAAATAAATAATCTATTCTAATAAAGTTTAATAAATAACTAATATATTAATGAAATTTTATAAATTTTTTATTTTAATAAATAAATAATTTATTATAATAAATTTATTTTTAATAAAATGTTTTAAATTTAAAAATATTAAGTAATATTTATATTAATTAATTAGTTAAAATGATAAAACCTAAATGTTACTAAAAAAAATTTTAATGAGCATCTTGATTGTAGCAACTACAAGAAGCTCAAGTCCAACCCTTTCCCAAAGGTTTTAAGAGAAGTCAAGAAGGCAATCTCGAACTCTCAGCTCGATGACAATTTAAAAAAGAAGTTGACCCCCTCTTGTGAGGTCATTCCAAGAATTTATGGGCTACCCTAGATTCATAAAGAAGGTGTTGCCCTTAGATCGTTTGTTAATACCATTGGACCCCCCACCTATGAATTGGAAAAATACGTTGCCAAAATTCTTAAGCCTCTCGTTGGAAACATTGATTCCTTTATTAAGGACTCCAATGATTTCATTAGACTTATTAAGGAGGAAAGGGTGGAGGAGAGCGAAATCTTGGTAAGCTTTGATGTAGTTTCATTGTTTACCAAGATTCCATTAGATGAAGCAGTACATGTTATTAATGAGGTTACAAATCCAGAAACTACTAAGCTTGTGGAGATTTGTTTATGATCCACCTTCTTCAGCTTCCAAGGAAAATTCTATCAGCAGGTATCGGGTGTCACAATGGGATCGCCACTCTCACCTATTATCACCAACTTATTTATGTAGCACTTGGAAAAGAAATCCCTTGCCTCTTTCCCCTTAACTCCAACTTGGTGTAAAATATTTGTAGATCACACCAACATAAAATGGATGCATGGTAGGGAGAATCTCGAGAAATTATTTAATCACCTCAACTCAATTTCCTCTGAGATTAAGTTTACTATGGAGATTGAAGAAAACATGAGCATTCCTTTCTTGGATGTCCTTGTTTCCAGAAAGGAGGATGGAACATTGGGGCGTCAGGTGTTTAGGAAGAAAACCCATACTGACAGCTATCTTCATGTTGAGTCTTACCATCATCTTACTCAGAAATTTGGTGTTCTTAACACTCTTGCTGTAAGAGCCCTGAGGATATCCGATGAGGAGCACCTGAAGGATGAAATCACTCACTTGACATCTGTTTTCATGGGTATAGGATATAAAGAGATAAAGATCAAAAGATTCATAAGAAGAGCTGAGGGTTCGGTCATATCCAAGAAGTGCCAAGGACCTCAAGAAATTTGTAGTGGGGTTTTTCTACCATACATTAAGGGCGTTACGGATAAGATCACCAAGGTTCTGGGAAGGAATGACATTTTCACAAAATTTTCAGCAACAGGAACAATAAGACAAAAAAAGTGGTCAGTTAAAGATAGTATTAGTCCCGAGCAACTTAAAGGTGTTTACAAGAGTGATTGTTCATGCGGGAAAAGTTATATTGGTGAAACCGGGGGGTGAAAATGTGAAGTTGGGAAACACTTTTTGCCCTTTTTTGACATTGAAAATTGTAACTTTCTATGTTTTTCAACTTCAACTCCACTAAACTCATATTTTTATTGCAAATTGTGCTTTGACATAAAAACAAGAATTGTAGAGAATTGACTTACCACCATACCCATATTTTATTTTTATTTTTAAATATTGACAGATAGAGGGATAAATTTCTTGTTTACTAACTGCATATACTTGAAATTATCATGCAAACATAAATAGTCACTTTATGATCCTTAACCTTTTTTAGGGAAGGTTATTCATTTTTTGGAAAAAAACCATAGCATCACAATCTGCATATATTGCACTAGTGCCCATACTATTTTTTGGTAATTTTCGGATTAAATAACTATTTTTTATTCTTTTTTGAAATGGACAAAGACAAAAAAACAGTGATGTTTCAGTACATTTTATGATCCTTTGATTTTCTTTTCAATGTGATCGTCAATAACAAAAATGAGAGTACCCTTTTGAAGTAGACAGGGAGAGGAAATGCAATATGATTTTTTTGAATTTTTTGGTGTCCTCATTTGAAAGTTATTGAATTTTCATTCAGTGCAATTTTTCGAACAATGAAATTCCACAGTGACACAGTTTAGTAAAAAATTAATAAAAAATTGAATTTTTTAATGAAACTCCATAAATCTCACATCATCAAAAACTAGATTTAGAGATGAATCTAATGGTACTTGGTCTGAAATATAACATTTTGTTTTTGTAGGTGTTCTGTCCCTCCAAAGTTGCAAGTTCCTGAAAACTGCAGAATTTTCTGATTTTTTCGTTGACCAGAAACTCTCGGCCGAGATAATGTCTCAGACGAGAAATTTCTAAAACTCTCGACCGAGAAATTTAGAACTTTCGACCGAGAGTTTAACCCACCCAAATTTACATTTAACCACGCAGGAAAACTCTCGGCTAAAAGTTTAAAAAACTCTCGGTCGAGAGTTTGTGCCCAAGAGTTTGCCCAATAAAACTCTCGGCCGAGATTTTAGACAACTCTCTGTCGAGATTTTTCTAAACTCTCGGCCGAGAGTTTTATTGAATGTTATATAAAATGATTTGGAGGGAATTAGATAAAAATTTAAAATTAAATACCCCTACATATGTATCTCGCATACACCAAATGGAATATCATGCATCCATGACCCTATGAGTGACGACCAATAATAAAATCCATTGACATAGTTGAGTAATTCTAGTGATGATGAAAATGGAATCTAAGGTATGACATGAAAATCAAAGTGTGAATAAAGGTATTTAATTTGAAGACTTGGGAAGCCACTTAGTGAACAACTAGTGTGGAAATATCAATTGCTGAGAGTAAGATCACCTATCAATGATGAAAATAGACCTTGGGTACTTCTCTAGGTAAAATTCTGAGAGCAATTTGTTATAGTAGATAAGAGTTTACTCAGTAGTAAGAAAAATGTAGACCTTTAGAGTAAAAGATATAGGTTATTGTAGATACTGAAAGTCATTTAACAACTGAAAAGGATAACATGATAAGTCAAGGAGATATGAGAAAGGGACAACACAAGCTAGAAATCCCTTAAACATAAGCATGACAAAAAAGTGACTTGGGAAGCATTGACTCAATAATGACCAATGATAGAAGTTTGTGATGTAGGTGGAATCCACTAACTCTCTATAATTATTGGAAGAGTAATCATATAGGGGAGTAAATACTTAATAAAAATGGCTCAAGTTCCTAGATTCATACTAAAAATCCAAGTTGTTGAGACAAATACTCAAAACTAGTCATTTTTTTAAGCGTTACATTACTCATGATTGTTTCCAAATCAATTAGATAATGCAATTCTTTCCTTTCCCTATTTTTCAATATATTTGATTTTTTTTTTCATATCCTAAGGCTTGAAAAATAATAAAATAATTTTATTATACAATGGAGGAATCAAGTGTCATGGGAAAGAAAACTAGTTCCTAGTGTAGGGAACATACCTATTTTCAATTCAAGGGATGTGTGTAGGATAAGGACACTATTAGGAGTGTTTCATCAAGGATAAATGTGTAAATATGCAAAAGAAATAGATACAAGGCTATTAATTGAAGATAATGCATAAGTGATAGGTTATGAAACATCAAATTGAAGTTGACATCAGGCTCGAGAACACAAGCAGTACAATACAATGTAGTGTTACAATGCAACAATGGGAACCCCATCTAGAAAGGCCAAAAAAAAAGATTAAGAGAAACTTATGAGGTTTCATTAAAGGGTCATTTCAAGGGTAATAGGGCTCCAAATCCTATGAAAATATTACAACATTGATGCTAAATGGATATCAAGGTACTAATTAGTCCCATAGAAGGTAGGCTCTATGATGAAATTACAACACTTTTAAAAGCAAGAAAGAAGGTGTGTGTCTGAAATTAGTGGGGTATATTCTATGGTAGCAATGATATTGAATTGATTAATACAGAATGAACTATGGGAAACTATTCCTTGTATTCCAATTTTTGAATAAATTACCTACCACATAATATCTAAAATGGACAAAAGTGATGGAAAAAATTGCAGAAAATCAACTTAGTTTGTCATATCACCTAAAAAACTAAAAACACCACTTAGAAAGAACTTGCTTATAATTAATAAAATTAATAAAAATATAATAAAGTTTGTTAAACATTATAAAAGGGGTAAAATCAACCTAATATAAGTGAATATGATAAGTTTTACCACTTCATTTTCACTTTTACTCCAAATTTGTACATTTTGGTCAAAATATTCTCAAACTTTGAAAAAGGATTTTCAGAGCTATAACCATTGGGTTTTTATTTCATTAGGACCAAGTGAATCTACATTCTGTTGTCTTCCATTTTAATGTCCATTTAAATTTTGATTTCTATCATAAAATTGAGTTAAAAGTTATTTATAGAACTTAGGGTGCACATATGAACTCTCCCAGGGAATTTCAACATTATGAACCCCACAATCTTAGCCGACCTAACAATAATAATTTAAGGGCATTGCATCATGAGAGCACGGGCTTCTGAGGAGAGGTGATTGGGCTGAAGCTTTGCAGATCCCTGATCTCGGCTCATCTGCCTTGCCAGCCAATCCGTTCAGCGCAGGCTAGATCTCTCAGCGGCACTCCACCTGAATCGCCTCATGAACACCTCAGGGGGGGGGGGTTCGACCCCCCCTACCTTCAGCCCTTTTATTTTTGGCAGCATTCCCTCTAAGACCTCCGACATCCCATCCAGCTCCAGATCTGGGGGAAACAGCAATGCATCGGCGCCACAGGGATCTGCGTCTGTGGGGCACATTCCAAGTCAACACAGAGCGCAAGATCTGTCCCCATGCAAGCCCATCTCGGAGAAAATACCCAGATTAATCATTGAAGATCCATGGATCGACAAATATAGAGATCACATCAGCAAGCATGCCCTGATCTGTAGATTCATGGGGGTTCGACTTAATGAAAAGGCTCTCTGCTGGTGGATAAACCAGAAATGGAAATCCAAAGGGGACTACGATCTTCAGCTGGGATAGAGAAGCTTTTTCACTGTCATCTTCGCTCACAGGGATGATAGAGATCGCATCTTTGAAGGCGGCCCGTACTTCTACAACTCTGCAGGACTTTACATAACGTACTGGAGGCCAAACTTCGCTCCAGAATAGGAAGACTTCAAAAAAGTTCCAGTATGGATCCGCCTTCACTCTCTGCCTGTTGATTACTGGAATAAGCGCATCTTGGAAGCCATAGGAAACCAGCTGGGAGTCTTCATCAAAGCCTCAGATCTCACATCGCAAGGTAAGTACACAACCTATGCTAGAATCTGTGTTTACCTGGATATTTCAGGACCCCTCCCAGGCCATATGGAGCTTATCCATAAAGGAGTGCAATGGAAGCAAACCATTGATTACGAAAAATATCCCATTCAGATGTCGAACATGCTGACAGCATGGACATCTCAGTCATGGCTGCCCTGCTAATCAACCACAGCCTCAGGCCCAACAGGAACAAGGGGCTACTCCAACACCTGGTTTCACCTCTGTCTTAAGAAAGAATAAAGGGAAGAAAGACAAAAAGCCTCTGAAACCCTCCACCAATACAACCCCCACCAATACTGCCTCCACCCAGCAAAACAACTTTGAATTTCTGAGCAATCTTGACTCATTGGAGCACCCTATAGTCTCCCAGGCCCCCATTGATCAAGATCCGTCATTATTAAGTCAATATTTGATTACAACCAATGCCCCAAGCACAACCTCAGATTCAATCCACGCCCAGGCACCGCAACACAAACCGGAATCCTCTCCCATTTAGATTAATACTAGCCACACCTCACTGCAAACCCCTCAATGCACAGAAATTCAAACAGACCAGCCATCCTCAACCACTTCAAACAATCCTCTGGAGGAGATCCTAGGCAGTCTATATCTCCAAAAGGTCAATAAGCAATGGTCCAAACTGGGAGTCGATGCCATTCCCCAAGAACACTTGGAGAGGATAGAAATGGCATACCTGCAGCTGGACTACATCAACCAGAATGCAGCCAAAAGGCAATGGGGAAATAGCAGCCGAATTCAAGCCAACCTGGATTTGGATCAATACAAGCCACAAGGACCAGGAAGAAAAAGAGGGCACAAATCCACAAGACAGCAAATACAAGAACTAGGCAGACGCCTAATCAATGAAGGAAAAATAAAGGCCTTGGTCCTATCTGCTCCAAAGGTAGCTCAATGAAAATCACAACCTAGAACATCAGGGGGCTCAACAGCACCACCAAAAGAAGGATCCTAAAAAATCACTTATTCTCGCTACACCCAGACATCATACTTCTTTAAGAATCCAAATGCTCTCCCAAAGGCACAGAGACACTCAAAAAACTCGTTTCCAACAGTCATCACTGCATAAGCATAGATGTTATCGAGCAAGCAGGAGGGTTACTCACGTTCTGGAACAAAAGCAAATTCTTCTTGCAGAATGCTCTGTCCACCAAGCACTCGTTATCGGTCATTTTCAACATGCCAGACTCAGGGCAATCGATCTGCATCACCAACGTGTATGGACCCCAACAAATCTAGGAAAAGCTGAAGATGCTGCTAGACCTGGACGAAGTCAGACAACACCATGGGGCAAACCACTGGATTTTAGGCAGAGACTACAACATGATCACCAATCTAGCGGAAAAAAAGGGAGGCTTACGAAGATTGGATAAGTACTCGAAAGCATTCAACACCTTTATTGCTGAATCCAAACTCATTGAAATCCCCACAGTCAATGGTCTACATACCTGGAATAATAAGCAAGGAGGAAACAGGCAGATAGCATCAAGGCTCGATAAGTTCCTCATGTCAGAATCCATTCTGCTGCAAAATATCAACATGGAGGCCAGCATTCTGCCTATTGGAGGATCTGATCACTGGCCAGTGCAGATTCACTTCACCAATTTGTATAAGCCCCACAACATACCATTCAGATTCGAAGCCTTCTGGATAGAGCACCCATCATTCATGCAAAACATACAACGCTGGTGGACTCAAGGACCATAAGGAGCGACAATATCATGTACATATTCCAACAGAAGCTCAAAACAATAAAAATCAACCTCAAACACTAGAACAAAAACACCTTTGGCGACATATTTCAAGCCAAAAAATAACTCGAGGAAAAAATGGCGAACCTCCAGCAAAATTTTATCAAAGAAGGGTCCAATGATGAAAGAATAGCTCAAGAATCAAATCTACAAAGGCAATGGGAAGAACGGTTAAAACAAGAAGAGTTGCTGTGGAGGCAGAAATCGAGGGTGCAATGGTTAAAACAGGGAGAACGCAACACTAGTTTCTTCCATAAGTCAACCATCCAGCATAGAGCACATAATCGCATCCTCTCCCTCAAAAAAGCTGATGGCGATCAATTTTATACAAGGGAGCATATAGGATCTAAACTCAACTCTTTTTTCACTTCTCTTCTCAGCGATCCCATTCAAGATAGAACCCAAGCCATCAATGAAATTGTCACTGCCATTCCCAACTTAGTTACAGAGGAGAAAAACTCCCTCCTTCTAAGAGAATTCACTGAGCATAAGATTGAAGAAACAATCTTCAACATGGCCTTGAACAAGGCTCCCGGACCAAACGGCTTTACAATCGAATTCTTTAAATCTTGATGGCCCATTATTAAGGTTGACCTTCTCAACCTAGTAAGGAAATTTCACAGAACCAAGAAAGTGTTTCTTGCCATCAATGCCACATTCCTCACCTTAATTCCAAAATCAGACCAGGCTGACTCCCCCGACAAGTTTCGTCCCATAGCCCTTTGTAATGTCCTTTACAAAATCCTTTCCAAACTGATGGCTAGTAGACTTAAATCCGTCCTCCCCTCAATCATTTCTCAGGAACAAATTGGCTACGTTGAAGGTAGGCAGATCACTGATAGCATAATCCTCACTCAGGAAGTGTTGAATTCTCTCAAAACAAAAAGGAATCTAGGTATGCTTATCCATCTTGACCTTTCAAAGGCCTTTGATAAAATCAGCTGGCACTATATGAGAGCAATCCTCCAGGCTTTTGGATTTAGTCAGAAATGGACAAATTGGATAATGGAACTAGTCTCAGGTTCTTTCTTTTCAATCCTACTGAATGGAGGACCCCTTCAACCCTTCATTCCGTCTAGAGGTATAAGGCAAGGAGATCCCCTGTCTTCGTTTCTCTTTGTCATTATGGCAGAAGGGCTAGGAAGATCCTTAGCCAAGGCAAAACAGTAGAATCAACTCAAAGGCATCAAACCGGTACACCAAGGACCCACAGTAATGCATTAGCAATTCGTAGATGATACAATGCTCATGGGCGCCCCCACAATGCAGGAAGCTCGAACCATCAGCAAAGTGCTAAAGACTTTCTCGGAGGCCTCAGGTATGGAAATAAATCTCACAAAATCCAAACTATTTTTCTCCAACACATCCATTCCTGTGCAGAGAAATCTCAGCAGAATTCTGAATATTCAAAAGAACTCCCTTCCAACCAAATACTTTGGTATACCACTCTCGGAATATGCCTACAAATCGGCCAACTGGGAAGCCCTCCTCAACAAAATGAGAGCCAGGTTAAGCAGCTGGACCCACCAGGCCTTAAACATGGCCAACAGACTGATATTGGTCAAGTCCGTCCTTCAAACCATGCCAGCATATATGTTTTCAGCACTTGCAGCCCCTAAGGCGGTTTATAAATCCATCCGAAGCATCCAGCGATTCTTTCTCTGGAATGGAGACTCTAAGGAATCCAAATGGGCCCTCCTCAAGTGGACAGACATCTGCAAACCAAAAATGGAGGGAGGTTTCGGCCTAAGAGACCCCGAGATATTAAGCAACGTCGTAGTAGCAAAAATCTGGTGGAGATGGGTAGAAAATCCTAACTCCCTCTGGGGCACCTTGTGGAAAGTGAAGTATACAAATCAAATCAGGGACAAAGACCTCATCAGGCTTACAGGCACCACTCAAGGATCCCCCATCTGGAATAAAGCATGGGAAAATCGACATATTGTTCAGCAGCATAGCTTCTGGGAAGTGCACCAAGGCAGCACTGCCCTATTCTGGGAAGATGCCTGGCAGCAGCTCCCACCCTTGGCACACCCAGACTGGAACACTCTTAAAAGAGCCATGTAGGAGGAAGGCAAGGTTACGGTAGCAGACTACTGGCAACCTGTGAGCGAGGCAACCACATGGCAAAAATGGTTATCCAGAGAACAATGGCATACCCAAGCAGGCCCAATGAATGTAGACCATATTCTACAAGACTTGGACAAAAGAAGAATCCTAAAGTCTAATAAAGAGGACATCCTGAGATGGGGAAGAAATCCCAAAGGAACGTTCAACCTCAAAGAAGCATATCAGATCTTGGCTGCCTCCTCGGATTCGCAACCAGATCACAAATGGCAAGCCCTTTGGAATAGAGGAACATGGCCAAAAATCACACTATTCTCCTGGCTGGTCATGCATAACAAGGCACTCAGATGGGACAATATGAAAAAACGAGGCTTCGTAGGCACTTCACAATGTATGCTCTGCGAGAATGGTCCGGAAACTCTCAATCACATCCTCAACACCTTCCCCACGGCTTGCTCTCTGTAGGATGACATGGCCCTGGTCTTCAGACAATCCGACAAAGACAGAAACTCCATCCAACTCTCACTCAACAAGAGTAGCCCACAGCTACAGGGCATTCAATGGTTCTGCTATAGGAAGGGCATGTCAATCATCGCCATCGATGGAGCAGCCACAGGAAAGACACGTCAAGTGGCAGATTTTTCCAACAGGCTCGAGCAATCTATGTTCACAACCACATCTCTGCACACCCGTCTCTGCATACTCAAGCCCCATCGAAGAATTGTTCGCTCATAGTCTTCATGCAGCTCAACACGCTCATCTCAATGTTGACTTGACCTTCTATGCACGCCAGATCACCTCTAGTTTTCCTTAGTTTCTATTGGCACACCATACACTTTCAGCCAATACATTCACTGGATGCTATGCCCAGCCAATGATGTCAGGCCATCTCAGGGAGGTCCCATTGACTCCCACAGCACTCTGTATTTGTATGTAGAAAAAAATTAATATAATTTTGCTTAACTTTTACAAAAAAAAAAACATTATGAACCCCACAAAAATGTGGGTTGCGTGCAAACTCTAACAAAAATATTCAACGTTATCTGTTCAGGGCATGCCTTTGCAATCGTTATGGCCTTACCTCTACTCACGAAGTAATTGGAGGTCAACGGAGGAAACTAAATGTTAAATGTTTTTATAAATTAAATGATATCAAATCTTTAATATTTTAGTTCAGTTATATAAATTAGGTGTTTAATAAATGATATGAAATCCTTAATGACACAACGCAGAATGAATGATAAAGACTCTCGGACAAGAGTTTAAAAACTTTTCGGACGAGAGTTGAAAAAACTCTCGGACGAGAGTTGAAAAAATTCTCAGATGAGAGTTGAAAAAACTCTCGGACGAGAGTTGAAAAAACTCTCGGACGAGAGTTGAAAAACTTTCGGACGAGAATTTAAAAACTCTCGTCCGAGAGTTTTTTTAACTCTCGTCCGAAAGTTTTCCCGAGAGTTTATGTGACCACAACTCTCGGACGAGAAAATGCATAACTCTCGTCCGAGAGAATTTTAACTCATGTTAAACCCGACCAAACTCTCGTCCGAAATATTTAAAATCTCTCGGACGAGAGTTTTGAAAACTCTCGGCCGAGAAAATTAGTTGACTTTTTTCTCAGCCGAGAGATTAAAAATTTCTCTCGAATTCTAACCATCCGCCAAAAAGTGTTTCCCAACTTCGGGATTTCACCCCGGGCATTCTCTTCAAAAACGTCTTAAAGAGCATGGTGCTGATATTAAACATGAGTGATCTCGCACCTCGGCCCTTGCTGATCACTCCTCGAAAACTAAGCATCATTTGCATCTTGAGGATGCTAAAATCATTGCCGAGGAAGAACACTATCATAGAAGTAAAATTAGATAAGTGCTCGAGATTATAAAACACCCACATAACATTAACAGAGATGGAGGATACGAGATTAGTGATATTTGGCGACCTCTAATTCAATATATGTGCTCCGAGAGTTCATCCTCATCCAAGGTATAGTATCACAGGTTTGCTTCTCTTCCTTATAAAAAAATTTTATAGTTTGATTGGTGCTAACAACCAATTGAATTAGTTACTTTTAATAATTATCCTTATTAATTAATTTTTATTTTTATTAATAAAAATTAATTAATTAAGAATTATTATTAGTATCTATAGTTTTTAAAAATTTGAAATTAAAAATAAAAATTATAATTAATCTTTCAATTTTATTATAATATCATATTAATTAGGAATGACATAAAAACTTTGATTATAAAATTAATTAATAATAATTATAAATAATAAAACTTATTTTTATTAACATTTATTTACTCTTTTGAATAAATATATTTTAATATTAATTAAGTGAGCTATCATTTATTATTATTAATTAATTTTGTAATTAATTTGCTTTATTATTATTACTACCATCTAAGAGATTATATTATATATTTCTCACTAAATTAAAGATTAAGAATTAAGATAATTTAAATTAGGAATAATTCTAATTTTAATAAAAAAAATTATAAATTTGTTTGGTTACATTTAGGTTTTATCAATTATAACTAATTAATTAATATAATTATTATTTTATCTTTTTAATTTTATTATAAAACATTGTAATAAAAAAATGTAAAAATTTGTTTAGTAACATTTATGTTTTATCATTTTAACTAATCAATTAATATAATTATTACTTAATCTTTTTAAATTTATTATAATAAATTTTTATTAAAAATAAATTTATTATAATAAAATATTTATTTTAAAATAAATCTTTCGGGAAATCACATGAGAAATTTGGAACCGACGTGTTTCGAACCACTGACTGTAATTCATCATCGGGATACTGACGACTGGCTAATCCGACTATCCATATTTATATCAAGCAGAGAACAACAACCATCAAAACCTAAGGAAAAAATATAGATGTTAAAAATGATCAAAAATAAAAATAAATAAATAAATAAAATAAAAATAAAAATCTCATCCTAAAGTAATAAAATAATAAAATAAAGACCATGCCAAATAAAAATAAATAAAATAATCAAACTTAAAACTAACGAAATAGCCAAAATCATAAAAATAAAGACTAAGTCAAAAATAAAAATAAATAAAATAAAAATAAAAATAAAAATCCCCTCCTAAAGTAATCAAATAATAAAATAAAGACCATGTCAAATAAAAATAAATAAAATAATCAAACTTAAAACTAAAACCAAAATCATAAATAAAGACTAAGTCAAAAAAATATAATAATAATAATAATAAATAAATAAATAAAAATAAAAATAGATAAATATATAAACTATATATATATATATAATAAAATAAGATCAAAATTAAAAATAAAGAATTACATAAAAAGAATAAAACAATAATACTACCTAAAAAGAAATTATAATAAAACTATGTCAGCAATAGAATTAATATATCAAGCAAAAACATAGGGAAACAAAAATAGAGGAAAACACAAGAGGAAAGACTCCTACTGGGAGCAAAGAGATGGAATCCAACAACTGCTAACTTTCCACCCGTCATCCCTATTCAACGTATGGGGCCTTTTTTCAATCTCAATAGCTTCCCTAAATTTACGGTGATGGAAATGCTCAACCCTAGCAATGACTCTGGATTCTTCCATACAAATGTGATGCTTCGTCTTTTCTGCATCCTCAACTAGAGCTGAGGAGTTCATTCTACCATGCCTAATATCCGCAGAATTCTCTTGAATCCTTTTATTAATCGACCGACCTGTTTCTCCAATGTAGGGAATCCCACGGGAGCACGGGATCAAATAAACACCTTTCATGCTTT
Organism: Pinus albicaulis; assembly: GCA_034641835.2. NCBI lineage: Eukaryota > Viridiplantae > Streptophyta > Pinopsida > Pinales > Pinaceae > Pinus > Pinus albicaulis. The sequence continues at coordinate 1,182,770 of MU968403.1, read as the reverse complement.
TGGGGTCCAACGGGTTTTTAACCGATTTAAGGAAACCAAAGGGAACCACGAATAGTGTTCAAAGGTTTAAAAAGATGAAGAGATCTTTTTTTTCTTTACTTAGTCTTTATTTTTATGATTTTGGCTATTTTGTTAATTGTAAGTTTGATTATTTTATTTATTTTTATTTGACATGGTCTTTATTTTATTATTTGATTATTTTAGGAGGGGATTTTTATTTTTATTTTTAGTTTTATTTTATCTTATTTATTTATTTTTATGATTTTCGCTATTTCATTAGTTTTAAGTTTGATTATTTTATTATTTTATTACTTTAAGATGGGATTTTTATTTTTATTTTTAGTTTTATTTTATTTATTTATTTTTATTTTTATTTTTGACCATTTTTAACATCTATATTTTTTCCTTAGGTTTTGACCGTTGCTTTTCTCTGCTTGATATAAATATGGATACTCATATCAGCCAATCTTCAGTATCCTGATGATGAATTACAGTCAGTAGTTTGAAACGCGTCAATTCCAAAAAATTTCATGTGATTTCCCGGAAGATTTATTTTAATATGATATGGATCATAGAAGCTTACACACTCAAAAATTATTTATTTATTAAAATAAATGTTTTATAAAAAATTATTAAAAATTTATTAATAGATATTTATTAAAATTTATTAGAATAGATTAGTTATGTATTAAAATTAAATTATTAATATTATTAAATTAATAATATGATATCACATATATATATTTTACAAATATATATATCTTAATTTATTAAAATTTATAAATTATTTATTTATTTATTAAAATAAAAATAAAAATTTATTAAATAAATTAAGAGATTATTAATTAGTTTGTTCTTGTCGGCTCTTTTTCTCTCTTTATCACTATCTAAACCCTGACCTTTTGTCCTTCTTTCATTCTTCATTCAAAAATATTGTCCTGAGGATGGATCCTTGTTGGGATTCGAAACGTCGACCATTGTTTTTTAACAGTGTGGATAATCCAAATATTTTTTCAATAAACGATAACCACAGAAGCTTGAAAACCATAGATTTGTGTGCTTGATGAATAATGTGTCGCATCATTATTTAGAAAAGTTCATTATTGTGTTCATTGATGACATATTGGTATATTCTAAAAATGAGGAAGAGCATGCCGAACATTTAGCAACATTATTGAGATTGCTAAGAGAGCATCAATTGTATGCTAATATTAGCAAATGCATATTCTTTCAGACATAGGTACATTACCCGGGACATGTTGTTTCCAAGGAGGGCATCATAGTAGATCCAGAAAAGATAAGGGCCATCATGGAGTGGGTAGCCCTTAGGAATGTGGATGAGGTGAAATCCTTCATGGGATTGGAAGGTTATTACATGAGGTTCATCAAGAACTTCTCACAAATTGCGTGTCCTATTACATCATTGCAAAAGAAAGGTAAGAAGTTTGAATGGATAGAGGAGTGTGAAGCTAGTTTTGAACAACTTAAGTAGTTTTTGACACATGCTCCAGTGTTAAAGATCGTAGATCTAGACAAAGAGTTTGTAGTATGTATATATGCTTGCAAGAGAAGACTTGTTGGATTTTGTATGCAGGAGGGACAAGTGGTATTATGAGTCATGGAAATTGAATGAGCATGAGAAAAAATATCTGACGCACGATATTGAGTTGGCAACAATCATACATGCATTGAATATGTGGAGACACTATCTTCTGGGCAGACAGTTTGTATTGATGAGTGATCATAGCGGATTGAGGTATCTATTTGACCAGTCAAATTTGAATGTTAGGAAAGGTAGATGGTTGGCCACGATCAGTGAGTTTGACTTTGAGATCAGGTACAACAAAGGTAAAGAGAACCGGGTTGCAAATTCTCTTAGCAGGAAAATATAAGTGAATCACATAGGAGCCATGAGCTCCTATGGGACAAATTTATAAGATAGGACCTTGTAGGCAGGTCAGCATGATGAGAGGTATATGGAGATTGTGCAAAGGTTGTAGCAGAGAGCAGGTACAAGTACAAGTAGTGGTACATGTACAAGTAGTGGTACAGGTACAAGTACAGAAGTAGAGGATGTGGATTATCATTTCACAGTAGACGACTTGGTCAGGTTCAAAGACAGGATATATGCGTCAAATAACAGTGAGCTCAAAAAGGGGATTTTGAGGGAGTTTCATGTGAAACCATATTCAGGTCACCCAAGCTATCAAAAGACGCTGACGGAAGTGAAGAAGTTTATTATTGGCTGAACTTGAAGAGATACGTGGTAGAGTTTGTGGCTAGGTGCTTGGATTTTCAACATGTTAAGGCAGAGTGTAAGCACCCAGGTGGACTGCTATAGCCAATTGTGATACCATAATGGAAATGGGAGGTCATTTTCATGGAATTTATCATAGGTTTTCCGAGGAAATTGAAACAACATGATTCCATTATGGTTGTTGTGGAGAGGTTAACAAAGGTAGCACACTTCATTCCAATGAAGTCTACATTCTCAGCTAGAAATGTAGCACGGGTTTTCATCAGAGATGTGGTCATATTTCATGGTGTTCCAAAGAAGATTGTGTGAGACAGGGATGCAAAGTTCACTTCCAAGTTTTGGAACAAGTTGTTTTCATGTTTGGGCACATATTTTTCCTTCAACACATTTTATCATCCGCGGACAGATGGATATACAGAGAGGATCAACATGATATTGGAGGACATGTTGAGGATGTATGTGATGCATCAACAATGGAAGTGGGAAGAGAATATTCCACTAGTATTTCGCCTACAACAATGGGTACCATGAATCATTGGGGATGAGTCCGTTTGAGGCATTGTATGGGAGGATTTGCAATACTCCCATCATTTGGAGTGATCTGATTAACGGGGTGTTGATTGGAACAGACATGTTGGCAGAATTGGAATAGGAAATGCAGGTAATAAAGAATAATTTAAAAGAAACACAAGATAGGAAGAAAATATGCAAATCGGAACATGTTTTTTAAGGAGTTTCAAGTTGGGGAACAGGTGTACTTGCGCATCAAGCCCAAGAAGATATCCTTACCTATTGGATCATGTGCCAAGCTGGAACCATGGTTTTGTGGACCTTTAAGTATTATTTATAGGATTATGCCAATATCCTATCGACTCGCTCTGCCTTCCACAGTGAAAGTACATGATGTTTTCCATGTGTCGTTACTTAATAAATATGTTAAAGATGTTGATCATGTGATTGACTGGTCTATATTGCAGGTGGAGCCAAAAGGAGAATTCCAACCATAACCTTAGTGCATTTTGCAGAGAAATGCGCTCATGCTCCGGAATCGAGCAATCGAGCAGTTTAAAGTGCAATGGAAGCACTTTGGGCTCGATGAAGCTACATGGGAGATGGTGGATCGTATGTGGGTCATGTATCCATCCTTATTCGTTGGTTGAGTGAATGTTTTGGTATATGTTGGTATGATGTTTGGTATATGTACATATGTATATGGATGTAAATATTGCTATGAGCTATGTTTTAAAGCTCCAATAAGCGATATGGGTGTCATGTCATTATGATGTAATGATGTTATGTTGCCATGTTGGTTTGCTTCTCGATATGTTGATCATTGTAAATATTGCAACGAGCTAAGTTATAAAGCTCCATGGGAAGTATGTTTGGCTTACAATAATCTTGTTGGTTGTAGGTTTCGTTGAACACTGAGGATGGTGTTCCCCCAAGGGGGAGGGTTTTGTATCAGCCTTAGTGAAAATTCCATGTAATAAAAGTTAATAAAGGAAAAATAATAATTAATGTCATGAGACATGTATTCCAAGTTGAATGTTGGACAAAACATCCTAGTGCGAGTGTTCACATGGTTTATTATGGCTAAGGAAATTGGAAAAGGAAATGGATAAGGCTTTGGAAAGGAAAAATGGCATTTTTGGCACAATTATTTATGAAAATAATAGAAATTAGGAGAAAAGGGAGGTGAAAGGTCACAGGTTACATGTGAGGAGGAAAATGAAGGAAAATAATGGAAAATGAATAAAATAGAGGCCTCATTAATAAAAAGGATTCTGAGTATAAATTCATGGATTTTTGTTAGTATAGTTTTGGAGCTCTCATTATTCTCTCTCTCTTTCATATTCTTGGATACTTACAGTTTTCTTGGAGCACTCTTGGAGGGTGTGGCATCCTTGGAGATTCGGTGCAAGAAGGAAAAGGAAGAGCAAGAAAGTGCAAGAGGACATCAGGATCAACAACTACATCGGGCTTTGATTGAAGGTATCGAGTTGCATGTATTTTTTCCTCACCAATTTTGGCATGCAAGGTGTATGGATGTGGTTTCTTGGTCATGATCTATCTCTAGCATGGAGGATTTCTTGGATTGACAATGGATTTTCTTAGCCTTGCCATTTCCTGGATAGCCATGGTGTTGTGGGTTCATTTTCATTGTTTGTTTTCTGGTTAGTTCTCATAATTCCTTTAGTTGTGGGTTGAGTTATTAGTTCTTGGAGCCTTATTTGGACAAACGCTCTGGAGCTCGATGGATAGTTGTTGGGTTGATTTACTAATCCTAGAGCCTTGGTTGGAAAAATTCTATCGATCCCTAGGTGGGCTGAGTTACTAGTCTTGGAGCCTTGGTTGGAAAAATGCTCTCGAGCCTAGAAACAACTAGGGTTGAGTTACTAGTCCTGGAGCTTTGGTTGGAAAAAATGATTTGGAGCCCTGGACAGCTTTGGTAGAGACCAATCTGGTGATGGTTATGATGTCTAGCCATGAGGTGGAATAATTTGTTGAGGGTTGAGGTGGGTTGGCCTCTGGAAGCCCTCGTTTGGTTTTGATGTATTTGGTTTATGATATCCCACATTCATGCTTGGAATATGGCACGGGGGTGACTGGCTAAAGAGATATTTGGCTCAGCCATGTCTATGGTCGAGTGAAACGTGGAAGTCCCAGACTTGGTTATATTTTGCTTATGACAATAGGAGCTCTTTTCCCCTTGTATTGATGGGTAAATATGCTTGTTATTCTATGGCTTATATGCCTATTAGGTATTGGTTATTTTTGTTGCTTATATGTTGGTTATAACTAAGTTTTATGATGAATATGAAGTATGGCTCTCCTCATGTTTTGATTCATAAATGAATGAACAATGTATTTGTGCCTAAATAGACTACAATGCAGTTAATATGATGTAGAAACAATGCTTCTTAACGATTATCAGATAAGTATGAGACCCTTATGCTCAAATCTATTCTTTAAACCTGTAGATTACATCATTGTTACATGTTTGATGAAATTCATGTCATGGCTAGTAGGGGTCCAGTCAAGTCCTTGTTCGAATGTTTTCTTGTGCGTCATTGATTCATTGTTAAACTTCATTTATGAACTTGTCATTGAGTTTTGGGAAGTGACCTGAGCTATGGGCCTAAAAAAGTGGCTCAAATATTGGGGACACATGCATGCATATGCTGTGGGATTGTCAGAGCCTCCCAGACACACCCATGCCTATATTGTGGGAGCGTTTGGGGGTTTGAAGGCTTAAAACCTCAGTGGGACTGAGGGGTTGGATTCCTGAGTGGTTGGGATGGCTCATGGGAGTTTTGTTTCTGATGTGGAAGGTATGTTTGATATGTTTCTTTTGGTTCCACTTCCTTAAGTTCACCTAGGAGGTCGAATCAGATCATAGTAACTCTACGTTACATGTTTACCCTGATTGGTCGGTTACTTGGGTAGATGTGGGAGGATGGTGTTACAATTTCAATCTTACATTACACAAGTATTTTTTGGGGAAAGCCCCAGCTAAAACCCCGCAATCTGTATATTGCATAAGTCATAAAATATGAGAATACTACAATTCTTTTATCCAAGCTAAGAAAACTCTGCATTATCTTTATCTGTCTCGTTGATTCCTAAACAAGCTTGGTTCAATAATTAACCAATTTTCTGCCCTCCATGATCCCTATTTCCTTGTGTTGTTTCCTTGGGTAATTAGGCCCTATTAATTAGGGAAATTCCCAATCCATATTGCGCAATCCATTAGGGGCCTTCCTCTGACTGCATGCGCCACCTATTCAATTTGGATGATTATACAACTAATAGTAGACTGCCCTTGAACTCCAATCTCAACTCAATATTTCTCAAAACTGATATGCATGAGTTATTTATGACTGAATCATCAATTATCTGATTGATCACTAGATGTGGTTCAATTCCAAGTTCCACTCTTTGACCTCTCACTAGTTCCCCCATCAGTTAGAACTAGTTAAACTAATTTTAACTCATATAAACTAAGTTAAATAATTACAGCTCAAAATAAACTCAACTAGGGCTCCTATTTGTAGGAGACACTCTACATGACTCAAGTTAGACCCTCAACTCGAATTAAATGAACCAACTAAGCCCTACTAACTTAGTTAACTCGTACAAGTTGTCTTGTGATGTGGAATTACAATTTTATTCTAATTTAATTCAAGGGAAAATTAAATTAGAATCCTTTCTCAGTGCCATTTTCAACAGGCACTATCTCATTGTCTTGTGGTCTTCACTTTTGATAGTTTTTAATATGTGCTTCTCGATCTTTGTGTCAATGGATAGTAATGAGCTCCAAGACATTTGGCATTCCTTGCAAAGGAAGGATCATGTAATAAATGAATTGACTTCCTTTCTGGTCACTCATGGATAATTCGAGCAATTAAGATAATAAATTTAGCCTCAAGGTGGAAATAATTATGGATATGTTGCTACAACAAAAAATACAATACATTGTATTGTCATTTATTGGCAGTCTGTGAAGGACTTCCATTGATTTTTTTTATAATTATTTTTTCCTCGAGACTTGGTGGTTTGAGATTTTTTTTTAGCTTTATTTTTTTTAATAATTTTTAATTTTTAAAAATAGATTTTAAACCCCATAATATTAGTCAAATCGAAAACTTCCACCAATTAAAAATTTGAAATTTGAATTTTAAAATTCCCTCTTAATCTGAAGACTTAGTATCCCTCCATCTAAGAAAAACTATATATAATCTAGGTTAGGTCAATGCATTTTGACTCAAACGGATTACAATATAACCTGCTTACGACAGGTATAATAAAATGCAATAAACCTGCAATAATGCTATACTTTAGACCAAAAAGTTGAAGATGGGAGAAGTATAACTGAAGGGAATATTGAGCAAAAGGGTGTAGATGCATAAGGATCCACACAATCTGAACAAGGAGTAGAAAAAATAATAGAAAAATATTATGAAAAAAAGGTATAGATGCATAAGGATACACACAACCTAAACAAAGAATAAAGTAGAAAAATAATAGAAGAAAAAAAACCCAATGAGTATGAGTATGTAAGAAAAGGAAAAAAAAAAAAAGTAAATGAAAAAAAGTGGATAAAGAAAAAGAGAAAAAAAATTGATAAGAAATTCACTAAATGGAAAAAGTGGATGAATGAAAGGACACCTCACATGAAACAAAATAGACAAAGTGAGAAAATAAACTAAGTTTTATGAGGTTGAGATGCCAATATAATAAAATAATATAAGAATTATAAAATTTTAAAGTACTTTGCATAAAGTTTTGCAAATTTTTTTTGATAATTTTTGTAATGTAAAATAGAAATGAGGTTGAAATGACAATATGATAAAATATTATAAGAATGGTAAATTTTAAACTATTTTGCATAAGGTTTTGCATTGAGATGTCAATATAATAAAATAATATAGGAATTATAGAATTTTAAAGTATTTTGCATAAAGTTTTGTAATTTTTTAAGATAATTTTTGTAATGTAGAATAGAAATGAGGTTGAAATGAAAATACGATAAAAGAATATTGGAATGGCAAATTTTAAACTATTTTGCATAAAGTTGTTTTTAGTCTATATCAATAGAGTACATAAATAGAGCAGTTGGGAGATTATTAAAATTAAAAATATTAGATAGCATTTTGTAGAGTTTTATTCTTATAATTAAAGTTTATTTTATTTTATGGTGTATATTTTATCTGATTTAGTTAAAATAAACTTTTAATTATTGGTTAGTATTTGGTGTTATATGCCTATAAGTGGTATTGAGACAATGAAGACATGGTTAGGATATGGTATCTATCATTTTTATAAGACATCAAAGATATATTACAAAATGAATTTGTATTCATTACAACTCGATTTTCTACTATTATGCATTATTTTTGTTCCTAATTTGAAATACAAATATTATTAATATTAAATAAAATATAACTTATATCAGTTTGTGCTATTTATTTTTTTAAAAATTAATATCTTATTATTTAGATTAATAAATTATATTAAAACTATAAATATATTAAATTAAACACCAAGTATCCAACAAGTTTAGAAGGAAAAAAGTGTTGTAATATTTAAAAATATATATATACATGAAAAATTCTCCCAATTACACATTTAAAATAAAAATTGTTTTAATTCAAAACATTTAAAAAAGTATTCAAAACTTATTTTACAAAAAAAATAACAACCAAAAACACATATTTAAGAGATTCTTTTTACTTAAAAAAATAAATAAATATAAGAATATATATTATATTAAATTCACCAAAACCATACCGATAGATTATACATATTTGATCTATAAGTAACCTACTGATAATCCCAATCATTTCAGGACGGAAAACAAATTTCGAAAAAGGTAGACATTTTTAAGTAGAAATATTTTAATTGATATAATTTTAGCGTTGGAATTCTAACCGTTGATTCCATGGCCCAATGGATAAGGCGCTGGTCTACGAAACCAGAGATTCTGGGTTCGATCCCCAGTGGAGTCGATCGCATTTTTTTTTAATATCTTGCGCGTTGCGCGTAGTTATGGCAATTGGAATGTCTATCGTTCTCTGTAAAACCCATCGACGCAGCTGCCTTTCTTGTTTTGAGCGTGTAAGAGAGTTCGGGTTCGACTTCTTCACGCGTCCAAATAAATGAAAGCTACCCACCTAGCCTCTAAAAACGCGTAGTTAGGCAATTGGAATGTCTATCGTTCTCTGTAAAACCCATCGACGCAGCTGCCTTTCTTGTTTTGAGCGTGTAAGAGAGTTCGGGTTCGACTTCTTCACGCGTCCAAATAAATGAAAGCTACCCACCTAGCCTCTAAAAACACTCCAAATAGATGAGTACTCCAATATTTAGGTTAATACACAAAACTCGAAGATCAATATCAATGGATTTCTATAACCTATGCATTGGTGATCCAAGAAGAAGCTCGCATTTATCTGTGCGCCAAATGGTTTTTTTAATTGAGTTTGACTCTCTCAAAGATCATGATCTCATCCTCAATTAGGCCCTTGTAGTGTTGCATCTCCATGAAATCATCGGTACCAATTTTCAATCTAACATGAGAATCTATCACCTTAGTGAAAGATATTTGAAATGCTCTTGGCAAGTTTCACTCCAAGGGTGATAACAAAAACAATACCACCAATCATGTATTTGCTAGCAATGGATTTCTCCAAGGGCTTATCAAAAAAGATAAACCTAATAGCTAAAGACTATACTTGGAGCTAGCACAAATTTTGATGTAGATCCCAATTTGATATTAGACTCATTATGTTCCACTATCTAAAGGTTGATTTGTGCATTGTCACACAAAGAAAGAAACCCCACTAATGTGGGGGTGTCTAAGCAATACCCTCTAATCAACAAAGAAGACCCCATTCTTGGGCCTCAACTGAAAGCCCCAAAGATCTTGGAAGCTCCATCAACCTTTGATGTTGCAATGAAGGAGAAATATCCACCCTCTTCTTTGAAGAAGGTCCATAGCTCTCCAAAACACAATTTAGAGGCCATCAAATATCCTCCTCCCAAAGTAAAAATGCTTGTCTCATCAAACATTCTATACTAGATAATGGAAAAATGATCCTAGTCCATATCAATGTTATTTAGGGGCTCCAATCATAGACCTTTTGGGGAAAATATCACAAAAGAAAGATACAAATCCCTCATGCAATCCAACTTTACAAGAAGCGTTAAGTGGAAGAGAAACTCCCATCCAATGATGCAAAGATGGAGACAATTAATGTCACCTTAGTTCCATAGGTTTCAGTTACACCCTCTTAAGAAACCTTGTTACAACAAAAGAGGTCAAGAAGAAGAAATCACTCTAATCCTCGACTTAGATCTCAACCTACATGACTTGGAATTAACAATAAAATATTTACGAATAAGTGTTGTTTTATGAATTAATCTTAATCGATATGATAATAATTATTGATGCACTTCGAGCATTGATAAAAACTTCAGAAGGAAAAGAAAAATCATCACCTAGGCACGCTCCGCCACTTTAGAGAAGGGGACAAAGCCTTGAAAACAAATCCTTCTCAAAATTTTGTAATATTTTGCTATGTGGAGAAGATCAAAATCTAATTAATGTTGTTTAAAAAAAAAAAATTAATATTATGATAAGGAAAGGATAGTAATGTCAAAATTTATGACTTGATTTAAGACATTTCAATCAAAACCTTAGAACTCAAAATAGAATAGCTACGGATTCTAGCGCTATATCTATGTATAAATAAGCGTTTGAGATTTTTAACTAAACAAGGGGAAAGACCATGGAGTGGCTAGTCCATGTGATGCATTACACAAATTTTGTTGTTTCCTAATGCATTAAAGAGTTGGATTGGCACTATCAAAGTACATCAACTACAGAAGTAGCTTACTTAAGAAATCACACTAAGTAAATTCTACAAAATTAAATATTATAGAATTAACAATGTAAATAATAGAAAACAAAATGAAATGGATAAAATCTAATTCTCTATTGAATAATTTGTCAATTCAACCAATGAATTACAATATGGAAGCCTTAGTCTCTCCATGATTGACAATAATGTGATCAAAATGATAGACAATCTCAAGCTTCCATGAGTACAAGACGCACTACAAGGAAAAGACCCTCTAACGGATGTTTTTGAGGAACCCCTTATAAAAATAGCCCAGAAATTTGTTTGTAGCAGAGGTTAATAGAGGAGGTTGGTGGGTGGAGGTTTTTGCGGATGTTTTGTTTTTTGTTTTGTTTTGTTTTTTTTTTTTCTAGTGCGTTTATCATCCTAAACTGCACCGGTGCATTCCACTAGAGAAAGAAACGGCATGTACAAAAAATTGGCACACTGGGACAGCGTGCACTCGGTACAAACCAGCCCGGTGCGTCTCATTACTGTAGCGCACCGGTGCTCTACAAAGATTCTGCACCGGTGCGTCCTAAAACCCCGCGCCAAAACTGAAACACCCCGATGCAATTGTAAGAAATCGCCCGATGCGCCTATAAAACCCACGCACCGGAACAGCGTTAAATTTAAAAAAAAAAAAATTACGGCCAAAAATCCGCATTTTTAACTTTTCAGTGCTCCAGAGCTCTCAAGCACCGGTGCAAATTTACCTTGTGTGAGGCGCCTTGCCATCGGTGCTCCCATTGCACGCACTGATACTGTCCATTGCCCACCATCTCCATTTCAAATTTTGCAAAACGGAGGGCAAATTTAGTTTTGCATATTCTACAGCCAATATGCCTCCTCGACGACCAAATGTACAAGTATTTTACTTTTTTTTTCCATAATTAAACCCTTTAGCGAATTATTTTTCTAAAATAACTTAAAATTCACCTTATTTATAAAAATAAAAAAAATCTCACGCAGTGTGCTCAAGTCGTTCGGCTCGCACCTGTTCTCGGTGCTGCCTGTAAATTTACAAGTTGCACCGCGACCGGTGCTAACGGTATTTGCACCGGTTCCAGGGAGGTACCGAAACAACGTACTGTGCTTTTTTTAAATTTAAAAAATTGCGGTGCAGTCGGTTACCCAGTTGCACCACTGACCATGTCGAATTGCGGGAATGCAGTGCGTTGATGGAAATATCTTCCCTGGGGTGAGTATTTTTGTCAGCGCAGCGCCCTCCCGAGCTGGAGATAGTCAACGGTACGGTCATGTAAACGACTGCACCGTTGACTATGTAGTGATGTCAGGAGGGCGGTGCACTTCCTACACTATACGCCTCGGGGCATATAGTTTGGTCAGCACACCACCCTCCCGACACTGGTACATAGTCAACGGTGCGGTCTGTTATACCACTACATCGTTGACCTTGTAACAATGCCAGGAGGACAATGCGCTGAAAATTTCTAGGTGCACTGCCTCCAGTGCGCAACAAAACAAGACACACCGTTGCCTGTGCATCCCTGTTTTTTGTGGCGCACCGACTGTTTTTTTTTTTTCAAAAATATTTATATATGTGTATTCCTAAATACATGTCTCATTTAATAAAAAAAAATGTATTTAATATGTCAATCATTCAACGACGTCAAAGGAGAGAAGAGAGGGAACAACAACAACAACAAGCGGACCAGTATAACGTGGTTCGCCTATGGGAGGCATGAGAGAGGGAGAGAGATACGTACCATCACCCTATTACAGCAGCCACCCAAGGGCTCCTAAGGGGGATAGGTCTCCTCAAGTTCTATGAGGAGACTACATCCCTAAAGGGCCATGGTGGGTTTTTGCGACAACTTATCCACAGGTGGAATGCCCACCGACAGGCTTTCCGGGTTGGTCCTAACCAGTGGTATGCGCCCACTAAGGAGGACATATATTTCATTACTATCCTATCGATGAGAGGGGTGGATTTTCCCTCATTCCTAGAGGTCCCCATTGGCTATGCAGCAGGGAGTCAGTTGGTGTACTCCCAGAGATACATTAGCGCGGATATATTGTCTCCTGCAAATTTTCAGGTCTCCAGAGGTCAATTACGTATTGCTTCATTTGGTGGAGAGGAGGTGAGGTGCCTCTCACTACTGATTTCGACCATTTCACACCATACCAGCAACGGGCAACGCATTAGTTTCCCGCTTTTATTTTATGTTGATTATTTATTACAGGCACCATGACTTGTGAGGTGGTCTGCCATTTTTTTGCGGCAGTTTTGTACAACTTTAGATAGATGTCGTGCTCAGGCACAAGGGAGGGTGAACTTCCCTTTTTCTTCAAATATATTTTGTTTATTTTTTGAGAGGTTTCCAAAGACAAGGCCTACTTTTGTTCGGCAGCCTTGTAGGCTGATGTTGCATGTACGGATGCAGATGTGGGGACAGATGATGCCCAAGAGGGGCGAGTCGGAGTTTTCCGCGAGGATATCGCATGATGCACTCGAGTTGCTAGCCATTGTTGATGAGCATCCCTTCGTTTTGGTCCCTTGTTTGTATGTTGGTTTGGATTGGCAAGGGTGTGCCAAAATCCTCTTCACAAATGATGAGCCACCAGATGATAGAGGTAATATTACTATTTTATTTAAATTTATTCTAACATGTTCTTTAACTTATTTTTATTAAACTGTTTAATGAAATTATCTAATTATTGTTGTGTACTTATATATATTTTGCAGACACTGGGTCATTTGATGGTGATGAGATGCCATCGCCACCAAATGATCCAGATGTAGATCTTGATGACGATCAGGAGATGGCAGATGCTGAGGATCAGGCCGGTGCAGACAAACCTGGTCCTCCTATTGCGTCGGTACTGGCTATTGCGAGGCATAGGCCAGACCACTACTTGTGGAGGGGGGAGTCAGGGCCACCACTATGAGAGAGATATAGGCCGATGCTAGGTTGGTACAGATGTGGAGACGCATACCACATGACATGTTCACCCTGATGTGGCATGTCATAGGAGCTACCAGCTTAGTGACGCAGTTGAGGAGGGCCCTTCGACATAGGCATGGTCGAGACGTAGTATGTCAACAATCGAGCAGCGATGCATCATCTGATGATCACAATCAGGGGAATGATCAATGTTGACCTTGTGTCGCAAATGAGCAGCCTGTAGCATCGACCAACAATCATGATAATGAGTAGGCTGGACCATCCATGTCGAGTCAGCCTTCTCAGCATGCAACATCCAACATTCATGATCATGAGCAGGCTGGACCATCCACGTCGAGTCATCATGATCAGCAGCGTGCAACATCCAGCAGTACTCATGATCACGAGCAGGTTGTACCACCCATGTCGAGTCATCATTAGCAGCTGGCAGTTGATCCTGATCAGCATAAGGCACCACCAGATCAGCAGGCACGTGATGATCGATATTTATTTGAGCTTGTCAAGGCTGCACCATTCACTGAGCAGGCCTCGACTAGTACTACTATTGATGATGTACCACCAGCTGATATTTGACATTTATATTACAGTTGTATATTTTTGACATTATATATATATATATAGTCCATGCATTTTATGTTCATGTTGCAGTTGTATTTGATTTACATGTTGGTGATCATCATGATGTGTATATTGTTAGGTCATGTTAGATATGTTCATTGAATATGCAACTTACATATAGATGTGTATGTGATAGCAGTTATTTGACATGAGATGTGTATTTGATGTTTGTGTTGTGATGATGTTATACAATGTTAATTGTGTTTTGTTAGATGATCATGATCACGATGATTAGATGATGTTAGCGAATTTGAATTTATTTTTTAGTCAAATATGATGTTTGTACGATGGTTATCATGATCGTGGTATTTATTTAATTTAATATTAAATCATGATATTTATTAAATATTATGTCGTGATTGTAATTGAAATTTTAATTTTAATTGTATGTAAATTTGTAAAATTTTAATTTTAATTTTAATTGTAATTGTAATATTTAATTTGTTATGAAATTATTGTAATTGTAATTTTAATTGTAATTGTATATATGTAAAATTGTAAAATTGTAATTGTAATTCTAATTGTATGTAAAATTCTAAAATTGTAATTGCAATTGTAATTTTAATTTTAATTGTAATTGTATGTGAAATTGTAAAATTGTAATTGTATTTGTAATTGTAATTGTAACTGTATGTAAAATATTTGTAAAATTTTAATTGTATTAATGTGAAATGATTGTAATTGTAAAATTGTAATTGTAATTGTAATTGTATGTAAAATTCTAAAATTATAATTGAAAATATTGTAGTTGTAATTGTATGTGAAATTGTAAAATTGTAATTTTAATTGTAATTGTAATTGTAATTGTAATTGTATGTAAAATATTTGTAAAATTTTAATTGTATTAATGTCAAAAGATTGTAATTGTAAAATTGTAATTGTAATGGTATATATGTAAAATTGTAAAATTGTAATTGTAAATTTGATGTAAAATTTTAAAATTGTAATTGTAATTGTATGTAAAATTCTAAAATTGTAATTGTAATTGTATGTGAAATTGTAAAATTGTAAAATTCTAATTCTAATTCTAATTGTATGTAAAATATTTGTAAAATTTTAGAACAATTAGGGCATAAAGAAATTGACGCTAGAAACCCTAACGAAGCTCTGCACCAGGCCGACCTCCATGACCTAGGGTTTGCTAGTTCTGTCGTTGGCTACCCTAGGTAGACCTCCTCCCCCAGACTGATCAACCATGATTTCTCACCTGGATAGCTTTAGGCTCACCGATGACCGATTCCAGTGGGGAGATGGCTGCTCCCCCCCTCACAGATCAGCCTCCCATGGGGGTGGCGGCAGGGGCTGACACCGTCAATCAGCACAACTCTGGCCCGTCTAAAAAAACTACAGGGGCGACACCCATAATGCAACCGACAAATACACAAGCAACAACAGCAAAGAATACTAAATCAGCCACATGCATACCAAAGAACGCCAAGAAAACAGTGATAGAACTCCCATCGCACCAAATCAATGGCAGAATCCAGTTCATGTAGGATCACGCACTGATAGGCAAGTTCATGGGTTTCTGCCCCACGGAAAAAGAACTAAGAGGATGGATAGCCTCGAAAAGGAAACCCAAAGTCCATATTGACCTAAAACTGTGTGCTAAAGGCTTCTTCAATGTTCTCTTCACTTACTCTGAAGACAAAGATAGAATCATGGATGGAGGCCCCTACTTCTTCAACACTGTAGGTCTATACCTCAAACCCTGGACTGAGCATTTCATCCCAGACAAACAGGATCTCACTTGGGCACCGGTCTGGATCCGGCTCTACTCTCTCCCCCAAGACTACTGGGATGAGCTAACCCTCAGAGATATTGGAAATTCCCTAGGAGAGTTCGTCAAGATCGCAGAGGAGATCAAGAGCAACACCTACACCGCCTACGCCCGCATATGTGTCTACATGAACTTATCCGAACCGCTACCAAGCAAGGTAAGTCTAGTGCATGAAGATTTTGAATGGGCACAAACTGTAGATTATGAGCACATTCCTTTTAGATTTAGAAAGTGCCACCAACACGGGCACCTCTTCAGATACTGTCCCCTAAATAAGAAAGCTATAGCTGAAAAAGAATCCAAAGAATTGGAAGCAGAAGGATTCACGAAGGTAGCATGTAGCATGTAAAAAAAGACACAACAGGAGAGCTACCCCTCAACAAAATAAAAAAGGACCCATGATCAGCAACATCTTCGCAACCTTACATCAACTAAATGAAAACGAACTCGAACCAGTCATTGAAGCAGCTCATACCTCCATGGAGCACGCCCAGCCCTCAAAGGCACAAAAGGAAAAGGTCCCCATTAAGACCTTCTTGAAACCACCAAATGCAAACGGTGCAGGGGAAAACAATTTGCTGAAGGGAAAAGAATAGAACATAGAATCGATTCCAGAAGTGATGGAGGAAGAACCAGAAATAATAGATTTGGAAGGCCTAGATCTCATAGGATTAGAGGAATCCTGCAACAAGAAGGACTACAAATCTATCCTGGAGAAACAAATCCAAAAAATGGAGGAAATCCTCGCCAGAGCACAGCAACTCCGCTCCCTGGGTATCGAGGGGGGCATGCTTATTAACACCAAATGATTCACAAAAGAGTCCCACAAAAGAAGAATGAAAACAACTCTACAAAGAACCATAGAAATTGGGAAAGAAATGGTGGACTTCGGGCGATTCCCCAAGTTGAATAGATTCTATGCCCTCACCTCCAATCATATCCCATGAAGCTTATCTCCTGGAAGATAAGGGGGCTCAACAGCCCCACGAAGCACATGATCATAAAGAATAGGATCGCTGAGGAACATCCGGCAATATTCTATATGCAAGAAACCAAATGTTCCAGCACAACTCTGGATACTATCTTCAAAAAAAATTAGAAAGAAATCAATACAGTAGCGGTTGATGCAAACGAGGCATCTGGAGGCTTTGCAATCATCTAGAATCCCCAAATCATCTCCTTAGAGAACTTTCATGCTAACAAACACTTCATCCAGGCCAACTTTCACCTGATTGGCATGAACGTCCATGGTCTGCTCACAAATGTCTACTCTCCACAAAACGCCAAACAAAAATTGGCACTCCTGGACAACCTAGTGCAAATCAGCAAACAACTCTCCCTCCCTCTCTGGCTCTTGGGAGGAGACTTAAACATGATAATCAATCTTCAGGAAAATAAAGGCAGAAGGATGCACCTGGAATCATATAGTAATGGATTCAAGAAATTCATCCAGATTAATAACCTCATAAATCTACATACCTCCAATGGTATCTTCATGTGGAACAACAAAAGAGGAGGTGCACATCAGATAGCCTCAAGATTGGATAGATTCCTCATCACAGAAGATCTCATTTGGCTCGGAGGTGACATAGTTGCCACCATCATCCCGACAGCAGGATCTGATCACTGGCTGATACAACTTCAATAGCCATAGCCAAGTAAGCATGCTCCTAAACCTTTTCGCTTCAAACACTACTGGTTATGGCACCCGGGGTTTAAGGAAATGGTTTCCAAATGGTTGTCCTCCTTAGCACCTCCTCAAGGTACCAAAATGCTCCAGTTTTGTACAAAATTGAAACTTCTCGAAGGCTAACTGAAACTATAGAAAAAAACAACCTTCAGCAACATATTCACAGAACATAAATATCTGGAGGAAAAAATGAAGAAAGTGCAACAAAACATCATCTAGGAGGGGTGCTCAGCTAAGTCAGAAAATCAGGAGAAAACCTTAACCATTCAGCTGGAAGAAAGAAGGAACTAGGAAGAAGCCCTGTGGAGACAAAAATAAAGAATCCACTGGCTCAAAGAGGGCGAAAGAAATACCAAATTCTTCCACTGCTCCACCATTCAGCACAAGATGCACAACATAATTACAGCCCTCAAGAACCAAATAGGGGAAAGGCTAGAAATGCAAGAGGCCATCATGGAGGATATGCGCAATAATTTCAAGGATATCCTACAAGAACCCAACTACCAGAGGCATGATGCCATTGGGGAAATCACTCAACATATCCCCAAGCTAATTACGAAGGAACATAATAGGATGTTGCTCATAGCTACCATCATCTAGGTGAATAGGCTTTACCAAGAAACATATTTATTGTTGTTTATTTAGATGCCTTCATCACTTTGGTACAAAAATAAGACAATGCAGCATCGCCAAGTAAGTATAGACCTATAGCTCTCTCTGCAATGTCATTTAAAAAATTATCTCCAAATTTATATCTAAGAGGCTGAAGAAGTTCCTTCCCCTCATCATCTCCCCGAAGCAAATAGGTTATGTGGAAGGCAGGCAGATTCTTGATTGCATCATCTTAACCCATGAAGTCATCCACTCCCTCAAAGCCACCAAAAAACTAAGCATGCTTCTTAAAATTGACCTATCTAAAGCCTTTGATAAACTCAGCTGGGACTACATCAAAAAATTTCTTTTAGCCTTTGGCTTCAACCATACCTAGGTCAGATGGATCATGAGTCTCATAACCTCCCCCTTTCTCTCCATTCTGGTCAATGGCATCCCCTCAGCTACCTTCAACCCCACGAGAGGCATAAGACAAGGGGACCCCCTCTCTCCCTTTATCTTCATCATCATGGTAGAAGGATTGGGTCGCCTTCTCACAAGCTCTATCTAGACAGGCGCCCTACTTGTTTTACCCCTCCACAACTTGCCTCCCTCCTCTCACCAACAATTTTTGGATGACAATATGATTATTGGTTACCCCTCGGTCTATGAAGCCCGGACCCTCAAATCTGTTCTCGAATCCTTCTCTAAGGCCTCCAGCACAGAGGTCAATCCTGACAAATCGCAATTTTTCCTCTCTCACACCTCCCCTCTAACCCAATGTACTATCTCCTGCATCCTTGGATTCTCCATTGATTATTTACCTTCCAAATACCTAGGAGCCCCACTGACTAACTCAGCCATCAATCACTCCTCCTGGAGAGCTCTGCTAGACAAAATGGAATCTCGGTTATCCAACTAGACCCATCACACCCTCAACATAGCTAGCTGCCTAGTCCTTATCAAATATGTTTCTCAATCCCTCCCTATCTATATCTTCTCAGTCCTTGCAGCTCCCAAATGGTTTCTCAAAGATATGCGCAACTTGCAACTATCTTTTCTATGGGGAGGCACCAAAGAAAATAATAAATGGGCCTTTGTCAATTGGAAGGATGTCTGCTCCCCCAAAATTCAGGGAGGATTAGGATTGCGTGACCCTGAGCAAAACAATAACATAATGGGAGCCAGCATCTGGTGGAAATGGGTATCCAACCCTAACACTCCATGGGCCAACCTTTGAGTAGCCAAGCACACACACTACTGGCCAAAGGAGGATCTCATAAGGTATAACCTTGATCCGGGTGGATCACAAATCTGGAAAGTAGCCAGCAACCAAAAAAGGATGATCCAAAATCACAGCTTCTGGGAGCTGCGAAGTGGTAACCAAGCCAGATTATGGGAGGACTCCTGAAAACATATGCCAAGCCTTTCCTCCATCTTCCCCAGACCTCTATGGAGTGCAGCTCTCCAAAGACGGCAAAGAAAAAGGGCTCAAGACTTCTGTATGGACGACACCTCTGAAGGTTACAAGAAATGGTTACATACGAGCAGATGGAAAGACAACTGGAACAATGAAATCCACACAGAAATCTGGGAGGAGCTCAGTACAACAAGAAAAATCAAATTAAAAACAGGACGTGACATTCTCTGCTGGAGGCATATGCCAAGTGGAAACTATTCTACCAAGGAGGCCTACAACATTCTTCATCGGCAGAACTACAAACTAGCAGATCTCATCTGGAAAAAGATATGGAAAGCCAATCTGTGGCCTAAAATAGCCACCTTCTTGTGGCTGCTCAGTAAACGACGCATCCTCACATGGGAGAATATTTTGAATAGGGGGTTTTTAGGACCCTCCAGATTCCCTTTATGTCAGGATAACTTGGAAACCATCGACCACCTGTTGGACCAATGCTCCACTGCCAATTCCTTGTGGGAAAAAATTGCGGCTTTATGCCGACGTTCCAACCAAGCAAGGGGCAACATCATTAACACCATCAGCAGCTAACGGGACAACCCATATACCAGAAATCTCCTGAATAGACTCTAGCAGATCATTCCGGGCATCCTCATTTGGAACATCTGGAAGGAACGAAACAGCCGCATCTTCAAAGAGAAGGCATCCACTTTTGATCAGCTCTAGGACAGGATTCACAGCGACCTCTCGGAAACTCTGGCCTTAGACGCCTGGAATCAAGAGGACCTCCCCACCTCTGCAACAGAGCGCCACATATGGAACAATTGGAAAATGATTCTAAACACCCCCATGGACATCAATCCTAGAAGCGTAGGTAGAACCCCTGCTCCAAAAAAATGGTCTCCCCCCTCTAATGGTTTCTTCAAATGCAATTTTGATGGAGCGTCTAAAGGCAACCCTGTAATTTCCAGTTTCAAAGGCATTATCAGTAACTCTCAAGGAGACCCTCTTCGGATTTACTATGGGAATATAAGTTGGGACAACAATAATTCAGCAAAGTACGAAGGGCTGATACAGGGTATTCAAATTTCCATCGAGTTCCATTACTTCCCTCTGGAAATAGAGGGATACTCGCAAATCATAACCATGGCTGCCAAAAAAATCCTCCAAGGCACGACTTCCTCAAAAGCTTCCAACAGCTGGAGACTGGCCCACAAGCTCAAGGTGCTAGAACTGTTGATTCACAACCACAGAGCCATCACTTTTGG
Source organism: Pinus albicaulis (assembly GCA_034641835.2). Classification (NCBI taxonomy): domain Eukaryota; kingdom Viridiplantae; phylum Streptophyta; class Pinopsida; order Pinales; family Pinaceae; genus Pinus; species Pinus albicaulis. Next base: position 1,161,820 of record MU968403.1, on the reverse strand, counting down.
TCATGTCCGTAAGAAAGCCAACTCTGTCGCGGATCTCCTGGCAAACAAAGGGGTGGAAAGCAACTATGAATTGCATCACTCCACCCTTACAAAGGTTAAGAGGGAATCACTCAGACATGATTGCCTCACTCTCATTCAGAAGGATATGTTCCCCCCAGATGCGAGTGACGAAACTGACACGCTTGACAATCACATCCCACACTCCCCTGGAGGTGGAGATCTTCTGCGTAGAGCCTCACCTGCTGCGGATCCTCAAACCATTAGTCACTCGCACGAGACTCACAGAATCAGGAATGATGATGAGAGGAAGGGAACTATGTCACCAGGTCTATAGCATCACCTCGCATCTCTCACCATTAATGAATACCATGATTAACCCGTATTGCATCCATCCCCCTTAAATCGAGCCTACTCAGGTGATCAATCATAGCACGTAGATGCGTGCGAAGCCCACTCAATGTTATCCTCCTCGCACACATCCCAACCCCTTTAAAAATATGAGCTCTCGGCCTTTTTCAATACACAGTCTGTTATCTCTGCCTTTCGCCTCTTTAACTCTACTCTAGCTTCTCCCTAACTTCAGAAAGTTGCCGCACCCCTTCATGTGCACCTTTCCCCCAGATATTCCTACTTCCTGAGCCCCAGCGCTGCTTGCGTTTTTGCGTGCCCTCCCCTAAATTGCTCCCCACTGCCTCTGCATGAAATGGCTCCCAGACTTCGCCAGAGAACTATCCAAGGAGGACAGAGAGGGGCTCTCCCTGGCTGATATCACCATGGTGAGAAGAATCGTCTAGAGTCGATGGAAGGCTCCTCTTCCAACACTTTTGATCATCAGCATCTCGATCCCGAGCAGAATGCAGAAGCCCCTGGGAAAGCTGCATAGAGAGGAAGACGCAGCTCGAGGAAGTCCACCATCTCTACCCAAACGCACCTCCAACACCGCAAAACTGACCCGTTGCCAATACAGGAGGAGGAAGATGAGGACTTGGACGTCTGGGTGATGGATTCCGATGGCATATGGACGTGTGTCCTCGACAACGTAGATTCAGACTCCCCCATCCTCTGCGAACTGGTCCACAATCCCAGGCGTACTATGGCAGACGCAGAGGAAGTTACTGCGTTGGCCCCTACTTTCCCCATATAGGAGGAAGTCCCCAACAGTGATGATGAAGACGAAAATTAAAGCCTCTGCAGCTGCGCATATCTCTCATGTTTTTTGTCAAGCTTGCTATCAGTGCCCTTTTGTTACCGCTGACTTTGTACTGCTTAGATATGCCTATGCTACTGCGCACAATGTAACTTTATGTTTCAAGTTTTTTTTTGGTTGGTTTCCTCCCCTGAGGCAGCCTAGAAACCATGTAACAAAGGTTGGGATTGGCTAAGCACAGCCTGCCAACCCAGCCTGTAGCATATGTAACTTTTACGTTTTCGAATTAATAGAATAGCCTAACTTACAAAATAAAAAGAAAATGTAAAATTTTAATTGTATTACTATGAAATGATTGTAATTGTAAAATTGTAATTGTATGTAAAATTCTAAAATTCTAATTGTAATTTTAATTGTAATTGTATGTAAAATTGTAAAATTCTAATTGTAATTGTATGTGAAATTGTTAAATTGTAAAATTCTAATTCTAATTCTAATTCTAATTTTAATTGTAATTGTATGTAAAATATTTGTAAAATTTTAATGGTATTAATGTGAAATGATTTTATTAAAATTTTTAAAATTGTAAAATTGTAAAATTGTAAATAATTGTAAAATAATAAATCTAGAATAATATGAATTTTTGTAACATAATAAAATTTAGAAAATCATGCAAATAAATTCATGTACTTTAGAATTATCATTATTTTATTATGATCTTACATACAAAAAAAAAACTTTATACAGTATGCCATTGTTTTTGAGATCAACATAATTGCAAATTATCAAGTGAAATATTGATTTTAACATTAACACAATGCAAATTACCAATTAATTCAAAATACATATTATAATGTTTTGAAAAAAATATTCTTATAAGTTATAAGGTAATTAAGTCCTATTCTTTATAAAAACCCATCTTAAAAAGTATAAATATTGATGAAATAACACATGTACCATATTACTCTCGGTTTTCATGATCACCCTCATTATCTTCCAGCTCACTTGGCATGATAACACTATTGTTCTCAAAAATATGTTTTGATCTAGGGTCATGTCTCAATACGAATCACTAATCCCTATCCAACAGATCTAGGTAAAAAGACACCTGGTTACAGTGTTTGGGGAAAACATAAGGCTCCTTAACTTCATCTCACATCTTTCTAAAGTTGATACATATCAACATACTATCGTGATCTCCCTTTACATTATTCAAATTAAAGGTATCCCACAACTTGCACCTAAAAATAACACATTGGAAAGAAGAGAAATATGTGCTTCAATGATCTCTCGTATCTTTTCGATGTAACTTAACGTCCCTCGTACTAGGTTTTGATCACGATGGCTAGATCAGCTAGATTGATCGAACTCGACTTCCACTCCATAGTCTTGTGTCATGTGTCCATCATCGGCATTTTCTGTGCGAAAATGGTGTCCATATGCCCACATAGATGGGAACAAATGCACCTATAAAAAAAGTTAAAAAATCATAGTGTCATGTGTCTTATAATAACCCAACAGTTAAAACGTGAAATGTAAGTGTAATTACATTTGAAAGGTGCATTATTATGTTTCAAATGTACATATAAATTAAATAGATTATTACCGAGTTGGTGTACCCAATCCCTACGTTTAGCGCATCCTCTTCAACACGCAAGTAACGATCGGTTGCACCATATTTCTCTCTGACTTGGTCAGCAACCCAACTGTTGGGGCATATTTTTAGCATATTTTCTTTTAAATGATCGGGATAAGGCACACTTCACCATTCAACCGCCTAAATTATTTCCTGTCACTATCCCATTTCATCCTCTTTTGTTCGTACAATGCGACTCACGGTTGTGTCACTTTGGAATTGTAAAGAATGAATTTATTGATTGCTTTAATTTCTACATTCGCTGATGAAATCAAACCAACATTATACAGTACATATAGATCAAAATATACATTATATCAAAGTTCAACATGAATATTTAATTTGTGTAAATTTGAAAAATTATAAGTCACTTACTCTTTATCAAGTGCGTTTTCCCATTCGTTTGGAGCAACCCCCCTTCTCTTTTGTCTTCATCCCTTTCATCGTCCCAAATCACTGCACCTGTTCTATTGTCGATCTGCTCGATGTACTCACTGGCATAATAGAAAGACTCATACGATATGTACCCCTCTGCCATAGACCCCTCAGGTTTTTCCTTTTGTTGAACAAAACCTTTCAATTTCTTCATGTACCTCTCTAAGAAGACAATCCAATGACAAGAAACCACCCCAACTAATTCAACCTCATCTACTAGGTGGATTAGAAGATGAACCTGCAAGTCCATGAAACTTGTGGGCAGTTCCTTCTCAAACATACAAACAATCTCAACTATCTCTTAATGCCATCGTGGAATGCTAGCCACATGAATCTCCTTTGATATGATCCAAAGTACAAATGCAGATAATTTATATATGACATGTCCTAGGTCTTGGCGGAATTCATGTTTCACACACCCACGCATGAACAAAGGATAATGACACTGCAAAGTTATAAAAATGTGTAATAATATACAAAATCAATTATGTTTTATGATCCCTGCATGGGATAAAATTTATTAATATAAAAAATAATAAAAGCATGCTTTTGACATTATACGTACTCTTAGAAGATTCAAATGGTCATGCGATTCCAACCCCGATAAATTGTCATCCACAGTGAAGCAACACCGTAGTGAAGACCCGTATGAAGATGGCACCCTCACACCCATTATAAATTCCTTTGCCAAAGAAATATCATTTTTTTTTTAAATCCATGGGACATCACCTTCTTTGAAATACCATGAATTAGAGGGACAAGCACCTGCCTCTGATCTTGTACTTTCTAATCGTCTTGGCAAATGTTTCTTTTTAGTTTTTGAAGTAATAAGATCTTTCCTAACAACCAATGTGTCACTTTGTTTCGATGATATGTGCCTCCATAACGAAGATGAAACATTTTTAAATATATGCATGGGATCTAATAAGTGGGTAATATTAAGATGATCCCAATATGGGAGGTTATAAAAGATAGATTTCATTTTCATCCCAATGGGAAATTTCTCAACATAGGTGTCGAATAATTCTGGATCATCGAACATAGGCTCCCAATTTGAATCGAATATTTCTATGAACTCCTTCTCCTTCTCTCTCTCATATGCTCTAAGCCATTCAGCTGGTGTCATTATTGGAGGCCTTTGGGTTCTCTCTCATTTACCATTGAAATCGGATGTTGCTCTTCTGTAAGGATGTTCTTTTGGGAGGAATACCCTGGAGCAATCATACACTGGCTTTTGTAGGTTGGTGGACCATCTAGTTTTCAGAGAAGGTCCACAACATTTACATCCAAAATACCCTTTTGTTACAAGACCTATGAGATTATTGTATACAATTTATCTGTATGGCACGTTAAAGAATATCATGAAGATCATAACAATTACAACGAATTAAATAACTAATATGTGAAAGAATATTGTTACGTATATAAACAAATCAATAAACATGTAATTTACCAGAGCAAACTCTTAAGCCTGGATAATAATGTGTCATGTAAGCACATATGCGATACAACGTAAAACTCCTCTCTGCTGCAATGGGTCTTGATACATCGTATACATTTATCCCATCCCATAATTCCTTCAATTCATCTACCAGTGGTTGTAAGTAGACACCCATATTCTTCACTTGTCTTCTACTAGGGACTATGAGAGCCAACATTAGATGTTCATTCTTCATGGACAACCATGGGGGGATATTGTTATTGATCACTGCTATAGGCCAAACAATATAGTTGGTGTTCTAGAGGGAATATGGGTTGACGCCATCCATGGTTATGCTAAGTCGTAGACTTCATACTTCATCCCTGAATTTTTTGGGCCATGTATCTTCTATATGCTTCATGGCTATTGAATCAGTTGGGATTCGCATAACTCCCAACTCACTTCTGTGTGAGGCATGCCATCCTTGAAACATAGCTAATTCTTTGCAACAAAAGAGGCTTTGAATCCTTGGGATTATAGGCATGTGCCTCAATATCTTAAAAGGAGGACCACGCAATTTACCCTTCTTTTTTTAATTATCATACCTGTCATTCCCACATTTCAGACATATCTCTTTTTTTGCATGTTCTCCTCTATATAGAATAAAATAATTTGGACATGCATGATATGATATGTACTCAACACCCAACACTTTCAACAATTTCTTTGCCTCTTAGCAGCTACGAAGCAAGACATTATCACTCATAAGAACCTTATCTTTGAATAACCTGTAGTTGGTGATCATGGAAAATATTAAATGTACATTAATGCCGATATAATTATTAACATTCATAAAATTGACCATTTGTAATGTTCATTGTGTGATTATATTTCTCAAAATTATATAAGGGAGGACTTTATGGTAACTTACCTCAAAATTTCCAAGAAACATGCATTCGACAAGCCAAACTTTGCTTTCAAGTTGTACATTAACATCGTTGTCCCAAATGGGTAGACTTTGACTGACCGCCAGATCCAAAGAGAGGGGTGGTGGAACCAAATTTAAGGCTTTCGAAAAAGGTGTCAGCGATATGAGCATCATCCCTTAGTTGATCATCATTTTGGAATGCATCTAACAACATTATCTCCAAGGCAGTCGTATCTCTTAAGTAATCATCCATGCCAACCTCTATTTGATTTCCTCCATTGCCAGATTGTGAAGAACTACTATTGTTGTAGTCATTCCTAATTGGTGAATCTGGACGTAGTGGGAATTGAATCGGTGGTTGATTCAACCATTCTTGGTATCGTTCTTCTCCATTTTTTTCTCTTAATTCAGCCTTCTCTCGATTTGAAATTGTCATGAGGTGAAACAGAAGATGGTAGGTAGATCTCTCATCATCACTAGAATCCTAATAATTTCAACAAATATATTTGAACATGATTAGTACAAAATCTATGATATCAATTAGTAAGAAAGTTGAAAATGCATGATTAATTTGTTTGGCGTTGAAATAATTACATTAATATACCAAACAATTATAATTACCATCATTGTCCTGAGATTGTGTCTAGAAGATGCAATATTATTACAATTGGCAGGGTGAAGCGACTGTCCATTTTCATCAACCAAATGCGCCTTACGGTATGCTGCTCCTAATAAGAGCTTCTGACGTTTTGGAGCTGTTTAAATATTTTGTGCATCTGAACTTTATTATGAATCTGCATGAACCTACAAATTTGTATACATTATAAATTTTATTAAGCTGATTGACATGGATAAAAAACATAAATTCAATTAGATAATGAAATATATATAAAATCTAAAGTAAATATTACATCTCGATATTAATAGGGAGAACTCGATGATGGAATTTGAGAAATATTATGGAACGAGCTGGATTTTGAAGAATTGATCATTCGATATAATTATGATATTTTCTTCTTGCATTTGAGCGAAATCAACAATAAATTTTAGTGTACACACCTAAAAGTAATTTTAGTGCCTTAAAAATGGACTTACTGTTATCAGTGCTTATGTACAGATAACTACACCAGTGCGTTTTAGTTACTACGCATTAGTGTCATGTTATTAACTGATGCGCTGGTACAGTGTTAATAATTGATGCATCGATGACAAAAATATGTAACTAAAAAAAGCGCAACTTTATTTCTTTTAAGTGAAAAAAAATAACGGTAAATTGAAAAATGGGGGGCAAAATATTTTCGAAAATCTAATTTCATAAAACAACTTTTAAATACTAAATTTTTTTCATTATTTCACTATTTTTTCAAAAAATTTCAGCCAGAGATTTGCACGAGACATACCTGGAGCAAGAGAGCACGAGAGCACTATGGAGCAGCGAAATAATTTCGAACAGAACTATTTAGACAATTAGAATTCCAAACCTCTGGTGATTCAAACCCTGTAACATATAATTTCAAATGATCTAGTGATTAAATTTTATTGTTTTTTTTTACATTTTCTGCAGTATTTTTTATGTAGTAAGTAAAAAAATTAAATTTACTATTCATTATATATATATATATATATATATATATATATATATCCATTTTACCCTAAACCCTTCATTCTTTTTGTTTCTTCCCTTGCTTCTTCATGTTTCTGTGATTTCAGAATTAGGGATTTTCATTTTAGATTTATAGGGTTTGTATTACTATATATATAAACCTATGACATCTAACCCACGGAATGAATTGCATAGTTAGATCCCAATCCATGTCGGCACTTGCATGAATTTTTTAAAAACTGAATTTTTTTAATCGATGTGCCCTGTGTAACCTAGCGCACTGGTCCGTTGTCTTATCACAGCGCACCGCGTACGTACTGTTTGATAAAAAAATTGAAAAAATGATTTTTTTTAATTCGTGCGCCATATGTAAAATATGGTACTAGTGCGCTATTTCATTATAGCGTATCGCACACGTACTATTTGGCAAAAATAATTTTTTATTTTATGTGTTAATCGGTGCACCATTTAACATATAACGCACCAGGTCTCCTTGTTGACATAGAGCACCGAACGGTGGTCCCCTATTTTTGCGGGGCGTTTATAAGAATAGGTCACACCGCCCCCTCCATGACACCATATGCTACAAAAACTAACACTAGACGATTTTTATTATTTTGTATGTGTTATTCGGTGCAGTGGCTAACATATAACGCACCTGTGCTCCTTGTTGACATAGAGCATCGTACGTTGTTTTATACTGTTTTGGCGATGTGTTTATAAGAACATGATGCACTGATGTCGGTGCGTACAACATTAAAAGCGCACCAGTTTTTTGATATTTTTTTTTTACATGAAAATTTGATGATTTATTTATAAAATATATTTATGAATGATATGGTACAGCTTTCATATTGATAAAGAAATGGCTGACAAGAGATAAAGTAACGAAAATACTGATAGCACATCAAGAAAAGAAAAAAAGGCAAGTTCTTTATAAATACTTTACAAAAAATATTATTTTTGAACTATATGTAAGTTTAACTAATATGTATTGTTTACTGTGTATCATGCAGAGCCACAAAATGACGAAGCTCGATAAGATTATTTCTGATCTAGGATCAGAAGAGCGTAAAATCTTGATGGAAAAATTGCAAAAGGATGAATCAAGTGAATGAAAAAAATACTATCGATCCAATATGAGTTTATTTTTTTAATTTTCATTAATAATATATTTAAAATTATTAGATAACATGTTTCAAACAATCTATTAATTTTTAATGTTCTACAGGGACCAACAACTCAGAAAATGAATGTTGTTCTAAAAAAAAGAAAAAAATATAGAACATGCAAATGAAAATGAATTGCTCCTTAACTCATCTGGAGTGGTGCTAGAGGTTAACGAAAGGGGGAATTTTTTTTACAAAAGTTTGGGGGATCTAGTGGAACGAATGTATAGACGTTCTTTCCACTTACAATACAAAAATCAATCCAATGATTCCAAGAACCAAATTTTATCTAAACTATAAGAAGAATTTCCATAGAATTGGTCAATGAGACATGTTAGACTTTTAATAGAAAAAACATACATCAACAAAAAAGAAGGAATGAAAAAGTAATATTTCTTTAAATGTTTTTTCTAGAATTATTTATAAATATCACTTTTGTTATATTTACTTTTCACATATCAATATAAAATTTAAATAGTTTATTGTCATGTTACATTTTCAGGAAGATTATGAAAATCTCAAAAGATGAATGAGCTGATATAAAAAATATGCCAGTAGGAATGTCCAAAAAGGTGTACAAGGAGATGGTCAAAGAAATGGAAAAAATCGCATCATAGGAGGAGCCATCTCAACAACGACATGCTTCAAATGTAATATGTAATCATTGAATTTTTCAATCATTAAGTACAATAAATAAACAATTTAGCATTAAATATTAATTTTCAAGTATTTTCTTGCAGAAAAGAAAAGAAAATGGAACCCATTCAACACATAAAACATGACGACAAGGAAGAAAAGGGTTGATATCTAAGTTTGTGAGTAATTGTTACTTCCTTATAACAACTTAACTAGATTTCATTTTTGTATATTTTAAGTTGTTTTACAACAATCATCATTGAATGTCTTCGAACAGGTGCTAACATACAAAGAAGAACCATCAGACGAATTGATTAACATTGGGTTAAATATGGGTTGTGATTATATGTTGGCATATCATAAATTAATTGTAGAATTTGTAAGCATCTATCGATCTTGTTTTAATTAGCTCCGTCTACAATTAATAGAACAAAAAAATCTTTTATATTAAATATATGATTTGTTATGGGGTATAAAACTTGTAGGAAACAAAGTATGGAACTACGCCAACAGAGGAAATCTTGAAAGATGGCATGAAATTTGGTTTTGAAAGAATGTGTATAGTTCATGAGTCAATTGTTGCTATGGTATGTCATTTCTTTTCGATTTACATTGATGTATATTATTTAATATTGCAATTTTCATTATTCTCATCAATGTATATTCACTCATTACAATTTATTTTTATGTTTGTAGATGGAAGGCGAAGAAAAAGAAAACAATCAACATTATGAACAAAACATTCCTCAAAATAACCCAAGTCATGGAAGTAGCTCGAGCAGTGATAGCAGTTCAAGTGAAGAATGATGATCATTATGTTTGGATATCAAAGCAAGGCGTCATATTTTTTGAAATATTTGTTTGTGAAATCAAACATTTTGTTTAATGTAATGGAAATAGTGTCCCAATTGAAAGACGAAGGGATACCAATAATTGTCCCATTTTGTATGACAAAGACTATCTTATATATATATATATATATATATATATATATATATATATATATATATATATATATATATATATATATATATATACATAAATAAACATTTTTTAATTTATTCTATTGTGTTCTCCATTGTGTTGTGAAATGTAACACCATTGATTAAATTTATGGATGATTGTAATATTCCTAAATTAGCATGCAGCTAATGGGAATATTAATTTTGTGTGTAATACCTAGTTAGATGAATAAAGGGGTAAGGAGGCCCATACATATCTTAAACAGGAATAAAATCCCTCATGATGTGAAAAGGGATCATAATAATAGCTGGAATTTGCACCCTCATGTGTGAACAATGGCAAATACATGTGGACAAGGTCAAGTTTGACCAATTCAACAGCACTGGTATGGATGGAGTAGCTCATCAATAGAGACAGTGCAGTGATAGTGGGAGGAATATTCCTTGGAGGAGGAAACCCTAATGAGTGGGACCCAAGGTAAGAAGGCTCACACTTGTTTATAAGGAGGGCAAGGCAGGCATAGTGAGGCATGTTATTGATTATTGATTTTATGGTCTGCATGACTATTGTGCATTCTTCAGCTGTTTAGATGAGATTATTGTGTTGTTTAGCACCGAGTGTTCCCGAGCGAGAATCCCATCTCCTTTCTTGAGAGGCCCCTTGGGGGAGTTTTCACTTCATTTTTCCACACTCGGGCTTAAGGCCAAAGCTTCAATCTTTAGATACAACGTTATTTCTGCAGAGAATAGTGTTGTGTTGTAGGGTGTTGCAGTGGAGGGTTGAGAAACCCACTTCCGGAGCTATTTTTTTAGAGGAGGAAGCATTCTTCCCTTTGGGATATCAGTGAGGAAGATTCTGGAGCATATTTCACATCTTGGCACTTGGCCAACATATTTTCTATCTCCTACAGCACAGTGTCCCTCTTGGACTGTGTTATTTCAGTGAGCACTTGCAGTGAGGGGTTGTAGTGTTTGATCGGAGGATGAGATCTTCAGTGATTGGATCAGCCTTTCACCTGAAGGATATATTGGATGAGATTAATTTATCATATGCATCATCTACAACCATTTTCATCCAGTTTCAGAGTTGCAGCTACTATTCAATCTTAGGGCTGCATTCCAGCATTTTGTACTTTTTGCATATTTCAGGAAATCCTTCCCAAGTTGTCTTGAAAATGTATTTGGGAGCTTAGATCTTCACTCCCAACATTTTTTGAGCTACAGATCAGCAAATCTACATTTTTATACCTTGTTGTAGTAGATTATGCCAAAAAACTGCATTAACATGGCTCATGACTCTTGTATAGCAGTGTTTTTCATGTGTTAGAAAATTTGCCTAATGGAGGCTTATTTCCCATTGCTTGAGTGACTTGATTCCCAAGATCTTATGCTTAAATGTTTGATGATATATCTAATAAAATGGTTGTACATTTGTCTCATGTAATGGTGTATTGATTTTGTCACTGCTATTTCAAGTTTTGTGTGCACATATTGTTGTTTCCCCATTTTGGGATATTACAGTGGTATCAGAGCATAATCTTGGCTTAGCCTATGGATCTCAGCCATTATGTTATTAGGAGAATAAGAAGAAGAAGAGAATTATCAGAATGATGGAAAGAATGAGCTTTCTCTCATCATTTTTCAAATCTATGAAGAACCTCTCCAAGGAGGTTAAGCAAATGAAAAAGGAAAGTTGCAGTGAGACCTCTAGAGGGTTTCAAGAGGAGGAAGTCCCATGTACTTCCTATGATCGGAAAAGTGTTGTAGAGAGCTCCAAAGCATTCCACTATGCCCTTTGCATTTGAGAAAGAATACAAGAAGCATGGAGATGGAGGGCACTTGGAACATAGATCCTAAGTGGATACCTGGCAGAATATAAGTCTCAACCAAGAGCTTTCAAGGAAACTCTAACTCTTCCACAGTTTATTTAGCTTGAAGAAGAAAGGAGACTTTACAGCAATAGGAGGATAAAGGGCAATAGATTTCTGTTGTCTACTTTCGATGGATCATCCACATGTACAGCAAAGGCTTAGGCAAGGAAGCTAGATGCATTCTTCCTACTACATCCAGTAGTGGAAAGAGAGGTTGTTGAGATTGCAGTGTTGCACCTGGAGGGTGAAGCAATAATTTGGTGGTTCAGCCATTTGAGTCATGCAAGAGTGAATGCTTTTGCGGATTTCACTCTAAGGTTGATCAGAAAATTTGACAAGAAGAAATCAAAGGGGGGAAGGCCTTCACCACCACTTGAGGAGACTTGTACCAGTGCTGGTACAACTATGGAGGAGCAGCCATCATCACCAGCAGTTGGGGGAGTCAACACATTGGAGGAATGAACTCTTGCAATCATACAAGATGTTCCCAAGTTCCACCAAGGTATGCCTAAATTTCCACTTTCTATTATTTCAGAAAATATTAAGGAGGGTTGTGGGAATCTGCCTTTGCATGACCAATGGTCAAGACATACTACTGATTTGGAGCAACAGAATTTCACTGCGCTGTGAAACCTTGAATTGTTCAAGGAAGGGATGAACCATCATCCTAATGTGCCATTATTGAGCTGCACACAACTCTTGAGGTTGGAGTGTAGATTTTTGGAGGTTGGGATGAGTATTGTCCTAAACAATCCAATGCAAAACTCTATGTTCATCCTTGATTTGGAGCATGAGACAGCAAATACACCATTAAGAAGATTAACAACGTTGTCATTAAGCAGTAGTGAGGATTTGGGGGCCCAGCAATCATTAGAGCATTCTCATGACCATTACACTTGTGTGAGATTGGTTGAGCAGTTGGTCAATGAGAGACACTTTGTCTTTCATCATTGTGATGGATCTATTGGGATGAAAATTGTGCAGGCCTATGAGGAGGTGTTGCCTCCAGCACACTTTTATCTTTATGGATTCAATATGGTCATTGCTGTGAGGTCTTCTCTAGCATATATCCAAGAGGTTTCATTTCAACATTCCATGAAATGCAAAGGTAAAAATCTGATTTGGGAGAATGGTAGTCTTCATTGGAGGAGTACCAAGATGGAGCATGGTGGGAGGCACCCACATTTGGATGAATGGGTGTGGATGGTGAGCAATAGGTTGGTGAGTAATCTACATATCTATGACACCGGGCAGCAGGAGGCAAGGTTGTGCTGGCTACTCTTAAAAGAGTTTGGCCATCATGTGACATAACCTTTCTCAAAAGGTATGTTATGGATTGAGGCATTACATGGCACCCATATATTATGGCAGAAAAAGATTTGGTTGTATGGGGCATTCTACAAGTCAACCATCATGATCTTACTCCATGACTTATATGAGGGAGAGATAAGGGAGTAGCAAGAGATGTTTTTTCCTTGGTTTGTCTTGAGAGAGTATGGTTTGATCCTCTCCCATGCTTGGCATGATGTTGCGGGATTAGGTGATGGCACTATCATGGTGCACAGGGGCTACTCCTTAGCCTTGGAAGATCAAGAGGTACTTCCACTTTGAAAGGAATCTCCCATATGCAACAACATTATGGTAGATGACTTTGACATTGGACATGTCAGAGAATGGAGCTACGAGGTGACAGGAGCCTTATTGCAGAGACCAACAACGTTGTCACTTGGGAGCTTGGGTTTAATGATGGAGTGTTCCCAGGATAACTTCACATATGATGCACTTGGTGGACAAGGAGGAGGTGAGAGTGATGAAGTAGTGGATGGAGACATCTATTACTGTAATATGATTTTCTTGACTTGGATTTCCAAGTATAAAAAGAAAGGTCCTCATGCAACATATGATTCATCCCTCTTCATGGGAGTATGTCATACCACTATGGAGGGCTTATTCATGGATATTATCATCATCTCAGTACATGGTAAGAATTTTTTTTTTCATTTATTGATTATCTAGCACATTATTTGCATGCTCTTACCATTTCTATACAGTGCATTGCTCCACAAGAGGGCAAGCCTCTCATTGGGCTTCATGGTCAATTTTGGGCCAACTACTATGATGGAGACATCCATCTCCTGTATGGCCATGGGAAAGTGTTTTATTATTTTATGTATGCTCAGTTGATATACAAAGCCATTTACTATTCACTAGTAGATGTGATGGCATACACAACTAGCAGTTTGTTGAGAAACAACTTGCCATGTCATTTTCTAAAACAACAGTTAGAAAAACTGCACTGTGATTACTCGGGAGACTTTTGGTACTGTCCAACACCATGCAAAATCTGTAGTACCTCTCTCATTTGGATCCCATATGATGATCATGTCATATTCACTTTATATGGGATAGTATGGGCAAGAACCAAAGAGTGGATCTTTGAAGATCCAACTGCCTTTTTGCTTCATGAAGGCAACATCATTGTAGCTCAAATTCAGCAGCAGCTCTACACTTACCATAAGTGGATAGGGATACAGCATGGGATGGGTAATTTGACCCATCATGTTCACCTATGCAGCCCACCTATTCTTCAGGAGCTACAGGTGGAGGGAATTTTTCAGGAGTTTCCATGTTGGGAGGTGACTCATTTTGTATGGATGATAGCTTGGGGATGGATATTTCACATGGGAATGATAGTTCCCAATACATTTCAGATTCCATGCCTCAAGAGTACCTCTAACTATCACATTGTTGCCTCCATGGATGTTTTACTTTTTCATGATGATAGTTATTTGGGATGCTCACCAAAAGCTAGCTTTCATACTTGGGAGTGGCAACTTGGAGATGTATTGATGAGACAACATCTTATTCCTTGGAAGACTTTATCATATGAGGATGCTACAGGAGGAGGAGAGGAGACTCTTCAATTCTATCCTTGCGGTTTCTTGAGGACAAGAAACATTTGGGAGGGGAGGATTGTAATATTCCTAAATTAGCATGCAGCTAATGGGAATATTAATTTTGTGTGTAACACCTAGTTAGATGAATAAATGGGTAAGGAGGCCCATATATATCTTAAACAGAAATAAAATCCATCATGATGTGAAAAGGGATCATAATAATAGCTGGATTTTTCACCCTCATGTGTGAACAGGGGCAAATACATGTGGACAAGGTCAAGTTTGACCAAGTCAACAACGCTGGTATGGATGGAGTAACTCATCAATAGAGACAGCGCAGTGATCGTGGGAGGAAGATTCCTTGGAGGAGGAAACCCTAATGAGTGGGACCCAAGGTAAGAAGGCTCACACTTGTTTATAAGGAGGGCAAGGCAGCCATAGTGAGGCATGTTATTGATTATTGATTTTATGGTCTGCATGACTATTGTGCATTCTTCAGCTGTTTAGTTGAGATTTGTTGTGTTGTTTAGCACCGAGTGTTCCCGAGCGGGAATCCCATCTCCTTTCTTGAGAGGCCTCTTGGGGGAGCTTGCACTTCATTTTTCCACACTCAGGCTTAAGGCCAAAGCTTCAGTCTTCAGCTACAATGTTATTTATGTAGAGAATAGTGTTGTGTTGTAGGGTGTTGCAATGGAGGGTTGAGAAACCCACTTCCGGAGCTAGTTTTTCAGAGGAGGAAGCATTCATCCCTTTGGGAGATCAGCGAGGAATATTCTGGAGAAGATTTCACATCTTAGCACTTGGCCAACACATTTTCTATCTCCTACAGCGCAGTGTCCCTCTTGGACTGTGTTATTTTAGTGAGCACTTGTAGTGAGGGGTTGCAATGTTTGATCGGAGGGTGAGATCTTCAGTGATTGGATCAGCCTTTCACCTGAAGGATCTATTGGATGAGATTCATTTATCATATGCATAATCTACAACCATCTTCATCCAGTTTCTGAGTTGCAGCTGCTATTTACTCCTAGGACTGCATTCCGGCATTTTGTACTTTTTGCATATTTCAGGAAATCCTTCCCGGGTTGTCTTGAAAATCTATTTGGGAGCTTAGATCTTCACTCCAAACATTGTTTGAGCTATATATCAGCAGCTCTACATTGTTATACCTTGTTTTAGCAGTTTATGCCCAAAAATTGCATTGTCATGGCTCATGACTCTTATATAGCAGTATTTTTCATGTGTTAGCAAATTTTCCTAATGGAGGCTTGTTTCTCATTGCTTGAGTGACTTGATTCTCAAGGTCTTGTGCTTAAAGTTTTGTTGATATATCTAATAAAATGGTTGTACATTTGTCTCATGTAATGGTGTATTGATTTGTTCACTGTTATTTCAAGTTTTGTGTGCACATATTGTTGTTTCCCCATTTTGGATATTACAACGATTAAATATTATAATGAAGAGATGTGAAATTTGATGATATAATATAACAAATTAATCCAAAAATCACATTCAAATGCACTAATAAAAAATTAATTGACATGAATTTTGTTATAAGATATGTGTCATCTTTTGATGAATAATGAATTTTAAAAAATCACAATAATTATGATATGATATAACAAATTAATCCAAACATCACATTCAAATGCACTAATAAAAATTTAATTGATACGAATATTGTTATAAGAAATGTGTCGACCTTTGATGAATAATGAATTTCAAAAAATCACAATAACTGCACTGTCACAGGTCGGTGTTTCTAAAAAATACAAAATGAAAATCGGTGTGTGTCAGTTACTATACACCGGTGCATTTTTACGACCTATAGGCACTGCAAAAATACCAATACCAATTATAACTCTCGATGCGTATGTGCGATATTGTGCATCAGTGCGTTTATCTGAGACTTCTCACCAGTGCATTTGTACGACCTATGGGCACCGCACAAATACCAATACGAATTAGAACAATCGGTGCATATGTGTGATACTACGCACCGGTGCGTTTCTATAATACTACGAACTGGTGCGTTGATATGACCTATGGGCACTGCACAAATCCAAATACCAATTAGAACAACCTGGTGCATTATATCACCTACAATGCGCCCGATGTAGTTTTCGACCTTCACGGCCTGGTGCCTGCACCTTCGATCGCCCCGGGCTGACCATTTGGATAACACGCACCGGGCTTTTACTCTAAAAGGCCTCGGTGCGTTGACACCTGAATAGCGCACCGATGAGAAAAACATCCGTAATAACCTTCAGCCGCCCAATTTTTTTAATTGTGTTGAAATTCCGTTAGAAGCTCCACCAAAACCTCCGTTACCGAAAAAATATGTTGTAGAAAATGTTTTTTTGACAATTTTGGCCAATTTTATAACACTAAAAACCTCCTTTATAACCTCGGCTAGAGGGTCTTTTCCTTGTAGTGATGGTATTTTCTCTGCACTTCTCTATGTAGATATGGAGATGAACCTTCTCTTCTATTGTTGAAAACTGCTAGAACTCTCTTCTCCTTTGTTAATTCAATATATTTATACTTTGTTCTTGGATCATTTAATTCAAATGGTAGCTCAACTGCCTTTTGAACTCTTCACCTCATACTATTTTGTTTTTATGAATTCCTACGGTATCTTGTGGTGTTGACCATTCCAATTTATATTTTAGGTATTTGTCTTTTAACAATCTTGTAGCATGCACCAATTATATAGTCTCTTTATTTCTCCCCCTAATATAAGTACTAAAAAATATGAAACACACAAATAATGATGTTGATTTTGTGGTCCCAAATATGCTATGGCATCAATTTACACCCTTGGTAAGAAAAAACATGAGATCCAGCTCATGTGGATAGAGTTCCAGACCCTTTAAGTGGTCACAGACCCTTGGAGGTGACCCAATTCAACCTCTGCAATTCATGATACATCCACCAAATTTTTATTCTTTCATTTGATTAAATATTCAAATTGATCTCCACCTTGATTCTTCCATCTGCTCTTTTTGCCAATATTTATTTTATTTCGTCAACGAGTTTGATTGGAAACCGCCCCTCCCATTCTTGCATGGTGTCTCCTTCATAATCCTCTTCTTCTTCATGAAACTCATATATGTCAAAAACATTAAACATTGGAGAAATGTCAAATGCCTTCAACAAATCCAGATTGTAGGCATTATCAAATATTTTTCTCAAAATCTTATAAGGATCAATTTCTTGTACTTATGCTTGTTGTACATTCCTTCCAGAAATATATCCTTCCTTCCCCCCTCTTTTAAAACCTTCAAATTCCTATGCAAATTATCCTTCTAATTATATATAGAATTACTCTATTGAAACTTCATTCTAGCATGCACATGAATTTCATGCATGATTTCTGCAAAATTATCGCCATCAACACTCCTTTAATCCTTGACTTATGGAAACTTAACCAAGTATACAACGCAATTTTGGGGCCTTCCATACACTCCTTAAAATGGAATATTACCAATGGATCTATTCATCAAATTTTTATAAGAAAATTCAACTTAAGCTACAACTAAATCCCACTAACCTAGTTTCTCTCCAATTACACTTCTCAACAATTGTACCTAAGTTTAGTTAACTACCTTCATATAACCATCTATTGGTAGATGATGTGTTGAACTATGTTGAAGGTGTAAGGAGGAAGTGATCGAGAATCAGGCAATAATTAGATGAGATGAATATGTCCCCTACCATGTGACCATCAGTAGAGAGATACAAAATATTTCGATGTGATTGACTTGATGGAAAAGTTGTTAATGCATAGATTTATAAGTGAGGGTGATCATATATGCTATATGGTTGTATTTGTAGGCATATAAGGAGGACTCTTGGAATATGGGAGATGTGACAGAAAGAAGATCCTTGATATGGAATAATCTAGATGATTATAAGGAACCATTTTGAGGAATTTTTTTTAGAGTTTGAGAATGATAGGAAATAAGTGGGATCTAGACACTATGGGGATCAAGGGCCAAGACATGAGAGGGATTTTTTCTCCACCTCTCTAGTGTCATCTCATTGAGAACAATGACAGAGGTAGAAGGAAAATATACTAATCACAAATCTACCAAGGCAAAGGTGCCTCGTAAGTAATTGGTAATGAAGGCAACTTCTAAGTCTGCACCATCAAGGAGTGGAGTGGAGAATCCACATAAGTTCAATCTAGAGATAATTTCTCTGTGGGAGATCTGAAAATATTAGACGATCACCAATTTTCTTATGAGGAAGCTCCCCTTCCAGCGTCTTTTCAAATATATTACCTAGGATTTCAAGACTGATTTGATATTTTGGTCTTTCGTGGCGGTTAGGTTGCAAGATGCAGCAGCGACATACTTGGTGTGTTTCTCTAAGGACACTAACTCGTGTGCCATCCATCTGATGTCTCAAGAGCTTCACTTCGGTTCCTTCTTACAACGAAGGTGAAATTTGAGTAGGGAACTAGTAGAGAGGTCAAGGGAAATGGTTCAAAGCACAGAAAAATGAGTAAAATGAGCATAAAGTTTTTCTGCAAAGAAGTTGTGAGATTGGGCAATGTTTTGGTATGCACCTAAAGGGTCAATCCAAGAGAGATGGGCACAATAGTTGTTTGAAAAGTGGAGCCATAGGATAAAAGGTCATTAAAACTCTAAGATTCCAAAGGCAATAAAAAATTCCATGATATGGTCACTAATAAAGTGAAAGATACTGGAATGTGTGAAGAGAGCCAATAAATAATGAATTGGCTCCTCACAATAGGTGCAGATGGATTGTGATGTGGAAAAAAGTGTTAATAGGCTCAGTAAATATTCAAGGTAGTGGTAGAGAGAGTGTATGTTGGACAAATCACACAGATAATAGCATAAATAAAAAGGGGCAGTGTGTGTAGGGGAGAGGATGGCCATATCAACAACGAAAAAATAATTTCAATAGAGTTGAAAATTTGTATTTCATGTAAATGGGAATATCATTGTAAGACTTGGTAATGCATGCATAACCCAGGGGAATTACATATAAATTTTAGAGTTAAACCTAGGTGATAGGGGACATGTCAAATTAACTAATTCCTAGGACATAAACTTGAGGGGGGTGGGGCCTAGAGGTAAGCGGTGCAAGCTCACTTTGTTGGTTTGGTTGGATTTGGTCAAGGGAACCCCCAAGTCA
Organism: Pinus albicaulis; assembly: GCA_034641835.2. Classification (NCBI taxonomy): domain Eukaryota; kingdom Viridiplantae; phylum Streptophyta; class Pinopsida; order Pinales; family Pinaceae; genus Pinus; species Pinus albicaulis. The sequence continues at coordinate 1,141,953 of MU968403.1, read as the reverse complement.
AGTTTCAAGTGGGGATTGTTGGGTAAAACTTGACTCGATGAATGATTCAAAGTTACTCATTCAAACAATAGTGGTTTTGGCCACATGATTTTGGTTTCCCGTCATTTTGTAATGAAACCTTTAAAAGACTCAAGAATACTTAATTGTAATGAGGCCAAGGAGGTAAGCAATTAAGGCTCACTTATCTGGCTTGGACGAGTTTTGGGAAACGGCCTAATGGAATTTTGTTAGCTATTTTTTCTTAGGATTGGGGCTTTTCAGGATAAAATATTGTGTTTATGTTTTGTTATTTGTCGTTGATTAATATTTATCTTGCTTTGTTTATTTTAACATTATTAATTTTGGAGAATATTATCATATGGCTAATGATCAAGACATTTTTTATAGTTTTAATTATTGTAACACCAAAAAAATATTTGTTGGTGATGTTAGATCTCTTAGTGTTGTAGATTCTAGAATAGTTCAAATAGATAATGGTCATTTCAATTATGTATTGTGTTCCAAGTCTTCCTAAAACCTTATATCAGTAAATCATGTCACTCATTCAAGTGAAGGTAAAATAGTAGATTTTTTACCTCATCAAGTTGTAATTACGAATTTAAAAATCATATTCATGTCCTTTCCACTAGAATACTTGATGGCTTAACCCAGTTGTACAAATTTGACAATTTTGGGTCATCAAATTTTTCCTTAGTTTTTATTGCTCATAGTAATAGCTTGAGCAGACTTTGGCATGAGAATTTTGGTCATATACACTATCACTTACTACGACAACTACGTAATCAAAGTATGGTGATTGATCTTCCTCTTGTTTCTTGCGGAGATGGTGTATTTGTTAGTTGTGTTCTCATAAAACATCATCAAGAAAATTTTAACAAACATGCCTCTTGGCATGCCTCAACCCCTTTTCAACTTGTTCACAATGATTTGAGTGGTCCACCTTCTTCTCCTTCTTTATTTGGGTTCAAATACTTCTTAACATTCATTGATGACTTCTCTAGATGCACTTGGATTTATTTCTTAAAAATTAAGAGTGAAGTTTTTGACTTTTTCTTGGCCTACAAATCCCTTGTAGAACAAGTTGGACATCAACTGCAAAGGTAAGAATAGATAATGGATGTGAATATGTCAACAACAAATTCACAATTTATTGCACTACATAGGACATTCAAGTGAAACATATTGTTCCATATACACCACATCAAAATGGTATTGCTAAAAGAAAGAATGACACATAAAAGGAAATGGCTAATTGTATGATTCAATCAAAGGGCTTAAGTCTTCATTATTAGGTGAAAGTGATCAATTGTTCAAATTTCATAGGAAATGACACTCCCACAAATTCCTTAAGAAATATAACACTAGAAGAAGCATGGACTCACAGTATGTCATATATAATCCACTTCCATATCTTTGGTAGTATAACATGGGCTTACATTCTTGATGAAAAAAGGAAAGTTTTACAACCTAAAAGTGAGAAGTGTTTTTTTGTTTGATATTATAACTATGTAAAAGGTTATAGAATTCTTCAACTTCCCTCCAATGAAATAATCATTAGACAAGAATTCAAATCCAATGATAATCTCTTGGTGTGTGAGCCTAAATCAATAGTTGAGCCCTCTTCAGCCCACGAGCCATCTTCGATGTTTATGCCATTGAGCAAGAAAATCCACCTTTTCTTGCCCACATTCCTCCATATGAGTCCATTGAACATGAAATTTCACCAACACCACAACTCCCCGAATGGGTCCATTCAACACATGAAGCAGATGGTGAGCCTCAACATCATACTCATTCATAGTTCCAGTGAGCCTCCTCTCTTTTGGATCAAGTTTCAAAGACATGATACAAAAAAAAATGCAGAATCTCCAGTCTATCCAAAATGGGAAACAAAATTGAATGAAGAATATTGTTCCTTGATGGAAAACTATACTTGGGAAATTGTACCTCCTAAAATGAAGAAAACTTGTCAGATGTAAATGGGTATATAGAACTAAGTATGCATCATATGGAATTGTTGAAAGAAATAAGGTTTGGTTATTTGCTAAAGTATTCTCTCAAGTTGAAGAAATTGACTATAATGAAAACAATTACCATCTCTAAGAAATTAATTCCATCCGCCTTGTTCTAGCCCATGTTGCCACACATGGATGGGAGGTCCATCAGGTGGATGTTAAATTCACCTTCTTTCATGGGGATCCACAAGAAAAAATATACATGGAACAACCTCTTGGCTATGCTCCTAGTGACTCCATCCTCATTTTTTTCCTTAAGAAATCTCTTTATGGTCTTAAACGAGCTCCTCAAACTTGGTATGCAAAAATGGATAACTTTCTTCTTGACATTAGCTTCTCTAGATGTCATTCTAATCCCAATGTCTACACCAAGAAAGTATGACAGCATCTCATAATCCTTTTTATTTATGTTGATGACCTTATCCTCACTAGTAGTGACCCTAAACTGTTAACACATGTGAAGGCAAGCCTTAAGAAGAAATTTGAAATGACAAACTTCAGATACTTTCATTATTTCCTTAGCATCCAAGTATTACAAACCAAGAAACTCTTTCCCAATATAAGTATGTGTGTGACCTTCTTTACCATCTTCAAATGGAATATTATACACCATCCCTTTCTTTGTTTCATTCTAGAGTTAAACTTACTAACACCTACACTATAACCAAATTTGATGCCACTTTGTACATTCCACTAGGCACAATCGGTAACTCTGTAGAAATGATTCTCACTATTCCACTTGGTAGAAACAATATTTCATAAATTCCACAATGGCCAACCTATCTCTGGAGACTTGAACCCATGCTACTTGGGACACAAAGCGTGAACCATACTACTTGAGCTAATTTCCTTTGACTTTTGGACCTAAAATTTTTGTACTTACAATGTAGTGAGCGTGGATCGAATGCGCTACCATTATGTCATGGATCCATGCACAGTTGGTAGGCTCTTATATCTGACTCATACCCATCCTGATATCTCCTTTGTTGTTGGTCTTATTTCCCAGTATATGAAAACACCATGTGAAAATCATTAAAAAGAAACAAAAAGGACACTTTGATATATTCAGGGTGCAGTTTAGTTTGTGATACATTATAGTTCAGTGGGGACTCCTCTGTTGGTTGGTTTTTCTAATTTATATTTGGATGGTGACCCTGGCGATTGAAAGTATATTGTAGGTCATGTTTTCAATCTTGGCTCCAAACTTGTCTCTTATGCTTGTAAAAAACAACAAACTATTTCTCTTTCTTCAGTAGAAGCAGAGTATCTAGCAATGGTTAAATGTATGTCAAGAAGTCTTGTGGCTTCAATATATCCTTTTAGAGTTTGGATTTTGGAAGTAGGATTTGGATACCCTCTGGTGCAACAATCAAAGTGCCATTAAGCTTTCCAAAGATCCAAATCAACATAAACATAATAAACACATTGATATAAAAATGCACTTTATAAAAAATCTTGTCCATGATGGGGTTATTGAAGTGCTCTTCTTCCCTACAAATATGTATCAGAAATATTCACAAATTTTCTTCCAGGAGCATTTTTTTCTAAACTTTGATCTATGTTAGGAGTTTAGGTAGTTTCCATTAAGGGGGAGATAGGCTCTAATGTCTCCTTCCTTCTCCTATTGTGTCATCTTTATAAATCCTTCAGCATTATCCCAATTTGTTCTTAAGGGGATATGTTAGGATATTTAGACACTTAGAAGTGTTGGAAAATGGATAGTGGTAGCTATTAATCTTATTTTCCTTAACCTTGATATTTTCCTATGAACCTTATTTAACTTCTTTGTGTTCTTTAGTTAGATCTTTTCATCAAACAATATCAAGAATGGTAATAGCAACAATAGAAGACACAGATATTAGGCTCTCAGCCAGGGAAAAACCCCTCCAAAGGGAAAACTTGGAAACATTTCTCTTCTTAGGACCTGCTTCAAATGATATAGAAAGACCCAAACCCTAGAACAATTCCTTCTCCTAGTACCAATTCAACCCTTCTTATTGTCCTTCCTTGGTTCTACACCAAACTATTACACACTGCAACTTTGACCTGCCAGCTTTGATACTACTACTCAGCCTACAACTTTGACCTTGCAATTTTGGTCTTGTAACTTCCAAGGAAACCCTAGATCAACCTCCTCTTGATACCTTTCTATAGTAAGACAACTCCTCCTAATATCAACAAGATCTAGATAGAGTATCCTTCCTTCCAGCTACAAGATTTTGCACTTTGTCCTACTGCAACTCAATCTTGCAATTTTGGCTTATTCTTGTAGCTCAAAAACCCTGGAATTTCGCACTTATGAGAGAGATAGAGCCCAAAACAAGATATTTTTTTCTTTTTTCTTCTCCTAGACCTTCACTTTCCTTTTCTATTTCTCCCAACTACAGATCAAACTTCTTCTTGTGATATCGAACTTTTGGAACGAGTGTGTCCCAAATGAGGTTGAACTGGTTCTTTATATAGCCTTATCAAGGGGTAGAATTCCTTCCTTTAAGACGACTTGATGTTTCCAGGGACGACTTGATGTTTCCAAGGCCGACTTGATAAGCCATACTATAAGAATCATCATCATCATGACCAACAATGTCCCTGAGGCCTATCTAGACAAGCTCTTCTTTAATCAAGAGCATTATGTTGGGAGGCTCTACGTGTGATACCACACTACCTCTACAAGGTGCATACCCCATTCGGATGTCCACAAGGTGTGTCCTTTTAGGACCATTCTTATCTTGGATCTCCATACCTGAGTCCTCAAATAATATCGGTCCTCTTTTACCACTCTTCTCTTGAATTCTTATCCCATTCTCAAAGAGTGTCGGTACCTTTCCTTTCTTGGATGCTTTATCCTCAAGGAAACCACATATGCTTATCCAATCCTTTGTAATTCTCTCTTCATCACTTGAAGAGGATAATGCACATGTGATGTCCAACATCACTCCCTTTCAACCAGAGAGTACATCCCTATTCTCCTTTAATCTTGAGAATAGAACCTTGCTCCTATACAAGGAGACTCCTTTACTCCCTCTCAAAATTAGAGGAGATTTGGAATTCCTTTCTATTTGGAAAGTCATAATCACAAGCCTTACAACTTGTATTCGTAAGAGTATCAAATACTAGTCCTCCATAACTGCCTGACTCCCTCTTTCCTCTGCATCATCGAGCTTTCTTTCTTTCAAGGTATCATGGAGCCACCTTTTCTTTTGTGGCGGGTCCCAACCCAATATTCTTGATCTTCACTTTCTTCTTCAATATGAAGGCATTACATTGAGCCTTTCCAAACTTCAAGTTGATCATAGCTTGTTCTTGAAAGTGATCTTCCTTTTACCTTCAAGTTATCTTTTTGCACTGCTTCCTTTTAATCCCAAGATGTCCAAATGTCTCTCTGTTTCCAGATTTTTTTGTTGGTTAGCCTTGTCATTCTTAGTTTGTTGTGCCTGGCTACTAGAATATTGCAGACCAATCACTATGGTGCCACTTAATCCTTTTCCATTTGCTTGCTACTTATCAATCATCATAATTGTAATAAAAATAAAATATGTCAAAGCAATAACTCTTCTCAGCTCTGGAATTTGTGTCCCTTTTTATTTAATTTATTTATGATGCTCTTAATAATTATAAGAGTAATATGGGTTATTCCATGTAGTGTTTATTATTTGTGTGATAATGTTAATAGTAATTTTCTATTGATAAGAGGCAATTATATTTGCATATTATTTGTGTGATAATGTTAAAAGTAATTTTCCATTGATAAGAGGCAAGTAAATAGGTTCATGGTTATATTATGAAGATTTGCAAAGTTATGTAAAAATAAGTTTTTCTTGGGTAGTTGTTTTTTATGGTTGGAACTAATGTTCAAATGGATAATAAGAGTTTCAACATGACACCGTGCCTAAAAAACTGAAAAATACTAAAAGTTGTGTGTTTAGGTCAATATGTATTGTATTTTACAATTTATTAGGAATAATAAATAGCTATTAGGGTGCACCTTGTCCTAGAAATAAGGGGATCTCATAAATCAAAGTTAGTGTCATTTTTGTTGGTTGGAAGTAATGTTCAAATGGATAATAAGAGTTTCAACATGACACTATGTATTCATGAAAATTACTAAAAAATGTGTTTAGGTCAATATGTATTGTATTTTACAATTTATTAGGAAAAATAAATCGCTATTAGGGTGCAATTTGTCCTACAAATAATGGGATCTCATAAATCAAAGTTAGTGTCTCACAAGTTCATGACCTTAAATTAAATTAATTATAATTTTAATATTCTAATGCAAAACATGCATTATTTGTTAGAAAATAAACATTAGGTTTATCTCTATTAAGAAATCTTAGAAATCTAGTTCCTAGCAAATATAAGATAGGGGATAATTATCACCCTTGTAATGAAACTTGCCAAGAGCATTGTGAATCTATTTCAATGAATCTAAAAACCCAAAATCAGAGAAGAAGGTTAGGTAGACTTACCCCTATCAGGAATTAGGAAAGGGATTGTCACATTGGGTAAAAAGTTCAGACCCATGGTTTCATAGAAATGACAACACTCTGTAAAACATGTGCATATTATGGATGAGATCCTGATCTTTTTGACAGTCAAACTCCACAACAAAAACTCTTTAACATTGGATAGATGCATATTTCTTCTCAGATTACCAACACCTAGGTTGTAGAGATCCATTGATTTTAATCGACAAGTTTTGCCCAAAGTTTGTTGAATCTACATATTAACCCATGTCAATGATGTATTTGGCCTAGATGTTGGCATTCTCATCTAGCCTACCTAGAAGAGATGGCCAAATGGTAACCTACACCCAAACCTGAGGTGAATCCCTCTTTAAAGGATCTATTAAACCTATCAGTCACTAGATTCAATTTTGGTTGACAAATTATTGCATTGCATGGGGCCGAGAAGACGATGGTCACAATTAGAGAGGAGGAGATTGCTATTACTTTCCCACTAGATTTGGAGAGGCAATGGCAATGTCATTCTTGTCTAAGTCGGTAGGGTCACAATGATTTTAGAAACAAATAAAGGTAGGAAAATGTCTTCAAGAGACAATGAACCTCGTGGCCATCGGAGAGTAGTAAGTTTTCTTACTCTAGTTGCAACATATGTCATAAAGTTTGTTGAATTTCAACCTTGAGGTTTGAAGTTTGACAAACCTAAAGAATTTTTCAAGTTCAATCAAATTCGCCACATCTCAAGTCGAAATTTGAACCTTAAGTCGAACTCAAATCTAAAGGCAATTTCAATTTTATTAATTTATTTTATTTTATTTTTATAAATTCTTAAAACAGATTATGCCAACCTTAGTTACTATAATTATATATTGAAAGATATATATAGGCAAACCTTATAAAGAATCTCAATCAAACCTTATCAAAATTTTCAAATTAAAATCAAACATAATTATTGCCAAACCCAAACAATGTGACTTGCATTGCAACATTACAACATATCAAATAACCTTAAAAACAATTACAAAGCAACCAGCAATTCTTTTATCCTCTCACACAATTAAGAGTAAAACCAAAAACATTCTTATCATTACGTGATTGATGTCATCATTTTTCATATAAAAACATATTTATGATTTTCTTCAACCACATTTTTGTTAATTAAAAAAATCATTTTTATTAATTAAAATTATTTAAACAATAAAAAATTACTCAAATTAAAAATAAAACAATAAATAACCCTCGAGCATCCAAAACACGTATCGATTCCCATACGCAACTCTCTGATTTGCAAAACTGCAGGATTTTCCCCGGCGGTCACAGAAAAAGGCTTTAAGATTCTGCCACCGCAAATCTTTGATTGTCGCCCTTCGCTGGGCAATCAGAGAGAGTGTGAAAGGCGGAATAAAGGCCATCCATGAGCTCGCCATTGCTGAGATTTCGCTCCTCTGCGATAGGGGGCAACCTTCTCTCACTCGATGGCCGCCGTCTCCCCATGTAGTCCTTCCGGGAAGGAACTTTTTCCATCCATTTCTCAATACCCACTGCTGCCGGCGTCTTCGAAATCGCCATTACCAGAGTCTTTCAATCTGGAAAAAAAAAAAATTCCAGTAAAACCCTAACCTGCAGAAAACCCTGAAGGGCCAGTCGGATGAAGAATCAATCGATGACAGAAAGTTTGTTGCCGAGAAGGGTAAGTGAACCTCTTTGCTGAGACGATTCGTTGTAGCTTGTCGTGGAGAATTTAAAAGGGGAGGTGGGTCGCTTTCATTTGTTTGGACGCGTGAAGAGTCGAACTCAAACCCTCTTACACGTGAAAAACGCGTAGAGTAAGAAAAACAGCTGTCCGCGTATAACTGTCGAAGGTTCTAGAGATAAATAATCTCATTCTAATTTCCGACGGAACCAGGAGTACGCGTAAGGTAAACAATCCCATTTTAATTTCCTCCGGAACCAGGAGTACGCGTAAGTTCATTTGGTTAAAAGCGCGTAGTTTAAAGAGACCACGAAATACTAGAAATTTTAGAAAATCTGCGAAATTTTTTGAAAATCCAGGTTTGAGAGTGTCTCGATGGTTTTTTATGGTGCTGATTTTATTTTTGTTATTAAAAAGAACGATTAGCTGTCAAGTTTCACGAATATTCAGGTTTGAGGGTGTTTCAAGGGTTTTTGATGGTGTTGATTTTATTTCTACTATAAAAGTCATTTCAGTGAAATTGTGGCATTAGTAGACCATGGTTTTTGATGGGGTTGATTCCATTTCTGCCATAAAAAACTATTTAAACACTGCAACTATCAGATTTCTTGAAAATCTTTAAGAAATTCACCATCTAGGTGAAATTGTGGCCTCAGTAAACAACGATTCTCAATAATGTTGATTCTATTTATATTATAAAAAGTGTCCGCCCACGGAAAAATTCACTATCTAAATGAAATTGTAACCCAGTGAAACACCACCTACCCCAAAAATTTAAGAAAACACATTAAAATTTTAAATATGAAGATACAAATGCAATCAGAATGAAACTAGAATCTCTAGTTTCATACAACTGCGGGTTCTCCATTGGGCCATGGAGTCAAACTTAAAAATGAGAATTCTTAACCTAAAATATTATCTATTTAAAAAGGGGAACTCTTAGCCTAAAATATTATCTATTGTTAAATATATTTAATAAGTTAAATAAATAAAATAACTAATTTTCACATTATTGTAGGCATTATCTATTGTTAAATATTTAATAGGTTAAATAAGTAATAACTAATTTTCACATCGTTCTAGGCATTCATTGTTGTCACAAGGTCATACCTACATTATTAGTCCCTGCCGCACGGCTGGGACTATAGTAATCGAAATGGTGGCATAAAGATTAATTTAACCTGGTTAGTCCTTGCCTCGTCATGTACTCAGCATAGCTTCTATCATACTTTTTCCACTTCATAGTCTTATTTGGCCTCTTCCCGAGGCAGACTATATATTATGTGGATTTTTTCGTTCATATATTTCACTAGTGTAAACTAATGTTGGCATTAGTTACGTGGCATGAAATGTTTGGTTTGCGGTTTGGATATATCTCCTATGTTTATATCTCCACTTACATTTGTTTAATATGTCTATAAGAGAGATATGCTACGCGACACACCACAAACATGCCACCAGACCACACACAGACCACCAGACCACACAAAGACCAAACCACATGGCTTTGTTCATGTACTGGCTCATATTTCAGCGCTGAGCTTGATGAGTTAAGCATTAAAACCTTCATAGCATCGGTGATCAACCTGAAGGAATCCAAGAACAATTAGAAGGAAATCTACAAAAACCCTCCATGATTGATGCCTCCATTTCGCCCTACCTACAGAACGGTAGCACATATATTTTTAGCTTATGTGCTAGAAGAAAAGGAGAGGAAGTGAGGGAGAGTTGCGCAAGCAGGCTCGAAGTGGAAATGATTAGAAGAAGAACCCAACTTTGGGGTGCTTGGCGTAGGAGTGGATCCATCATGTCAACTAGCCTGAACTAAGATGGCGTTGTGAAAAATATAGGGGGTTGAGCAAAGAAGGAAGGCCAGTAAAGAACTTTGTGCCATGGCGGTCTCTTTCGTGTATTACTATCTCAACGCACATTCAAGCTTGTTTCTTTTTTATCTGGGATAGGTGAGGCAAAGACCCTAGGGCGCATACTTGAGTTAAAATGTTGAGGGTCGTAAGGAAGTATCTTTTCAGGCAGACTTTGGTACTACAACAACTGCTGCACTCTATGAGATTGAGGAGGATGAAGTGATACTAATTCTGAAGAATCTATTCCAGAAGAAGCGAGTGCCTGAAAAACTCATATTAAAGGGCATCAACCCACTGCATTTCTTGCGGGTTTCGGCAAGTCAAACCTTTTCTGCCTTGGAAACAACCTAATTCTCATTTAGTGAAAAATGCAGTTGCAGAGAATTCGATCTCTAATTATTTTTCAAAACACACATTTTGAATCAACTACAGTGGTTGCTCTCCACATGAAGCAGACAAACAAAAAATAATTCTCAATGAGTTTGTCAAACTTTTGCATTGTGGTCTGCAAGAGTTTGTCAAACTTTTGCACTATGGTTTGTAATCTTAGAAATACAATGAAGGTAAACACAGAATATCCAAATGATAAAATGCACCAAAACCATCTCAGGCACAGTCTATGGGGACCAACTTCATGGCTCCCAATGTCTTAAGAAAATCCTTATCCTTATCTTAGCCCTATGAAGATTCTGATTGTACACATTCAAATGGACAAGTTCAACGTCTATATGCAATTCATAGATATGGGAACTTATTTCTCCTTACTCTCTACTATGTGGAATTCCTCTTGGCAGCGATGGAAGTGGGTTTGGGTGAAAGGGCATATCCCAGAGAGAAACTTACATAAATGGCATGCTCTAAGACCTTTAGCTCTGCCACGGTAAGCTTCAAACTATAGCCTTGCTCTATATGGCTTGTCTCTAAAGCTAGTATTAGTCTCGGTAGGCCAGTCCAAAGAGGATTCACTGGCTTTAACATAAATGGAACTAAGTGCATAGTATCAACAAATAGTGTTTGCGAACAAGTTCAACTTCTCCATGGCGATATCGCATATATCAATGGTGATTTCACAGGAACATATATGTCTCACAGTCATAATATGGCACACTGTACTTGCCTACAAAATAAAGAACGAACATTATTGTCTACTTCTTACCCTAGTTGAAAACTAAGCTTGAATCCATAAGGGAACTCCTTTACCTGAGGAGAAAGCAGTAGTACCTCTGCTCCATTTCCATCTATTTTGCATGCCCCATCAAAATGTAGAGTCCAAAGGCCTTTTTGGTCCGATATTATTTCTTAATAAATCAAAATTTCGCTGTAATATGACTTGTAAGAAGGTAAGTTGGAGGTATGCAGGTACATCTCCTTTCAATTAGTATATGGAATTTATTCTACCTATTCAACTTTCTATGCTAGTTATAAAAATATTACAAGATGCAAAATAAGCCAAATGATCGTATCAAGAGAATCAACCAAGTTATTGAAGTGCAACAAAATAGGGAGTAGTTGAGTGGAAAACTTCAGAATTACCAGTACAAAATGAAAGTTATTTTTAACAAGAGAGCATAAAGGCGTCATAACAGACATAAATGGTACCCAGATGGCGTCAAACATATAATTCACATATCGTTTATGTGTTTCGGCCGCCTTAAGCAAATCCTTTGTTGCAAATGAACTGCTCCTCCGTCAACTCACACTGCCAGCCTGAGTGAATATGCTCTCGGATGCATTCAACATTCAACAGATCCACTTTCGCCAATACCTTCCAACCGACAACTTTGTCATTTGAATTGCTGCCTCTTCAACATCAGTTTGATCTAGCGTTTAAAGTCACCCCAAGGCTCGTGTCACATGATCGTGGGTACATATTACAACTCCCCTTTTGTAGCGTCAAACTCTAGTAGTCAATCGACTTCATAGTTATACTTTGGAAAGAAAGGGATTTTAAGAGTACCAACCACAAAGTATCGAAAACGGCCCAAGCGTCTCTAGTACTTTTATGATAATTATCAAATTTCCCTCACAAAAATGTTGTCATGGAGATTGTTACCACACAAGGATTAGTCAAAACACTACCCCAACAAAGTACTGGCTATGGAGATGCTACAAGAAATCTGAGTTTGTTGTTTGCTACTACAGGCAATCTGAGTTTGCTGGTCTCCTAATTGTGCCCACTAGAGGACACAAGCTCTACTGTTTCATCTTCTGTGCCTTGGCACCAATTTGGTTGTCACATTAGTTGCCCTGAATGTCTAGGATTTCACTCTTCTGGCGATCTAAACCCTTGCCACACAAAAAATCGAAAAAATCGTGACATACGAACTGAACCTGACGGAGAAGCATCACAGATCTAGAATAGGGAATTTGGTATACCTGGATGTTGGCGCTCATAATATGATATATACGTGGCTATAATGTTGTCGGTGGAAGGAACACTCTTCAATCTCATTTGCTAAGTGCCAGCGATGGTCAATCCTCATCCAGGCAGGCTTTCCTTAGGGCGAGTAGCGCGATAACAAACATTAATGTGGTGGAGACCAAAAGGGGCCAAAACAACACCAACACACTCTGCACCCTCGGTATCAAAAGAACCACACAAAAGTACAACACGGCTACTGGCACCATGGGGTGGCTCTAGACCCACATCACTTTGCCTATATTCTAATTGGTGTTGGCTGGCCCACTCAAGGCAGGGACTAGCTGCCCCACAGCCCCCCCTTGTTAACCATATTGATAATGATAAAAGGTTAAAAGGATTTTATATTTTCGGGGACAAGTTAGATTAAGGTTATGTTTTAAATGAATTTGTTGATATATATATCTATATTTTTAGTTAGAAAAAATCTTTCAAGTGTATTCATTACGATGTCATTTGCCCAGTGTTATAGGTCAATTTTGGCACCATTCCAAATGACCTAGTTTAACTGGACATCATCCCCAGAACCAATGAATAGGGTCTGTCATCCCCTATCATTTCAGTTGCTACATGCCCTACGCCAAAGAACAAAGACAAATCATTCCCGACTTCCATTGCAAGGTTTCCAAGATTTGAAGTATATGTTATAACACCTATGAGCTCACCAACGCAATCGCTCAAGGGGCTAAGTTCGTTGCATATGTAGGTAACTCCACTCAAGGGTGCGTTGGTCAATTGGGAGCGAAATTCTCATTGTTCCGAAATCTTCACTTGGCCAGTGCCTTATAGAAGAGTGCATATGTGTCAAACTTCGAATCCATATGTCCATTTGATACCTCTGATTTTGGGAACATGTCTTTCCTATTATTAGAATGTCATTGATTGTAAAACTACCTTCATCTCATCTATAAATTGAGCAGAAATCCTAGTGCTTGAGGAAGGAAGAATTTGAGTAGAGAAATGCGGGTGGATTATCAATTGAGGAATTGATTTGAGTGATATGCTGTTGGAGAGATGTTCATTGTGATGAGGCTGGGATGATGCTGGAGATGGTGACATCAAATCAATCACTGGTTGTAACCTCCTCTTCGATCCATTAATAAATATTGTTGTTTACTTTTCCACATATGTATTTGATCAAGAGATCATGTCCAAGTTATGAAAAATGCTCAAAAATGAAAGTGCCCAGAAATGGTTGCAATTTGAATGACTGGAAAGGTCTCGTCGCTGTGATTCTGGCACCGTGAACGGTTCGCAAAACAGAGGTCGTATGCAGAAGTTATGAAGGTTTGAAAATCCCAGTAAACTTTAAAAATGAGTTGACCAAGTTTCACTTTTCAATTTGGAAAATTTTAAAAAAATATATTCCAAGGAATATTCCCAAGAATATTACCTAGAATATTCCATTCGGCCGAATTAGAATCTGACAAGTGGCAATCGTTGATTTGATGTCTGGTTGACTTTTGGGATTTGTGGCCAATCACGAGTTGCCACGTGGCAGGCCCAGAGGCCGCCACATGGCCCCAGGCCGGAGGTGAATGGCACATTAAAAAAATTTCATATTTGAAAGGATTTGAACACCTAACCTCGCAACAAACAACACACGCGCCTACTGTTAGACCACAAGGAAGTTCTTAACAAACCTTGGAGTCGTGCCATATTTAAGTTTTAAATTGAAATCGGGCGGAAAAAGATTAGGGCTAGCCCCGACGGCATGTGACCCAACCCCTAGAACCGTAGCCTAAGCTCTAACCGACGGTTGGGAAACGGTTAGTTCAAACCGTGGCATATGGCCAACGACTACAATGAAATTAAATGCCACGGATAAGTGCGGAACTAATGGCTCCAAGTTCCACAGGTTTAACGGCGAATAACCACAAACCGTTCACATGCACTCTCAACATTTATTACAACTGCTAGACCGCCGACGGTTTCGGCTGGCGGGAACGCCAAATTCAGAAAAATTGCTATTCTGGAATGCTATCTGGAGCTCCTCCACATTTAGTGGAATTTTTCAAGGGCCATTGGGCAATTTTTTTTTTTTTCCATAACTCCCTCATTATTGAACCAAATTGGGTGCAAAAATAGTCCATTTTGGGTATTTTCGACATTCTGAGCAATTTTGCATAGGTTTCAGGTCAAACAGAGGTCATATTCAGTAGTTTTAGCTTTGAGGAAGATCAAGGAGCCATCAGGGCCATCATGGAGAAGGCAGTGTATTGGGCTTTTTTTATCTGTTTTATGTAAATGAATTGTCATCTCTGGCTAATTCATACCTTCTGAAGTTGATTTTACAAATAGTTTTGCCTATTGAGGCTTATTTTCACTTGTACTTACATTTTGAGCAAATTAATACATGAGGGACATGCCATTGGGAGCTGGACCAATAGATGTAGCCCAGGAGGGGTGAACTGCTTCAACAATTTGCTGAGTAATATGCTTTGTGAAGTTTATTTGTATGTTATTTACTGTTGTACAATGCTAAATAGTTAAAATATTTAATCAATCCTCACACAGAAATATGTTTAACAAAGCTAGAACTATTTGTTTAACCTGCAAATTAAGGAGAACCTTATGCACACATTATTATTATTGTTTGGATACTTAGCACAACATAAGTAATACAATCCATTCAAATCAAGTTGGTATCAAAGCTAGAGTTCTACTCATTGTATTGTTCTTGTGCAAGGTTTGTTTAACTGTTTGCAAGGTTTTTGATGCTTACTAGGCTAAAGCTCAAGAGAGGAGAAGGTCAATTGGCAAGGACTTACAGTAATCCTCAGCCAAGGAGAGCAAGTGTGCCATTATCTCCACCTTCAATTTCACCTCCAAGAGAAGCAAAAGAATCCATAAGCATGTCTTCAAGGGAAGGAGAAATCCATGAAGAAGTTGATCCCAAAGAGGAAGAAAGGGTGTTTAGAAAAGAATTCCTTGATTTGACAGAAATGGTGACAGTCCTTTATCAAGAAAGGAATGAAAGACTTGAAGGAGAAGGATCCAAACTTCACAAGGAAGGAGAAGGATCGTCAGGAGGCCATAATGATGAGGATAAATCCAAGAAGGGTAATGGAGGAAATGGAGACAGTGGAAATTTTCCATCATCACCCTCATCTTCATCTTCATCGTCGTCTACCTCTACATCCTCTTCAGTGCATCATACTCACAAAGTCAAGAACACGGGTAAAAGTCATTTTCTTAAACTTGATGTTAAGTTTGAATTGCCAAATTTTGATGGTGAAGTTAATGCAGAAAAGCTAGATAATTGGATTAGGAAATTAGAGGTCTACTTGAGAGTTCAAAATTTTCATGATGACGAAACTAAAATTCAGCTAGATTCATTGAGAATGGAAGGTGCAACTCTTGTTTGGTGGGAGGCCAAGACAAGGGAGGAGATCAAAAAATATGGTAAGATTATCTTATCATGGTCTGATTTCATTTCTGCAATTAAACAACAATTTTATCCATTAGCTCACATGCAGAAAGCCATAATGGATTGGCAAAATTTTAAACATTTGAAAGGACAAAATGTTCAAGTTTATACCCAAGAATTTAGAAGAAGAGCTCTTTTACTAGGAATTGATTTGCATAGCCAAGACACTTTACTCAAGTATATAGGAGGCTTGCATACTTACCTAAGACATACCATTCTCATGTTTAACCCTATAATCTTAGATGAGGTTTATGTTCAAGCCACACATTTAGAGGAAAGGGGTAAACAAAATTTTGATGGGAATGAGGAAAGTGAGTTTAAAGGCAAAGGGAGGAAAAAGAGAAATGCAAATTCTAGAAAAGAGAAGGGAAAATTTTTCTCCAAGCACTGTTCTAAAACAAGCCATGATGAGGACCATTGTTGGAAACTTTATCTGGAGTTAAAACCAAAAAGTTTTAAAACCAAAGATAAAGCCAAGGAGAAAGGAAAGACAGTTGCAATAGATGAACAAGATCTAGGATCAGAATCAGGAGATGAAACAAAAATCATAACTATGGCACTAAAGAACTTGAAGGGGAAAGAGAATGAAACTAAACCCAGTTATAGTATTTATAACTGTCACATAGAAGCTCCAATTGAAGAGAAGAGAATTGAACTGTTTCATGTGAGGATCATTTCCAAACATACCAAGGTTGACACACTATTTGACAGTGGGTCACAAGCGAACCTTATTTCTGAAGACTTAGTCAAGAAACTAAATCTAGAAACCATTTCACATCCTAAACCATATCCTCTTGGTTGGATTTGTAAGGATGCAAATTTACAGGTTTCAAAGAAGTGCATGTTGCACTTTGCCATAACAACACATTTTATTGACATGGTTGAATTAGATATTGTTCCACTTGATATTACAGGTGTGGTGTTGGGCAGTCCTTACTTGTATGACAGGAAAGCTATCTTCCATCGCCATGAGAACAAGTACCATTTATTCAAGGATGGCAAGGAGTTTATTGGGAGAGCACATCACAAAAAACTAGATTCTCCTTTAGTGAATGCAGGGCTGATGAAAAGGCTTGTCAATGCAAGTCAAAATTTGAATTTATTGATGATTAAACAAAGAGAGTTGTTTTTGCTGATGTAAATAATGAGTTGTTTCAGTCTGAAAGCAGGTCGTCTTTGGAAGAAGATGACAAGAAGTTGCAACAATTGTCTTTGGTATCGATCGGTGCAGAAAACAAAATGTCAGTGCAAAGTGGTGCAAAAATCCAAGAGAGGGTAAAGCATCCAAGCAGAGAGGGTACAAATTTCAGAAATGATCATTGCTGGTTTCAAAATGGGAGGGTACCATGGCGAGGAAACTTGGTCAGGAATCGACACAAGTACATAGATAATTCAGCAAAAAATCACCATAAGGACAGGTTGCAAGGTGAATGTAATTTTCAGTTTCCTTTGAAGGTAGACCAATGTAGGAACAATATGTTTACTGAAAATTAGTTGTTGTTCTGCAAGTTTAAAAAATTTGTAGCATGACAAGGTCAAAGTTAGCAACAGTCGGTTAACAAATTCAAGGAAAAATTTGTCATTTTATGAGAATATCCAATTGATGAAATTAAGGAAATTTCAGTGGATCAAGATTGGAAGAGTGGAGATTCAGTCTCCTCATCTTCAGGTTTAGTAGTCCAGAGAGATTTTGGGGTCCAAAAGCTTCCCATTGGGGAGGTGTGATCAGGAGATCATGTCCAAGTTATGAAAAATGCTCGAAAATTAAGGTGCTCAGAAATGGTTGCAATCTAAATTATCGAAAAGGTCTCTTCGCTATGATTCTGGCGCCGTGAATGGTTTGCAAAACAGAGGTTGTATGTAGAAGTTATGAAGGTTTGAAAAGCCTAGTAAACTCCAAAAATGAGTTGACCAAGTTTGACTTTTTAATTTGGAAAAATTAAAAAATAATATTTCAAGGAATATTCTAGGAACTTTCCTTAGAATATTCCCCAAAATATTACCTAGAATATTCCATTCGATCGAATTAGAATTTGACAAGTGGCAATCGTTGATTCGATGTCTTATTGACTTTTGGGATTTGTGGCCAATCATGGGCTGCCACGTGGCAGGTCTGGAGGCCGCCACGTGGCCCCAGGCCAGAGGTGAATGGAACATTAAAAAAAATTCATATTTGACAGGATTTGAACACCTGACCTCGCAGCAAACAACACATGCACCTACCATTAGGCCACAAGGAAGTTCTTAACAAACCTTGGAGTCGTGCCATATTTAAGTTTTAAATTGAAATCGGGCGGAAAAATATTAGGACTAGCCCCAACGACATGTGACCCAATGCCTAGAACCATAGCTTAAGCTCTAATCGGTGGTTGGGAAACGGTTAGTTCAAACCGTGGCATATGGCCAGCGACTACAGTGAAATTAAATGCCACGAATAAGTGCAGAACTAATGGCTCCGAGTTCCACGGGTTTAACGGCGGATAAACACAAACCATTCACATGCACTCTCAACATTTATTACAACTGCTAGACCGCCGACAGTTTCAGCTGGCGAGAACGCCAAATTCGGAAAAATTGCTATTCTGGCAGTGCTATCTAGAGTTGCTCCACATTTAGTGGAATTTTTCAAGGGCCACTGGGAATTTTTTTTTTTTTTCCATAACTCCCTCATTATTGAACCAAATTTGGAGAAAAAATAGTTAATTTTGGGTATTTTCGACATTCTGAGCAGTTTGGCATAGGTTTCAGGTCAAACAGAGGTCATCTTTAGCAGTTTTAGCTTCGAGGAAGATCAAGGAGCCATCAGGGGCATCATGGAGAAGGAAATGTATTGGGATTTCTTTATCTTTTTATGTAAATGAATAGTCATATTTGGCTAATTCATACCTTTTGAAGCTGATTTTACAAAGATTTTTGCCTATTGAGGCTCATTTTCCCTTGTACTTACATTTTGAGCAAATTAATACATGAGGGACATGCCATTGGGAGCTGGACTAGCAGATGTAGCCCAGGAGGGGTGAACTGCTTCAACAATTTGCTGAGTAATGTGCTTTGTGAAGTTTGTTTCTCTGTTCTTTACTGTTGTACAATGATAAGCAATTAAAATAATTAATCAATCCTGACACATAAATCTATTTAACAAAGCCAGAACTATTTGTTTAACCTGCAAATTAAGGAGAACCTTATGCACACATTATTATTATTATTTGGATACTTAGCACAACATAACTAATAAAATCCATTTAGATTAGTATCTGTATAAGCTTCTGTATTTCATATTATGAATTCTTATCTGATGTATATAGTTCATGTTTCATTTATTTAACTGAATAACTTGAATAGGCATCTATATATTGCTATCTCTTTGTTGTTTAGTGTTCATTCTTGCAGAAAATATTTTGGCGATCTAACTTGGATTTGAAGCTACAACAAGAACGACAAAAGGAGAAATGGAAGTGCTTGGACTCCAAGTAAGTTTCTTGATCTATTTTGTGTGTCTATTTTCTGTTAGGAAAAGTATCTGCAAAGTCTTTAACCTGTTGTTCTAAATGCATTGCACCACATTTAGGGAAGAATGTTTTATCTGTAATTCATAATTCCGATTAAAAAATTGGCGAATCCACTGGGGAGTTTACCCTTCATCCTTGGTGTATTTTCCCTCTGTTATCAACCCAGTAGAATTTGCTCTAAAATGTTAGGCTTTTTGAATTCAAATTTGCATTAGAAGTGTGTTAAACAACTTGAGTTTTTGTTCTCTGCTGTGCCCAACGCACTGTTGAACATGACATAGTGCTTTGCATAGCATTGTCTCCCACTTAGGGGTGCATTGCAATGCACTGTCTTCCCTTAGAGACTGCACTGCCCCCTAGAGCCAACCAAATTCCATTGAATTTGTCATTGCATTTGCTTTCAGTTTGTTGTTTGTTGTGTTTTCAAAGTGCCTGATGCCTCATATTGACCAGTGACTTTACCTACCTCTTCCTCATTTGAAAGAAAAGTTTGTTCAATGTTTATTTAAAGTGTTTTTCTTTATCATTGACAAATTAATTTCAAAGTATTTTCATTACTGCATTAAATCCATTTACTTTTGAAAAGGAAATTGTCGTTAAATTCTTCGTTTCCTATAGGAGAAATTGTAGTTAAAATCTTCCTTTTTCCTAAAAAGAGAATTGTTGTTCAATTCCTCATTTATCAAAGTAAAAGGCATTTGTTTTTATTGATTTGATGCACTTAGTTTCCTTCTCTGCATTCACATTAAAGGGACTGAAAAGAAAAACCTGCATTTGCATGTAGTGGATTGTGTGTTTTGCATAGGAACAATTAGGAAAACTGCATTTTAGTTTGTTCTCTTTGATTGTTTGCTCACAAATTGATTGCTCTTTCCCTCTAGTAGCTAGGATTTTCATTGAAAATACTAAAAGTTAAAAGATTTCTTATCATTTTAGTTTGCATTTTAGGAATTTCCAATACATCATCGTGGTGAACCTTGAAAGGAAAATTGATAAACAAGATCAACTTAAAATTTACATCTATTTACTTAACAAAGCATTGGAACCATAACGATAACATTTATAAGGTCTAGGCTAGAGACGTGTTCCGACGTCGTAACACATAGTAGCTGTCGTTAATTGTCTGCGATACATTCCGAGTGTGATACCTCACTCCACGTACCTAAGTATATCGTAGCTTGTCCACGTACTTTCAGGTATATCGGACGGTGTTACAGTACGACAAGTATAAAGGGGTGCTCTCACTGTGCGATTTCAC
This sequence comes from Pinus albicaulis, assembly GCA_034641835.2. Taxonomy (NCBI): domain Eukaryota; kingdom Viridiplantae; phylum Streptophyta; class Pinopsida; order Pinales; family Pinaceae; genus Pinus; species Pinus albicaulis. Next base: position 1,121,301 of record MU968403.1, on the reverse strand, counting down.
ATTAGACAGCGCTAATACGGACTTAGGCCTCCACGTACCTTCGGGTATATTTCGAAGGACAACTTTAGGTTGCTATCCATCCATAGTGAACCGATTTGGACGCCTTTTAAATTGTGATACACCAAACATAGCATTTGGGGAGATTTCCTGCCTGTACTTCTTGGTTCGCTAGGAGGTATTCTGTAGTTCATATTTTCTTGGTAAACCTTTTGCCTAGCATTACCCTTTTTTTTTTTTGGTTAAAATAAATCAGTCATCATGGAAGAACAAAATCCTTTTCCCCGTCTTTCGCGTAGATTAGCATTGAAACCACCTACACCACCAGAAGTTACTCCTGGTCAGTGAAGACGACATCGCTCTATCGAAACCAGTACTATCGGTACCTCTGGTGAAGCATCATCTTCCCATATACTAGAGTTGGCACAAGTTGTTTGTACACATCCTGGTTTGTCTACTGTTGTCGAGACGAAGTCCTCACAACTACCCGTGGTCACAATCCATCCAATCAGTGAGACCATACCTCCTGAACCCGACGTTGTTCAATCGGAAGTTGATCGAGATCCTATCTCTTATTTTCCAGAAAATCTGAATCCCAAAGTCGAACAACTGGAAGTTGTTCCTCCATTGGTCATCCCACAATTTTCTGTAGCCATTGAGTCTCCCATATCACACAGTTAACCTCCTGAAATATAATTTGGGCCTAACAGCGAAATGCTTCCACCTGGTTTGATTTTGATTGAAGAAATCCCACAAGACGAGACACCTTTAAATCTAACCCATTTTGGGGAGGATCTTTACCTGTACGAATCTTTTCCTCAATCACCACCCTCTGCTTTTGTTGATCTTGTTCCTATTCACATTCCCGTCGATTCAAAAGGGTATACGTTTGGTCAAGTAACCATGCCTGAACCCACTTCTTTGGTTGGGCCATCTGTTCCAATTACGTCAGTACCTTCCCTCGCTACCCCGTCAATGTTTAAAACTTCACCAGAATCATATTTTCATGGTGGCCCTATGGTCCCATCAGGTTATAAATCTTTATCTGGAATTTTTTCTAGTGCATCTTCAAACCCATGGACTTCACCAATGTCATCGTCTGGTATTCTAACTGGTAAAACTATAGTGAGTACTGAACGACTTGATTCTTTATACACATCATCAGGGCAATATCAAGCTGGTCCTTCTAGGTCTATTCCATACAGTACCATATTAACTGGATTCCCTGCATTTGGAGAGCAATATTTTATGTCTTATTATCCTCCTCATGCAGGGGGGAAACCTTTGGTAACCCACTTTGAGAGTACTCCATCATTTTTTCGTCAACCTAATGTTGAAATGAATGTTTTTCAATGGCAACCCACTCTGCCTATCCAATCACAAATGGTTGTACACTCGTATCAACCAGTTCAACCTGTTACACCCACATCACTTCCACTTTTTAATACATATTTACCCCTATTATAGAATCAAAATGCTGTACAACAACCATTTCAGGCGGGTCCTTCAACTCAATACCATCAAGTATTGGGCCCACAGAATCCAAATCTTTCGGCCAATTTACAACAACAACCTGTACCTGGAATCATATATTCACAAGCTTGTTTACCATTTTCTGGGATGTCACAACCACAATCAGGTTATAATTATCCTCAACCAAATCCAAGTTATCCTAATTTGGATTATAACATTGGTGGACAAACCCCTTGGCAGCCTTAGGCACAAATGCCTCAACCTTCATTTCAAAAAGTATCCTAACCAAGTTTTGGTTAATAGAATCCTCAAGCATTTGCTTATCAAAACAACTCCTATCTGGGCTACCAACAGCAGATTCCTTATGCTGGTGCTCAAAGGCATGTTGCTCAAGTAATTCCATCATACCTTGGCTATGCTCAACCTGACCTTAATAGATAGTTTCCCTTTGTTGCAACTTTATAGTTACCAGATTTAAGTCGGCTAACCAATGATCCAATCAACTATGCTCCTTGGTGGTCGGTGATACCTCACAAATTACCCTTGGATATTCCTAAGTTCAATGGAAACCCTGGGGAAGACCCGTCGACTCATGTTATGACTTATCATTTGTGGTGTTCATCAAACTCCTTGAATGATGACTATGTTCGACTATGTATTTTCTAGCGTATGCTCACTAGTCTGGCTGCAAAATGGTACACTGAATTACCTATAGCTTCTTTTGATAATTTCACTGCCCTAGCTACTGGATTTTTGACTCACTTCCAGTTACCCATAAGATATGAAATTGAAATGGAACTCTTGACCAATTTCAAATAGACTAATTTTACTCATATTTCTAATCATATTCATGAGTGGTGTCATCATCGTAGAATGGTTAAGACATTTGTTCCTGATCAACTCCTTGCTGAGTGGTTCATTAAGTCCCTATTACCATCTATAACTGAGGATGTGGCTAAGGGTGGCGTCGTTACTGAAGAGAAAGTTATTGCTCGTGCCCAATATTTATACTTGATCTATACCCAATCTGGCGCGCTCTATGAAAAAATTCCAAATGCGTCGCGGTCTAATTTTACTGTTCCTCCATAATTAAAGGCCTCTCATGTTGGAGATGGTTTGATTGGTACTGCAAGCACACATCATACTACTGCATCTGATCCTGCACCTTCTTCTGGAATCTATGTCTTGTCATTCGACAAAGGCAAAAGTGACAAGCAACCCAGAAGTAAGAAAAAAAGGAAATCTAAGAAAAAGCAAAATTCTAACCCACAAGAAAGATCATCTGATAAATCGTCTGGACCTAGGAAACCTCGTTATCCATGCATAATATGTGATGAGGAACACTTTGTTTGGGATTTTCCTCACTGCTTTGAAGTCTCAAAAAGCATTAAGACTTCACATGTGTCAGCCGTGTTGACAGATCCGTTTCTAAATCTGGACACAAATTTGGTTGCTACGGATCCACCTTTTAGTTCCCAAGTACTTATGTTATCTGTCACAAAACCTTCAACAGATATTTTGGTGTCAACGCGTAATAAATATTATGGTAGTCAGGTAACTGATCAACCTACTACCTCGACTACGAATTCGTCTACGGAATCAATACCACCTACTGCTATTCCCGAATTGACAATTAAGCCACCTAAGGGAGTAATTCACAAATCGACATATAATCCTCGAGCAAGAGCTACTCAAAATTATAATATAGTTGAAGACTTGGCTCAATCCCCTTCAGCTATGTCTACTCTTGAGGTATTACAAAATTATCCCTCCCAAAAATAGGCTTTATTTTCGGCTATTGGTGGAATTGATCCAACTGATTCTAATCTTGTCGTCTTTAATCATATGGGCTATGTGCCACAATTACCAGCAGAATTGGCATTCTCCATACAAGTAAATGTTCTCAATCACCTTATTCATCACACTATTATTGATGAGGGAGAATCTACATGTATTATGTCTCTAAATTGTTGGAAGTCACTTGGCTCGCCGCGCTTATCTCAACCATCAATGACGTTGAAGGCTTTCGATGGATGTACATATAATCCTTGTGGTATTATTAATAACCTGCATGTTGAACTGTGGGTCAAAATAGTGAATTTTGATGTCGAGGTTGTTGACGGACCTCTTGACGATAATATTCTACTTGGAAGGCCATGGGTATATGTTATTACTGCAATTGTTTCTACATATTTTAGAATGATCGCCTTTCCATATAAAGGTATAATCATAGTCATCAACCAGCTATCCTTCTTTGCCTCTACTTCGCAGGTAACTGGAAGTGTTCTATTCATTCACACACCCCAACTAGCACTTCAAAACATTGGTGTAGGACTCTTAAAGGATTCCACTCTCATGGGAACCTTTGCATTATTGCTGCCTGCGATGTCGGCAAAAATTGCAAGTATAGAGACCTGCTACATGATCTCTTCCACTCCATCTGGCTTAAGCAAGAGTACGGATGATTCTGAAATTGTTACATTGGATTAGTTTTTGCCGCCTAGCCCTATTGAGATGGCATAGCAATCAATCTATCTAGCTTGGGCGGTGAATCCAAAATTAGCATCGCCGATTGTTTGGGTTGATCGTTCCTTAGATTTTGGTACTCCATCTGATCCTTTTTCCTCAATTTTCTTGACAAATGAGAATATTTTGGAAACCATGATGTCAGAAGGAGAACCATGGGAATATTATCATCATCGTTCCCATATTCCTGATTATGAAGAAAATTATCTTAGTGAACTATATCACCCATCAATCAAAAATTTATTTTTGAATTATCTACCTATTAATGCAATTGATTCCAAGCGAAAATTGTCAAATATTGAAGAAACCATTTCTATCGATATTTCGACCAAACCTAGCGTAGTAGAAAATTTTCATGTCGGCGTATCTTGTTCTTCATTAGAAATCGAAACATATACATCTCTCTTTCGTGAATTCTATGACGTATTTGCTTGGTCTTACGAGGAAATTCTAGGAATAGATACTAGTATTTTTGAACACATTATTAATATGTATCCTAATGTCAAATCAGTGCATCAACGCCTTTGTCCTGTTCATCCAAAGAAGGCCGCTGCCATTAAAACAAAAGTTTAGAAATTTTTGCGCGCTGGTTTCATTTACCCTGTTCTGCTAACTGAGTGGGTTTCCAACATTGTTCCTGTCATGAAAAAACAAGGAACCATCAGAGTGTGCGTCGATTATCGGGATGTCAATTTGGCTTGTCCGAAAGACAACTATCCTACTCCCTTTATCGATCATATCATTTACAATTGTGCTAGATGTAAAATATTTTCGTTCATGGATGGATTTTCCGGCTACAATCAAATCAATATTCGCCAAGAGAATCAACATAAGATAGCATTCATCTGTCCCTAGGGCACATTCACTTATAGGAAACTACTGTTTGGTTTAAATAACATTGGGGAAACATTTCAGAGAGCAATGGATTACGCTTTCAATGACATCAAGCACATTTTTCAACCCTATCTAGATGATTTACTTGCGCATTCACGAAATCAGACTGATCACCTGATGCATTTGAGAGCCATCTTCTTACACCGCCGACACTACAAAATACACCTCAATCCACATAAATGTGTGTTTTGTGTTGGTTCTGGTCATTTTCTTGGATTCGTTCTCAAAAGAAGGAATTTGAATTGACCCATTGAAGGTTCAGGCCATTCTGGATTTGCCTATGCCATCAAATTTACTTCAGATACAGAAACTTCAAGGAAAGGCTAACTTCCTAAGAAGGTTCATACCCAACTACGCCGAAATGGCTAAAGGATTTACTCGACTCTTGAAAAGAGGGGTTCCCTTCCACTGGGACCAAGTTGCACAAGCTTCTTTTGATGTTGTCAAGGATACTCTTGTCCGGCTGTCATTAATGTATCCCCCTAATTATCAGAATGATTATTTCCTATATATCGCCACGACTAATACGGCCATTGCTATGGTATTAGTCCAAGTAGAAAATGGGATAAAACATCCGATTTATTATTTGAGTTGTAATCTCAATGATATGGAAGTTAAGTATTCATACGTAGAAAATCTTGCCTTGGCAACTATTCAAGTTGTCCAAAGATTTCGCCACTATATCATGTTCTGAACTACCATTGTCGTTTCAAATTGCAACCCCATGACTTATATCTTATCACGTCAATTGCTTGGGGGGCAAATACTCAAAATGGATTGTCATTTTGCAGGAATTTGATTTGGAATTCATCAAATCCAATCAAAGAAGTCTTTATTTTTGGCTGAGCTTCTCGGTGACCTTCTCTCTGATAGTACTGCTACTATGTCAAAACCATCAATTCCTAACGAGTCTCTGTTTCTTATCGGATCATCTGATCCTTGGTATGGAGATTTCATCCTTTATCTCCAAACTCAAAATTTTCAACCTGATACCTCTCGCTCTAAACAACGACGTATTTGATACCAAGCCAAAGATTATCCAATCATCGGCGATACACTTTATCGTCATGGTGTCGATACAATTTTAAGAAGGTGCCTCACTCATGAGGAGGCCAAAAAGGTTTTAAATGATTGTCATGCTGGGGCTTGTGGTGGAAATTTATCTCGATACGCTACCATGTAGAAGATAATCCACGCTGGTTACTTTTGGCCTACCATATTTCACGACTCCATCCTTGCGGTCAGAAGTTGTCATGTGTGCCAGATTTTTTATCGTAAAATCTGTAAACTGTCGATGCCAATGCATCCTGTTGTCTTTGTAGGACCATTTTCGAAATGGGGTATTGACTTCATGACTTGTAACCCTCATTCGTCCAGGGGGCATGGTTATATTATTGTCGCAGTAGACTACTTTACCAAATGGGCCGAAGCGATGCCCGCATTCAACAACACAGGACAGACAACTGCATTGTTTTTCTTTAATCATGTTATTGCACAGTTTGGGGTCCCATAGGCTATAGTTACAGATCATGGGAAGAATTTTCGCAATCACATGATGACTGAATTGACTGCCAATTTAGGATTATCACATGATAATTCTACTCCTTACTATCCATAATCAAACGGACAAGTTGATGCTATCAACAAGATTCTTAAATGTATGCTTCAACTAATGATAGGAGTTCATAAGATAAATTAGCATTTGATCCTGTACTCAGCCTTGTGGGCGTACTGAACCACGGTGAGAAACGTAACCGGATTTACCCATTTTCCATTGGTGTATGGTCTGGAAGCTATCTTGCCTATCCAATGTGAAATACCATCGTTAAAACTCGCAATCGACTTGTCACCTGACACCTCAAAAGAAGAAGTGCATCTTTTTAACCTCATCCATCTTGATGAAATGCGTTGTGAAGCTCAATTGGCTAACAAAGTGCATAAGAGACGTATAAAGGTGCAATACGATAAAAATGTCTAGCCTCACATTTTCTCAGAGGGCGACTTGTTCCTTCTTTATGATCAAGAAGTTGATGTAATAGGTACAGGAAAATTTGAGCCATTATGGCATGGCCCCTATATTTTCAAAAGAGTTCTTGCTAAGGGTGCCTATGAGTTAGTAGATTACGATGGAATTCCGTTAACGCGGCCTAGAAATGGGTTGTATCTGAAACGTTACTATGCTTAATCATGAGCGTAGTAATTTTTTGTATTATATTGTATATATATGTTGTTGATTTGCATTCACTATCTTAGTTTGTTTTTTAGAGTTTTCTTGACGTTAGTAATCCACTTTACATTTCATCGCAGATGTATTAATCTTTGGAACCATTTGTTGGATATGCTGATGGTGCTAATCGTAGTACGCATAATCTATCCTCTGTAGCGTGGGCCATTTTCGCTCTGAACATTGAGTTAGTGAGTTTTCAAGGGATTTGTATTGGTAGATAGACAAACAATATCGCTGAGTATAGCGCATTGATCGAAATTCTCTCTAATGCCATTTCATTTGGTATTAACCACATCATCATAAGGTTAGACTCACAACTTGTGGTATTACAACTTACTAGTGTTTATACTGTTAGAAATCCAACACTGCATCGTTTGTTCCTAAGAGTTCAAATTTTGGAAAGACACTTTGATTTTATTCAATATCAACACATTTCGAGAAATTTGAACACATTGAGTGATTCTTTCGCTAATAAAGTTTTAGACAGACATTTGCAACACATGTAGAGAAAACATTCACATAATTGAATAGTGTTACACAATAAACAAAAGGACAACACTAAAATCAAATAGATATATAGTTATAGGTTTTTACAAAAATTTGTGCCCAAGATAGATTGGTCATCTGACCTCAAAATGTATGCAACATGTCAAAAGTAAACTAGTGGTGCTCATGGTAACATGCTATAGATCTGGATATCCTACGCAGTAACCGCATCCAGCGGTTTGGAACACCTATAGTGTGTCACTGCAGTCGCATGGGTAACTCTTCAATCCGGAAATCCGGAATCCCGAAAGTCAACCCCTCTATGTGTTGCTGAAGCTTAGTCAGAGTCTCAACCATGTCTAGATCTTGAAGGACTGCTCTCCCGACAGTCCTCTCTGCTGGCTCATTTTCTCCATGCTTTGGTTCCTCCACCAGTTGAACTCGACCAACATCTGAATTACATCAAAACTTTAGTTTAGTCTTGGGAAAACATCAAAAATACAAAAAAAATGTATAAACCTTAGGAAAATAAAAAACATGGTCGAAACATTCTTACCTATTACACCCCACTGAGCACCTTCTGGTAAGGCTAAGTCTGGATCTCCTCGAAAATCAATGCCTATGTATGCATACTCATCAATGGCGACAACTTGTCACCTGAACCTGCCGAAGAACGCAGTCGAGAACAGAATAGTAGGTTGGCCCACATGCCTACCCATTAGTTCTACTCATCTCTACATCCTCGGATCTCTAGGATTAAACACACCCATGGTCACATGTTGAGGCTGCATCAATGGAATCCATTCTAAGGAAAATGAAATGAGGATCGAACCATAACTGAAGTTATTCTTCCTCCCTCCCTTTTCTTTGTTCAGTTGTTCCTTTATTTTGGAAATTATAGCTTCAGACCAGTTGAAGACCGTTGGCTCCATGCACTCTAGCGTGTATTGCATATATGATCTATTCGCTACATGTAGTGTAACGGTGCCAGCAAGTTTTGTGATCATGAAAAGAATGGTTCTCAAAGGAAAATCTCGAACATCCTAGATGTTTATCTTCCCATATTTTCTTGGCTCTGCTCCTGGATAGAAATACTGCAAAACATAATCTCTTACAGTCTCTGCTCCTAGAGAAGACCCTGAGAGTGAAATAGGCAAGCCTCTCCTCGACAAACCTGTGAGAAAATATACACCCTATACTGTAATAGGAACCACTTTTTTATTAATGTGAAATGCTTCAATAGCCGGATCCCATGCTCAAACTAGGAAATCCAAGAGTTTTATTTGTTGCCTCATCCCTGACAAGCAGAAGTACTTTAACAATCCACAATCTCTTAGGGCTCTTCGTGTACCTGGATCATTTAGGGCAACCATATTTTGTTCTTCATGATCTCTTTCTCTCCATGTAATTATCATTATAGTCCGATGAAATCCTGAAACATAACCATAAGACTCATTAGACTCCTTTCAATGCAAAAAATTAGACAAATTTTGGGCATAATGCAAGAAACAAAAATGGAGATTGCGCCCAACGCAGTCTTGAACAAGGGACAGTGTGTTGCATATGTTGCTAGATTTCAATGTAGGTGCTCTACAATGCACTTTTCGATGCTCAAGGGTGTGTTTCCCTTTTTGGAAGAAAAATTTACCATAAGGGGCTCAAAACCCTAAAAATTTTGCAGTGAAAGGAAATGAAATGATTACTGAAAGAAATATAAGGTTCATGGCACTAACCTGGATCAAACGGAGATGAAAAATTTCCACATAATTGATTACAATCAGCAGCTGAAGTTCGGGGGCAAAAACAGGTTCAGAGCTCCAAAACGCAAATGGTAACTATTGAATGGTAAAATGAATAGTAAAACTCTTTTTATTTAGTCATTTAATTGTTTGCAATGAATATTTATTGCTATGACTATGGTTTTATTATATTTTTATCATGAAACGGGTATTTTTAATCCATTTGATGTTGTTCTGAACATGTTTTACAATTGATGAAAAAATTAGTCAAGCAGATTTATTTCAAGAATGGTTTGACCACAAAGCATACTTTTTATCCTTATCTTTCAAGCTTTGTTAAAAATGAAAAATGATTTGAAGCACACTTTTATCTCTTTTTCTAGCTTCTATAACAACGAAAAAGGAACCCGTGGAGTCTTCTTCTAGCTCTTTTCAGACTCCGATAATGTGAAAAGATTGTCGAGCACTTGTCTTTTCGAGCTCATAAAAGTAAATGAATTGATATCTACTCAGTATAAGTTTAACCCTTTTCCGGACTGAGATAGATTATTTACGAAAAAGGAATACCTTGGTCAAACATGACTAAAGAGGTTCTCTCAGATATTATTTTACACTTTTTCGGATCTGAGCGACAACTTTACGAAAAATTACTTACGGAGTTTTATTTTCGCCCTCTTTTTCAAACTCTCTAAATATGAAAAAGGATTGGGCTGTCACTATCGTTAGGCTCATTAAAACATAAAATAGCGACAGGTTTGTCGATCATGGCAAGAATCGAGTTTCATCCATCGTTAGACTCGTTAAATTATTAAATAGTGATACATTATTTGCTTGAAGGGTTGAATTATAGATCAAGCATATGTTATCCTCCTCAATCTTGTTAAAAAATAAAGAGGTACTGGTCGAAAAATGACCAGGGAAAATTTTGGAAAGTGAACAGAAATTTTTACGGTAGTAAGTCGCTCTTAAACATGACGCTTCACTGGACCATCACCGTGATTGTTTGGATTGGGTAATCTTCTTGACAGTTCATTCATACCTATGTTTCATCATACCTTCACTTCATTTTTGGGTCAATGTTGCCAACTCATCTCAGTGTCGCCGATATGTTCAAGAGAAGTCATCCAGTGAATACTCATCCTTCTGCAATACTCATAAACCTTCATTCTCATGAAATTCATCCCTAAACATTGCTATATCAAGTCATCCTTTGTCTTTGAAATCAGTAACTCTCGTTTCACAATAAATTGGCTTCTTGTCGACAGAAAATCATTATCCAGGAAGTCCACTTAGAAACATCATATTACAGTACCATGAGGCTTGTTACAGCATCGACAAGATCCTCGCTTCCGGATTTTTGACCGAAAGATTTTGTTTGTCGTTCGACATCAAATCATCTATTCGCACCTTACAAAATGTATTGTAGTACCTTGAGGGCCATTGACATTAATGGTGGTTCTCTCGCATTTTTTAACAGCTCACATCATTGGCTAGTAATCAAACGATGTCTTACCATGTTCGACTACAAATCATATATTCGCATGGCTAGACTTGTACCCGAACGATCGAGTGAACGAAATAAGAAGACCCCGAATCTAGTTTCAACCATCCAAGCTACGATTTCAGGATTGTTGTACACATCATCTGTACGGTGACCTTACATACAAATCGTCATCCGAACATGGGCCTATATCTATAGGTAGGTCTGTATTGGGCAACATTCCAATATAGACGACTTTATGCACTATGTACATGCTATTAGATAGTTTATGTGTTGAACATGGGAATGCCTTCCCTCAACAATTCATGATCAAGAGGATATATCATGATTGTAATGTATTGTAATATTGATGCAGGTCGCCACTCTGCTTCAGCTCCAGCCCATCATAGTGTAAAGCATCTCATTCAAAAAATATTGTTATTATTATTCTGACTTCATGCTTTAGGGGGCAATCTATTATAGGTCAATTTGGGCACCATTCCCAATGACCTGGTTTAACTGGATATCATCCCCAGAACCAATGAATAGGGTTTATCATCCCCTATCATTTCATTTGCTACATGCCCTAAGCCAAAGAACAAAGACAAATCATTCCTGAATTCCATTGCAAGGTTTCCAATATTTTAAGTATATGTTATAACACCTATGAGCTCACCAACATAGTCTCTCAACAGGCTAAGTGCGTTGCATATGTGGGCAACTCCACTCAAGGGTGCTCTGCAAATCACTTCCTGGCACTCAATGGTGCGTTGGTCAATTGGGAGCGAAATTCTCATTGTTCCGGAATCTCCACTTGTCCAGTGCCTTATAGAAGAGTGCATATGTGTCAAAATTCGAATCCATGTGTCCATTTGATACCTCTTAGCTTGCGAACATGTATTGCCTATAAACTACCTTCAACTCATCTATAAATTGAGCACAGATCCTAGTGCTTGAGGAATGAAGAATTTGAGTAGAGAAATGTTGGTGGAATTTCAATTGAGGAATTGATTTGAGTGATATGCTGTTGGAGAGATGTTCATTGTGATGAGGCTGGGATGATGCTAGAGATGGTGACATCAAATCAATCACTGGTTGTAACCTCCCCTTCTATCTATTAATAAAGATTGTTATTTACTTTCCCACATATGTATATGTATAAGCTTCTATCTTTCATATTATGAATTCTTATTTGATGTATATGGTTCATGTTTCATTGATTTAACTGAATAAATTGAATAGGCATTTATATATTTCTATCTCTTTTATGTTTAGTGTTCATTCTTGCAGGAATTATTTTGTCGATCTAGCTTGGATTTGAAGCTATAACAAGAGCAACAAAAGGAGAATTGGAAGCGCTTGGACTCCAAGTAAATTTCTTGATCTGTTCTGTGTGTCTATTTACTGTTAGGAAAAGTATTTGCAAATTATTTAACATGTTGTTCTAAATGCATTGCACCACATTTAGTGAAGAATTTTTTATCCGTAATTCATAATTCTGCATAACACCCAGTCTAAAAAAAATGGTTAATTTTGCTTCTTCTTTTTTTCTACAAAAATTCTTTCAAGTGTATAATTGAAATAATTTTTAGGTTGTCTCTTGACTAATCCAAGGCCACTGCAATATTTTGGTATGCAAGTCCAAAATTACGTTAATAATTTTCAACCAAGCTTATAAATTAATTATTTTTAGCAAGAAGTATGTTTTATTGTTTTTAATATAAAAGTAGTCTTTATAAGAGTTATTGAGAGAAAATTCATCCTTGGAGGGGTGTACTAAGGAATAGAGACAACAACTAGAAGATTTGTTATGGGCATACAAGAGATGTGTTCCAAAAATGTCGAACATGATTAAAATCCTCTGACACAATTTTATCCAGAAAAAATATTCTCAAGCCTAAAGGGACATTATTAAAGAGGGAAGTGGAGCAAAATATCTAGCTATAGCTAAAAACCATTGTTTCTAAACATTAGGTTGTATTGGTAGTATATATAAGCAATTGAAGTGAAAAACCAATTGTAACAACTACTGAAACATGTTGTACCTCACCATGTGGGTCACCCATCATCATTGTGCCAAAGAAGGATGGGACTTAGCAAATGTGTATTGATTACACGGTGTTAAACAAAATTACGCTAAAAAATGACTACCCTCTACCCATGATAGATGATATACTAGATCAAATGCAAAAAATTGAATACTTCACCAAGCTGGACTTAAAGTCTAGATATCACCTGGTTTGAGTTAGAGAATAAGATACCTAGAATAATACTTTCAATACCAGGCAAGGTTTATATGAGTGGTTAGTCATGTTGTCTAGCCTATGCAATGCACTAGCTATGTTTATGAGGTTAATGAATGATATAATATACCCCTTTATAGATTCATTTGTTATTGCTTATTTGGATGATGTACTGACATACAATTCTAATTGAGAGGAGCACATTTCACATTTGATGCAAGTGTTAGAGACATTAAATAAGCATCAACTACTGGAAAATATCAAGAAGTGTGAGTTTTCATAACAGTCTTTGGTATATCTAGGCTATGTGATGGGTCGAGGAGAGCTAAAGATATATCCCACCAAGATGCAGGCCATCATGAAGTGGTCAGTTCCTACTAATGTTTTTGAGGTCAAGAGTTTTATTGGGGTAGCATAGTACATGAAGAGATTCATAGCTTCATTTTCAATAGCAGTAGCACCACTCCACAACATAACAATGAGAGGAAAAAGGTTTTAATGGGGAAAGGGTCAGCAAAGAGCCTTTGAAGACTTAAAGAAGAAGATTAGTCAAGCATCAGTTCTAACATTACCGAACTTGCAACAACCCTTTGACATGGAGACGATTCATATGACATGGGAGTGGTCTTGATGTAGGGAGGAAGGCATGTATACTACCATTATGAAGTTTTTCATGGTGAAATGCTACATAGGACAAGGAGCTCTATGCCCTGGTGCAAGATGTAAAGAAGTGGAAGCACTCTCTGATGGGAAAGGCGATAGTAATCCACATAAAGCACCAAACGCTACAGTACTTGCAGGCCCAAAGTAAGATAGAATAAACCAAGCATTATAAGTGGATGGGGTTTCTATGAAAATTTTGTTCAGTAATTAAGTATAAGAAGGGAAACACAAACAAGTTGGTCGATATGCTTTCAAATCAACCCACATCAAATATCACAACTTTGGGAACCCTTATGCACATCGAGCCATTCACCTATGATGCATGCAGAGATGCATACTTAGAAGATGTCTAGGATGGGTTACTTTATAGGTTGAATAATTTATGTGTTCCTAAATATGAGAAACTGCAGCTGATAAGAGAGGCTCACACCTCTAATGTTGTAGAACATGTAGAAATTAATGTGTATATCCTAAACTGCTCATGAAATTTACTAAATCACAAGACTAGAATCTACTCTACTGGTCTCCGGAAGAAAATTCATGGTCAATAACACAAATCATTAACATGCATCATGATTCAACAAGTATACACAGATATTTATCTAGGGGAAAACAATTTCTCCAAAACCCCTTACTATATGTATTTCATTAATCAAATAATTTGGATGAATACAATATGTTATGATCAAGCTTGAGCTCAACCTGCACATATATCTTCTATCCTTTGCCTCACTGACTGCCCTTGGCCAATACTTATCCAATTTCAAGCCTTCCCAAGCTCATAATTCCTTGTGATGTTCCTTGAGGAAATTATCCCCTGTTAAATAGGAATTTTCCCTATTTGCTCACGCAATTCCTCTAGGTTCTTCTAGGTTGATACTCTAACCAATACCATGAACTATACACTCAATCTAGTATATAATTAATTATGCACTGCCTTGGAAACTCCACCACAATGAGGCAATTCAAATTCTATGCATGTATGAGCTAATTTAGGCTAATCAATTAGTTATTTGGATGATCATTGAGTGTGAATGAAGTTACACTACACAAATTGACCTTCCACTAATTTAGGTAACCGTTGGAACTAGTTTAAATGGCCATAACTCAATTTAACTGAAATAAATTGCTACAAGTGAAATTAAATCAACCTAGGCTCCTAAAATTTAGGAACCCACTGAACACAATTGAACTTCATTCCCCTAACTCGAATTAACTAAGCTATACTCCTATTTTTTAGGAATGAACTCAGGTACACTGAACTTGAACTCATAAAATCGAATTCAGTATTCTTAACTAAGTGATAAGAGTCATGTCACCTCAATTAACTCCTCCAAGTTGTCTATTGATGTGGAATTTTTAATTTCCTTAATTTTAATTAAGGAAAAAATCAAAATTGAGACTTTCTTGTTGCATTTTCAACACTCCCTCTCAACAAGAAAGGGATTATCAACCACCTCAATCCTGCACCTATGGAATGTATTGCATGAAACACCTCTCATTGTTGTTGCTGCTACTGCAACATCTACAACTGAGAAGCATCCAAAAAAACATTGAATCAATTGTGTATGCAACTGCCTACTGGAAAAAATGTGTTGTTGTCAACTCTACTACTAAGCCTCCTTCGCTATTGTCAACACTCCTTGGCACTCCTCGATATCTGACTGACACTGATCCTCCTACTACTAAACATTGTGAGCCTTCATAGAAAGGTAATGATCCATGAGTATAACACATAATGGACACTACCCAAATTCTTCCACTCTTGGACTAAGTATCTACTTCGCTCCACCTCAATGTCGGAGGTAAGGTTGCATGCTCCCTCTTCCCACTTGGATCAAACTTTCCACTTGCTAGAGGTCTCTGCTTTAGTGGATTTCTCCACTTTGCCTCATCTCTGCTTCTCCATTTGTGGTTGCCTTATATCTTCCTGAGGTTTTTTTAGGCTGCATGTTGAAAGGCCCTAACATGCTCCCTCTCAGCCACCATATCTCTTGCCTCTATCTTTCTCCTCAAGGATTTTCATGCATCTTCTACCTCAAGTGTATACAAATTATTGACTCAAGCACCAATTTTCTTCACTTTTCCCATGGCTATGTGTCTAAGGAATTCCTTTCCTTTGTTGAATATCACATCGTAGCCACGATGTTCCAAAATTTCAATGGAGACAAAATTATTCTTTAGACTCGGAACAAACATCACATCCTTAAGCCTGAGAGGGGAGCTTGACTCCCTCTGAAAGGTGACTGTACCGATATCGGTCATGCTATACTTTCTGTCATCTCCAAACTTAATGTTCATCTAGAGGTATTTCTCCTCCAAGTCATTGAAAAATAATTTATTCCCCATCATGTGGAACGAGGCACCACTATCCAGATATCACATGATTCCCATCAATGTGATTTCCATGCATGTAATGAGAGTAAAATCAAGCTCGAATTGTGAAGATAGAGCTTCACTTGCAGCTTCTACTGCAGGCTCCTTCTTATTTTCCTTCTTTTGTGGAGATTTTGTGGCATAGTGTCAGAATTCATGACAATGAAATCACTTGATTTTAGATAAGTCTTTTTTCTTTCCCTCTAGGTTGGAATTAGCCTCACCTTGGGACTTCTACCCCTTGAGCTTCATTCCTTTGCTAACTAATTCAAATTAATCTTCCTCTTCTTTGGATGAGGTCCCATCTCTGTTGCTTTGCCTTATTTCTTCCTACACTAGATCAGACCATACCTGCTACCACTATGGTATTTTTCTCTAACATTTATCAAATCTTGATAACTATGACAACTCTTGGGAAGGCCCAACAGGGCTAGAGCTACCAATTCTTCTTCAGGGACATTAACATCGACCCCTCCAAGTTCATCATGACACTGTGTAAACCTGCTCAGGTACTCCAGAATTATGTCATTATTTTGCATCTTGATGCTTCGAAGCTTTTCCTTGAGTGCCATCTTCCTGTGGTCACTATTGTTCTCGAACAACTCTGTTAGTGTTTTCCACATCGCGAACAAAGTCTCTTTCCCATGGAGATTCAAGACAATGTGATCCCACACTCCCTCTAATATGATTCTCCACGCTTTAGCCACATATTCATTCCACTGAGCAAAATTTTGGGCATCAAATGCTTGGGGTTTTTCTACATCAGTCTTGATGTATTCTAGCAGCCCATTTCCATCCAATACTATCTCCATGTGGATCTTCCACGCCACAAAATTTTTGGTTCCTTCCAAAGCATACTCGAGCCTAAGTCGATTGAAATTCATCTTCTCAGTCCTATAGAAAACCTGTAACACTGATCTTCAAATTTGAATCTCCTGCAATGAAAACTTCGAAAAATATTCTCTACTGTGAATCTAGCTCTAATACCATGTCGAATTTTAACGTAGATTCTAAAGTTCTCATGAAATTTACTAAATCACAAGACTAGAATCTACTCTACTAATCCGCGGAAGAAAATTCACGATCGAGGACACAAATCATTAACATGCAACATGATTCAACACACATACACAAATATTTATCTAGGGGAAAGTAGCTACTCAAAACCCCTTACTATATATATTGCATTAATCAAAGAATATGGATGAATACAATATGCTCTGCTCAAGCTTGAGCTCAACTCGCATATGTATCTTCTATCCTCTACCTGACTGACTGGCCTTGGCCAATACTTAGCCAATTTCAAGCCATCCTAAGCTCGTAATTCCTTGCATTTTTCCTTGACGAAATTAACCCTATTAAATAGGAATTTCCCCTATTTTCTTATGAAATTCCTCTGGGTTGATCCTCTGACCAATACTATGAACTATACACTCAATATAGGATATAATTAATTGTACATTGTCTTGGAAACCCCACCACAACTGGGAAATTCAAATTATCTGCATGCATGAGTTAATTTACATTGATTGATTAGTTATATGGATGATCATTGAGTGTGATTGAAGTTACACTGCATAACTTGACATTCCACTACTTTCTCCAACATTTGGAACTAGTTTAACTCACCATAACTCAATTTAACTGAATTAAATTGCTACAACTAAAATGAACTCATCCCATGCTCCTAAAATTTAGGAACCCGCTGCACAAAATTGAACTCCATGCCCCTAACTTGAATTAACTGAGATAAGCTCCTATTTTTTAGGAATCAACTCAAGTAAATTGAACTTGAACTCATAAACTCAAATTCAGTGTTGTAACAGCCTCCTCCCACATCTGCCCATGTAACCATCCAATCGAGGTAAACATGTGACGAAGAGTTACTATGATCAGATTCAAACTCCTAAGTGACCTTAAGGAAGTGGAATTGACATAAACATATGAAAAAAAACCTTCCATGCCAGCAACGAAACTTCCAAGATCCAACCCAACCACTCAGGTATCTATCCCTTGGGTCCCACTGAGTTTTAGACCTTCAAACCCCTAGATGCTCCCACAGTATAGGCATGGGTGCGTCTGGGAGGCTTTTGATGCTCCCACAACATATGCATGCGTGCATCTAGGAACTATTTCCCACTGACCTATGCCAACGTCCTCAGGATTTGAGCCAATTTTTCAAGCCCAAAGCCCAATTCACTGCCGAGAACTCAATAAAAAGTTCAAAAATGAAATATAACAATGAAAAAATGATGCACAAGCAAACATTCGAACACGGACCTGACTAGACTCCTACTAGCCATGACCGACATTTCTTCAAACATGTCACAAATATATAATCTATAGGTTTAAATAACAGATCTCAGCATAGGGGTCTCATACTTATCTGAGAATAGTTAAGAAGCATTGTTGCCTCACCATGTTAACTACATTATCATCTATTTAGGCATAGATACATTGTTCATTCAGTTACGAATCAAAACATGATGATATCCATACATCATCGCCATCATAAAAATCAGTCATAACCAGCATATAAACAACAAAAATGACAAGCACATAACAACCACATAAGACACAAAATAACAAACATATTTACCCATCAATAAAAGAGGAAAATAGCTCTTATTTCCATAAGCAAAATGCAACCAAGTCTGGGACTTCCACATTCCACCCGACCATAGTCATGGCTGAGTCAACGCTCTCTTCAGCTAGTCACCCTCATACCATATTCCAAGCATGAATATGGGATCTCATAAACTGAATCCATCAAAACCAAACCAGGGCTTCTAGAGGCCAAACCACCTCAACCCTCAACCAGTGACTCTACCTCACGTTCAGACATCACAACCATCATGGATTGGTCTCTACCCAAGTTGTTCCAGGGTTCTAGAGATTTTGTTCCAACCAGGGATTCTAGGACTAGTAACTCAATCCCAGTTGTTACAGGGCTTCCAAAGCATTTGTCTAATTAGGGCTTCTAGGATTAGTAACTCAACCCACCTAGGGCTTCCAGAGCATTTTTCCAACCAAGGCTTCTAGGACTAGTAACTCAACCCACAATTGTTCGTCGGGTTTCCAGAGCGTGTGTCCAACCAAGGCTTCCAAGAACTAATAACTCAACCCATAGACAAAGGCACATGAGAACCAACCAGAAAACTTCAAACAATGAAACTGAACCCACAACACCATGGCTATCCACAAAATGGAAAGACTAGGAAAATCCATTGTCAACCTAGGCAATCCTCCATGCCAATGACAGATCATGACCAAGAAACCACATGCATACACCATGCATGCCAAAACTAGTGAGGAAAACATACATGCAACTCGGTACCTACAATCAAAACCCATTGTAGATCTTGGTCCCAATGCCCTCTTACGCTTTCCTGCTCTTTAGGTTCCTTCTTGCTCTAAATCCCCAAGTATGCCACACTCTCCAAGAGTGCTCCAAGAAAAATATAAGTATCCAAGAGTATGAGAGAGAGAAAATAATGAGAGCTCCAAAATTGCATTGAATAAAATCCTGAGCAAAAGCTTTCTAATTGATCCTTAGAAGCCTTTTTATTAATGAGTCCTGTATTTTCTTCATTTTCCATTATTTTACTTCATTTTCCTCCTCACATGCAACCTGCGACCTTTCATCTTCATTTTCTCCTATTTTCCATTATTTTCATAATAAATGCCAAATAATGTCTCTTTTCCTTTCTAAAGCCTTTACCATTGCCTTTGCCAATTTCCTTTAGCCATAATAACCAAATGAACACACACTAGGATGTTTTGTCCACCATTCAACTTGGAATACATGTCCCATGACCTTGGTCTTATATTTTTTACATTGATTTTTAACCAAGGTTGTTATAAGTGTTCTTAATTGAGTGATAAGAGCCATGTCACCTGAGTTAACTCCTCCAATTTGTCTGTTGACGTGGAATTTCAAATTTCCTCAATTTTAATTAAGGAAAAAATCAAAATTGAGACTTTCTTGTTGCATTTTCAACATTTTGGTATAGGAAAGATTATGGCCAACTTGCAAATATATGTGTACTGGCCTAAGATGCAAGAACACAAAGCTAGGCTCATAAGAAGATGCATGTTTCATTGTACCAACAAACCTAGTAATACGAAATAGGGTCTACATCATCCTTTGCTTGTACGCATTGATCATTAGGAAAACATCTCCATGGACTTTGTGGGAGGTTTATCAACAACTAGGGAGGGACATGACTATCTATTTATGGTACTTTACAGGTTCAACAAGATGGTTGTTCTAATGCCTTGTAAAAAAACTATCACTAGGCAAGAAGCAACGAACTTGTTCTTTGAACAATACTATGTGCACTTTGGTATACCAAGGAGTATCATTTTGAACAAAGACACAAGGTTTCTTAGTGAATTTTGGACTATGGTTTGGGAGAAGATGGAGATTAAGTTAAAGAGGTATACAATATTCCATCCACAAACATATGCAAAAATAGAAGTAGTCAACAATACTTTGGTGTAGCTTTTGAGGGGATATAATTAGAAGCATCCAAATACTTGAGATGAAAATCTGGTATACATACAGCACACCTATAACTTAGTAGTCCAAATTTCTACTAGTAAGTCTCCATTTGAAACTTGGTTTGGATATTTTGTACCTTCACCTTTGGATATTGCATATGGGAAGCAAGGAGGAGTGAGGGAGGATCTTATAGGGGAAGCCTTGAGGAAAAGAAAAATTATGGAGAAGATAAAGAAAATCCACCTACAAGTACATGAGACATTGCAGAAGTCATAAGAAAAATACAAGGCTAGGATTTATCAACACATAACAAAGAAGTCATTCAAGGTGAAAGACAATGTATGGTTGGAGTTGAGCAAGGATAAGCTACATAGTCTTCGTAAGAAAATAAAGGTTCTACAATTTGGTCCCTTTGAAATACTAGAAAGGTGGGAGATAATTTCCATAGAATTAGTTTACCCCCATACATGTGCATTTACTAAGTGGTCAATGTAGAGAATATAAAAATCTATAAGCATTCCATGCTAGATTAGGGAGAGGAACAGGTCCTAGCTTCTGTAGAGGATTTGGCACCAAATTCTTAGGAAAAGTTGACAAAGGATATAATTTTTCAGAAGAGGTCTAGAACTATAAGATAGGGGCAACATGATCTTTGATAGATTAGGTTGAAATCTAGGAAAAGCTAAATGGTACACTCGAGAGAAGGTGGAGGATAAATTTCCTCATGTCATTCAGTGCAAGCATTTGGGGATCAAAATCCTCCCAAAACCGAGAAGTATGATTCATATTGGATCATTATATTATTTTGGATCTGTCTTGATGCTTTTAGAGTGGAAAAAGTGGAGGAATCAACACATAGAATCATTTTTACCGTTAGGTTCAAGTTTGGCATATTGGGGGTTGAAACCTCCTAGAAGCAGTTTGAGGCATCAAACATATTTTTTTGGGGGTAAAACTCCTCTTGATACCTTCCTAGAGCAAGAAAAACCCCCCTAATATCAACAAGGTCTAGATATATTATCCTTCCTACCAGCTACAAGATGTCGCACTTTGTTGTGCTGCAACTTGGTCCTACAATTTTTGCTTCTTGTAGCTCAAAAACCCTATAATTTTGCACGTGTGAGAGAGATACAACCCAAAACAAGATATTTTTTTCCTTCTTTCTTCTCCCAGACCTTCAACTTCCTTTTCTACTTCTCCCAACTACAGATCAAACTTCTTCTTGTGATATCGAACTTTTGGAGTGAGTGTGTCCCAAATGAGGTTGAAATGCTTCTTTATATAGCCTTACCAAGGGGTATAATTTCCTCCTTTAGGACGGCTTGATGTTTCCAGGGATGACTTGATAAGCCATACTATAAGCATCATCATTATGACCATCACTGTCCTGAGGCCTATCTATAAAATCTCTTCTTTAATCAAGAGCATTATGTTGGGAGGCTTTACGTGTGATACCACACTACCTCTACAGGGCACATACCCCATCTAGATGTCCACAAGGTGTGTCCTTTTACGACTATTCTTATATTGGATCTCCATACCTGAGTACTCAAATAATATTGGTCCTATTTTACCACTCTTCTCTTGAATTATTATGACATTCTCAAAGAGTGTTAGTACCTTTCCTTTCTTGGATGCTTTATCCTCAAGGAAACCACATATGCTTATCCAATCCTTTGTCATTATCTCTTCATCACTTGAAGAGGAGAATGCACATGTGATGTCCAACATCACTCCCTCTCAATCAGAGAGGACATCCCTATTCTCCTTTAATATTGAGAATAAAGCCTTGCTCCTATACAAGGAGACTCCTTTAATCCCTCTCAAAATTATAGGAGACGTGGACTTCCTTTCTATTTGTAAAGTCATCATCACAAGCCTTACAACTTGTCTTCGTAAGAGTATCAAATACCAGTTCTTCATAGTTTCCTGACTCCCTCTTTCCTCTGCATCATCGAGCTTTCTTTCTTTCAAGGTATTATGGAGCCACCTTCTCTTTTGTGGGAGGTCTCGTGCCAATATTCTTGCTCATTGCTTTCTTCTTCGATATGAAGGCATTACATTGAGCCTTTCCAAACTTCAAGTTGATCATAAATTATTCTTGAAAGTGATCTTCCTTTGACCTTCAAGTTATCTTTTTGCACTGCTACCTTTTAATCCCAAGAAGTCCAATTGTCTTTCTGTTTCCAGATTTTTTTGTTGGTTAGCCTTGTCATCCTTGGTTTGCTTGTGTCTAGCTGCCAAAATATTGCAGGCCAATCACTATGGTGCCACTTAATCCTTTACCATTTTCTTGCCACTTATCAATATTCATAACTGTAATAAAAACAAAATATATCCAAGCAATAATTCTCCTTGGCTCTTAAATTTATGTCCCTTTTTATTTAATTTATTTACGATGCTTATAATAATTATAAGAGTAACATGGGTTATTCCATGTAGTGTTTATTATTTGTGTGATAATGTTCAAAGTAATTTTCTATTGACATGAGTCAATTGTATTTGCATATTATTTGTGTGATAATCTTAGTAGTAAATTTCCATTAATAAGAGGCAATTAAATAGGTTCATGGTTATATTATAAAGATTTGCAAAGTTATGTAAAAATGAGTTTTTCTTGGATAGCTGTTTTTGTTTGTTGGAAGTAGTGTTCAAATGCATAATAAGATTTTAAACATGATACAATGCCTAAAAAAACTGAAAAATACTAAAAGGTTTGTGTTTAGGTCAATATGTATTGTATTTTTCAATTTATTAGGAAAAATAAATCATTATTAGGGTGCACCTTGTCCTACAGATAAGGGGATCTCATAAATAAAATTTAGTGTCTTTTTTTTTTGTTGGTTGGAAGTAATGTTCAAATGGATAATAAGAGTTTCAACATGACATAATTTGAACATGACACTGTATTCGTGAAAAAAAACTGAAAAATACTAAAAAATGTGTTTAGGTCAATATGTATTGTATTTTACAATTTATTAGGAAAAATAACGCTATTAGGGTGCACCTTGTCCTACAAATAAGGGGATCTCATAAATCAAAGTTAGTGTCTCACAAGTTCATGACCTTAATTTAAATTAATTATAATTTTAATATTCTAACGCAAAACATGCATTATTTGTTGGATACTAAACATTAGGTTTATCTCTATTAAGAAATCTTAGAAACCGAGTTCCTAGCAAATATAAGATAGGGGACAACTATCACCCTTGTAATGAAACTTGCCAAGAACATTATGAATCTATTCCAATGAGTCTAAAAACCCAAAATTGGAGAATAAGGTTAGGTAGAATTACACTGTTGTAAAACATGAGCATATTATGGATGAGATCTTGATCTTTCTGAGAGTCAAACTCCACAACAAAAAGTCTTTAACATAGGGATATATGCATATTTCTTCTTAGATTATCAACAAATAGGTTGTAGAGATCCATTGATTTTGATTGGTAATTTTTGCACAAAGTTTGCTGAATCTACATATTAACCCATGCCAATGATGTATTTGGCCTAGATGTTGGCATTCTCATATATCACAATGGTTAGTGCAAGGGCTTCTTGGATAATTCAAACCTACCTAGAGAGAAGGCCAAATGATGACCTACACCCAAACCTGAGGTGAACCCCTCTCCCTCTTTAAAGGATCTATTAAACCTATCAATCACTAGATTCAATCTTGGTTGACAAATTATTGCATTGCATGGGGCTGAGAAGATGGTGGTCACAATTGGAGAGGAGGAGATTCCTATTACTTTCCCACCATAGTTGGTGAGGCAATGGAAATTTTTGTTATTGTTGTCTAAGTTAGTAGGGTCATAATGATGTTAGAAACAATTAAAGGTAGATTAAGAGCATTCACAAAAGAGGTAGAGGAAAATTTCATCAAGAGACAATGATGAGAGAGATAAAGGTGACCATTGGACAATGATGAGGGAAATAGAGGCAATCATTGGAGATAAATTATGGTAATAAACCTAGTGGCTATTAGAAAGTAGCAAGTGTTCTTACTCTAGTTGCAACATATGTCATAAAGTTTGTTGAACTTCAACCTTGAGATTTAAAGTTTGACAAATATATAAGAATTAGGTAATTTTAATTATTATTATTATTTTTAAATTATACTAAATCTAATCACTATAATTATATGTTAAAAGATGTATATAAAAAAAACCTTATAATGAACTTCAATGAAACCTTATCAAAATTTTCAAAATTTTCAAATTCAAATTAAATACAATTATTTCCAAACTTAAATTAAAACATATCAAATAGCATTGAAAAAAGTTACACAACAATTCTTTTATCCTCTCACACTATTGACAATAAAACCAAAAAATTGTTATGATTACTTGATTGATGTCATCATTTTCATATAAAAACATATCTATGAATTTATTCACAACCACATTTTGTTTAATTAAACATATTAAAAAAAAATCTACTCAAATTAAAATTAAAACAATAAATAACTTTTATTTTTTATTTCTAAATAACCCAAATCAATCCAGCTACGTTACCCATAGAAAAACCTACGTAACTAATAAGCCAATCTACTTAAAACTTATTACACATGTCCATTTGTAAACATCCTTCTCACCAATTATGAAAGCACATATATATTCAAATTATATTTACCAAAATCTTTATAAAACAATTAATTGTGCAAGAATAAAAGAATGAAGTTGTCTACCCAGGGAGTGGAATAGCCTGGACGACAGTTTTTAGCCGAAATCCAGTCAACTAAAATTCAAAAAATAAGGTAGTTGGAGTGTTTGGAATCCATCTTTGATAGTGAAAATGGATTCAGCACTATCAAAAACCCTTAGGACACTCAAAATACTAAAATTTAACTACTGTAAACAAGATTCTGATAAAATCTTTGCAACCCGTAATGAAATCTTAATAAAACAATAGTCAAATATTAAAAGAAAACCCGTAATAAAGATTATGTTTAGTAATCCTGCTATTTCACACACATCTATTAATGGAATCCCTGTTCGGTTTCAAAATAACACCGGCTAACCGTGGAAAAATACAACTTCGAGAAAAATAAGGCCATATTTTTAAATGGATTTCATAAACAATGGATTTTATATAATTCAAATAATTACAAAAAAATATACTGGTTACAGCTGGAGCATCCAAAACACGTTTTGATTCCCATACAAATCGATACGTAAAATTGTAGTTCCTGTTAAACAACACTCAACCCCCAAAAAATTTAAGAAATCGCATTAAAATTTTAAATATAAAGATACAACTGCAATGTATTTTTGAAGGGAAACATAGCACACCAGGGGAAATCTGTGCAAAGGTATATTGCAATGTGGAAAAGCTAAAAGTAAAACAGAAATCCCCAAGGGACTTGTCTAGAAAGATGAGGCCTTTTGAATTTCAATACCCGGCTGGTTGCTTTGATGGGGCATCGCAAAACCATAACTGTGGATGTGGGGCTTGGTTAATGCTTTCCCCAGAGTGCCACTATAAAATATATTGGAATGGAGGTAGAGGGACTAATATGAGGGCTGAGATCATAGCACTATGGGGCCTGCTCTGGTTCGCCAGTGAACTATACATTGAGGAGTTATGGTTTTTTGGAGATTCAAAGGTTATCATAGAACATCTAAACAAAGGAACACAGCTAAATTCAGGTTCTCTTATTCATTGGTTGGATAGAATTAAATCTTTGAAGCAATCTTTCTCTGCTATCATTTTTAGCCATATCTATAGGGAAAAAAACACTGAAGCAGACAAACTATCTAAAAGGGGATTAAATGGGCATTTCGGTGATATGTACTACGAACTCCACAATGCAAATGGGCAGGAAGCGAAAAGTATGGTAAATTTTAGCTAGAATCAAAAACCTCTATTAGTGGACAATATTAAGGTTGAGTGATTTTCTGTATATTGTAAAAGCTACTTTTTTTTTTTTGATTCTTTTTGGTTCCCAAAATGTTTAGTGGTTATGTAAATGAATGAACCCAATTGATGGAAAGTGAAATTATGTAATAGACCTCCATGTTTTTGTACTGAAGGAAAATCGGTGAAAAAAGAAACAAGAGTTAGTTTCGTTGCTTTTAACTGATGATGAAAACTGAAGAAGTCTGGACTGTGAGTTAGTGAACAGTGAAAATTGTAAAACCAAATATGGTTATTTGTTTTTGCATATTTTTGTGCCCTGGTACACTTATATGTACCAGAAGTATTTTTTCGTGCTGAAAAAAAAGAAGATAGAAATGCAATCTAAATGAACCTAGAATCTCTGGTTTCGTACACATGCATTTCGTACAAATGCAGGTTCTCCATGGCGGGCCATGGAGTCAAACTTAAAAATGGGAATTTTTAGCCTAAAATATTATCTATTATAAAATATATCTAATAGGTTAAATAAGTAAAATAACTAATTTTCATATGCATTTAGTAATGTTACAAGATCTTATCTATACTATTAACCAGACTGATCCATGATAAAATGTTAAAAAGGAGTTTGTAAAATAACTAATTTTCACATCACTATAGGAATTCAGTGATGTTACAAGATCTTATCTATATTATTAACTAGATTGATCAATGATAAACAGGTTAAAAGGAGTTTGGATTACATGGTAAGGTTCAATTTTATAAAGATATATAATTTTGGGGTAAGTCAAATTAGGGGTATGTTTTAAATGAATTTGGTGAAATATATATCTATATTTTTAGTTAGAAAATATCTTTCAATTGTATGCATTACAAAGTCATTGGTCAAGTTAAAATTTTTGTTTTTGGTGAATTTTGTAAATGTTTTTTTTTTTTTTTTTTCTAACATTTTTTCAAGTGTGTAGTTGAAAGAATTTTTCATGTATATCTAGGTGTTTTAGTTTGTCTCTTGTCCAATCCAAAGGCTGCAATATTTTTAAGTGTAAGTCCAAAATTTCGTTAGTAAGTGTCAATTAAGCTTAAAAAATAATTAGTTTAATCAAGAAGTATGTTTTATTTTTTTAAATATAAAAGCAATCGATAGATAAAAGAGTAACTTACAGCAAATTCACCCCTAAAGGGGTGTACTAAGGAACATAGACAACAACTAGAAGATTTTTTATGGACATACAGGAGATGTGTTCCAAAAACTTCAAACATGATTAAATCCTTTACACGGTTTTATCAGGAAAAAAATCCTCTCAAGCCTAAATGGATACCATCAAAGAGGGAAGTGGAGAAAAATATCTAGTTATGATTGGAAACCCTATTGCCAAACATTGGGTTGTACAAGTAGTCTATAGAAGCAATTGAAGTGAAAAATTAGTTGTAGCAACCACACCATGTGGGTCACCCATCATCATTGTGCCAAAGAAGGATGGGACTTAGCAAATGTGTATTGATTACAAGGCGTTAAAAAAAATTACACTTAAGAACAACAACCCTCTACCCATGATAGATGATCTACTGGATCAATTACAACAAATTGAATACTTCACCAAGTTGGACTTAAAGTCCAGATATTTTAACACCCTCCTCCCACATCTACCCAAGTAATTGGCAAACTGGGGTAAACATGCGACAAGAGGCTACTATGATCTGATTCAACCTCCTAGGTGACCTTAAGGAAGTCGAATCGACAGAAGCACATCACACATACCTTTCATATCAACAACAAAACTCCCAGGAGCCATCCCAACCACTCAAATAGCCATCCCCTGGGTCCCACTAAGTTTTTAGGCCATTAAAACCTCGAACACTCCTTTGATATGGACAAGGGTGCGTCTGGGAGGCTCTCAACACTCCCACAGCATGGCTATGCATGCGTATGGGGAATTTTTTCCTAAAACCTGTGCCAACGTCCCCGAGATTTGAGCCACATTTTCAGGCCCAGAGTCTAGGTCACTGCCCAGAACTAAATGATAAGCTCATAAATGAATTTACATAACAAAACAATGATACATTTACAAAAACATTGATAAGGTCTAGACTGGACCCCTACTAGCAATGAAAGGAATTTTGTCAAACATGTCACAAATATGTAATCTACATGTTTAAACAACAGATCTAAGCATAGGGGCCTCATACTTATTTGAGAATCACTAAGAAGCATTGTTCCATTATCTCATTAACTGCATTATGATCTATTAGGTCATAGAAACATTGTTCATTCATTTATAAATCAAAACATGAGGAGATCCATACATCATCATTGTCATAATACATGCTTATAAACAACATAAATATCAAGGATACATCATCCATAGAATCCACATATAAACCATACATCTACACATAATATGTCAAGGAAATAACCTCTTATTAATGAATGTAAAATCCAACCTGGGATGGGACTACCACGTTCCACCCGACCATAGATTGGTTGAGCCAAATCTCTCTTCATCCAAACACCCTCGTTCCATATTCCAAGCATGAATGTGGGACTCAAACCAAAAAACAACTAGGGCATCTCGTGGCTAAACCACCTCACCCTCATCAATAAAAACCGGGTTTTACCGCAATCCATCCTGGATCACTAGGCCATAAAACAAGCATGAATGCCACCTGATTTATCCACCTACATCATGAGGAATTTCCCTATCTTCTAGTCTCTCAGGATTTACCGTAATCCACACTAGATCACTAGGCCCTAAAGCAAGACTTCACCCTCTAAGATTTAACGTATATCCCACCATTCACCAACAAGGATTCCTAGGCCTAATCAAGGGAAACCACCTCTAGGCTTTACCGTATATCTCGCCATTAACTGGATTCCTAGGCCCACTAAGGCAAGCAATACATGGCTTTACCACAACCCACAGTCTAGTTCAGGGGTCACTAGGACAGTGGCTTTACCACAATCCACAGTCTCGTTCAAGTATCACTAGGCCATGTGTTCTTCCTTTCAGAGATCCATCTCACTCATCTTTGAATTCATCCGGCAATCCATCTCAACCAAAACATGAAAACCCCATCACACCATGGCTATCTTGAAATGGAAAGGCTAGGCTGAAAACAGTGTCATACTTAGAAAAACCCATGCCATGACAACAAAGAACCACGTGCAATACCATGCATGCAAAATCTAGCAAGGAAATCACACATCCAAATCGATACCCACAAATAATCATGTTGTAGTTGCTTGATCCTTCTCTTCCTTGCTTTCTCCTTCCTTCCTCTTGCCTTCTTTGCGTTTCTCGATTCAATGCCAAAGTGCTCCAAAAGAAATCTAAGTGTCAAAGTGAGAGAGAGAGAGAGAGAGAGCTCCAAAACTAAACTAAAAAAAGCTACCAACTTATCCTCATAAAACTTTTTATCAATTAGGCCTCTATTTTCTTCATTTTCCTTTAATTTCCTTCATTTTCCTCCTCACATACAACTTATGACCTTTCACCTTCCTTTTATCCTATTTTCCATTATTGTCATAAACAATGTGACAAAAATGTCATTTTGTCTTTCCAAAGCCTTTGTCATTGCCTTTTCCAATTTCCTAAGCCATAATAAACCAAAGAACACCCTTACTAGGATATTTTTCCCAACATTCAATTTAGAATAACTGTCCCATCAACCGTGGTTATTATTTTTCCTTTATTAACTTTTATTACATGGAATTTTCTCGAGGGCTATTACAGAACCCTCCCCCTTGGGGGACACTGTCCTTGGTGTTCAACCACACCTATACCTCAACAAAACAGCTGAAAAGAAAACATACTACCCGTTGTCGCATAGAATGTCTAGGCATCGCGACAACGGCTCAGATCAGGGGCTGTCACCCTGATCCCAAATCGCTATGTTTAAATTGTCTCCTTGCAGACTAAGGGAGGTAGACCCTAATGAAATGAAGGAGGAGAACTGATTGGAAACCAAACAATTCAGGAGACACAGTCAAACGACCAACTACTTGTTAAGATTTAACGAAATTTTATAGATTCGATTAAATTAAAAGTTTTAAGACCAGTGCCTTGTGGAGTCAAAATATCCGGTTATGAAATTAAAATCAAGTAATTGATAGGTAGCTGTTGCTAAAAAGGACAATTATCTTGCTATGAAAAAATCAATCCACCACGAAAATATTCAATTCCTCAATTAATTGCTCAATTGATCAAATTGGAAGACAAGCCTTTTTCAATAATACAATTTATCATTAAATAAAACATCCTCACAATCATGCATCAACAATGTTTGATAGAGACATGCAATTTATCATCACTTGGAATATTCTCAAAGTTGACTGAAACAATTAATCACTAATTTCGAGCATTTGAAACCATAGTTAGAGTTCACTAAACGATCATCAATCCCAGCTAAGCATGAAAAATACTTTGAACAAAGTGCAATCTTTAAACAATTTAAATTCCAAAAAAGATATTATCATGAAAGGACTATCGAATTCAAATGTTAACCTTTTCAACAATTCCGAATTAAAAAAAATAAAAATTATATATATATATATATATATATATATATATATATATATATATATATATATATATATCATTCTCAGTGATTCTAATCCAGAAATTTAAATTTTCCTGTAGTCAAACTTTAGATAAAAGTTTTAATAATTTCACTTTTGACTATGCAATAATTTAAATTTTTCCTTTATTTTTGACCCAAGACCACTTCCAAACAAAAATTTTAAAACAACATTTCCTAATGTTTAAAAAAAAAAATTGAGAGTTTATTAAAATTAAAATTTTGGGATTTTTGAATATTTTAAAAGTTAATGAAATTTTTAAACTTTATACAAATTAGAATGTTAAAAGAAAATGAAATGTTATTTTTTATATTTTTTAAAATGTCAAAAATTAAAAAATTAAAATTGTATGTCACAAAATTAAATTCAAGTCAAAAGTTAAAGGCTATATTTCAAAACTAAAAGCCTAAAAGAAAAAGAAAATTAAAACAAAGTGAAAACCTTACAAAATTAAAACAATGAAATATGATTTTATGTTTTGTTTATTTATTTGTGCGTAAGTTATGCAGATCGAAGATTGCCAGAGGAGGAGCTGTCGAAGGCTGCAGGTGAGTGAACACAGGGAGTTTGAGAGTGTGAGGCAATGGAGCAGGAAGGATAACGAGCAAAGAATGGATAAAAGAAATTTGCAGTGGACAGGAGCAGTGTAAGTTGGCAGGAACGCAACAAATGAAGGACGTGCAGTCTATGGGGAAGAGGGGATGCAGACGGAGTAAAGGCTGGATGGTGGCAGCGTGAAAAAAAAAAAATATGCAGGGTGCTGGAAATCAAAGGGGAGCAAGCAAGGATAGAGGTTGCGGATGGGGCATATGTGAATGCGCTTAGAGGTTGCGTATGAACAACGTGTAAGGGAAGCTGCAGGTTAAGGGAAGTCGTATGCAAGTGATGAAAACAGTGAGGAGATCATGCAGATTTTGAAGCATAGACAGAGGCTGCGACAAAAATTGGAGATGCAGAGAAAGCATGTGAGAAAATTCGGACAGCCAGCAAATCAAACATAAAAATTGCAGGCACACTGGTGCATAAATAATTCTTAATTTCTCTTTTTTTCCCAATAGAATTAAATTCAATTTGAAAGAGAAACACCAACAACTATTTAATCTTTAAAATAGAGATCAAGCCTAGATCTACAACCAGGTCGATCCCGAGACCAGATCTTACCCTCCAGGGCCTAGATCTGGCTCATATCTATAAAAAAATGTCTGAAAATATCCCTATATAACCTGCACAAAACCAAAAACTAAAAAACCCAAAAACCCAAAAATATGCACAAAAAACCCTTAAACCCTCGTGAGTTAAAACATAATGATATTTAAAAATCTACAATTGTTATTTTACAGATGAAAGCCCTGATGGCCAGATTTAAATCATTTAGCACAATTTAAAAAAAGATAAATTAAGAGAGGCACAAGCCCTAAAAAGAACTCTGCAAAAAAATGGAATTAAGATAAGCCCGGGGAATTATATTCGGAGGGCTCTTCAGATCTTATTTCCTCGGGAGTTAGCTAGTCCAGTTGAGGACTTCCCTAAACGCCCAATTCTAAATCCGTAAGATTTCTGCACACTTAAATTTAAACTGTTAAATTAATAGAGAAATAAGATAAAACATAAAATTTTCAAGAGCTAGAGATAACTGCTAACTCTATCCAAATAATATTCTTACCCTAGATCCAGTAACCTAAGCAAGATACCTATGAAATAGATTACTCTACAAGAGCCATTAATCAACAATCCATTAAAATAATCACCAGCAGAATATTAAGAACAAGTTTACCATAAAATGCTGAAGAGGAACACCACCATTGGAAAATAAAACCCCAAAGTCTTCGTTTTGTATTATTCCAGAAAATATTACAGGAGAGCTTTAAGAGCGAGTACACGATCAAGAGATCTGATCTATGAAAAACTGACAAAGAACTCTAATTTATAAGATAAAAATCTCCAACAACTAGTTCAGTTGATCCATGACAAAGTAATCTCGACCGTCGAAAAAGATTTAATCATCTTTTAATCTCGTCCATCGAAGTTATAAATCTTTGAAGAAATTCGAATTTATCATTTAATTCCTTTTTAATTAACTCAAAAATAATAGTTTTGAGTTAATTACCTCAAAATTTTGACTTTGACTTAACCACCAAGGCCCAAGGGTCCAAATTTTTTCGAAATCCTCAATATTCTCTTGGCTTGAGACCTTTAAAAATTTATTATTTAGGGACCCACAAATTTTCCTTTAAAGAATTTTAAATCGCCTAGGACTTAAAATTAATTAAAGTTTTGGCTTAGGATTTTAATTTTAATTTGGCCAGAAAATTTAATTAATTGACTAAGAGGGGATCTAATTATTTTTTCCGACCCTCTTTACATAAGATAAATACATTTTGACACATGAAGGGGGAAAACCCATTCGTGATAAACCCTCAAATAGATACCCAATTCTGCGACTCAAAACATGATCTAGTAGACCAAGTAGCCTGTAATAAAATAATGTAGCCAATTAGCTAGGATTATTCCCAAACTACTTTTACAAATACTCCATAGAAAACACTAGGACTCACTTAGTATCTTGATCACAAAATTCACCCTAGCTTTGGGGCGAGGCTGGAGGGAAAAACTCTGTCGATCATTTGTGTCGAGAAACACAAATGAATCAGTGAGACAAAAAACCTCCTAGGATAGAAATCATCACCAAAATACTAGGCTTACCTAGGTTGTTACATACATGATGGTCTTACTTATATCATTTACATCATAAACATGTAGATGGGTTTACATCATTTACAAAATTTTCATCTGATGATGAAATATGAATGGCGTGAACATCTTGAACATGATGAATCCCATTTGCAAAAATGGGGGTGTAATACTATGGGGTCATTGACACAGAGTGGTCAACATCTAGCTCTACTTGGGGACATGTTGTTTCATCGAAGGAATGCGAGAACCCGAAATCTGTATCCAAGCAACACACAAAATTACATAAGTAGCGTCCATCCAAATATCATCATATAACATTAAGCACATGAAAAATAGAAGCTCTTCTATCATTTTTTATTCTACTTAACATGAAAAGTAAATCCACTCTAACTACAAAATGAAATGCTGAAATAACAAGGTGTAAGATTAGAGATACAATACAAAGGATGCCCTATGGCATCAGATGTGTTCAATATAGTGCATACTGAGCATTTTCCTGCTTTCAGGCAAGTCTATAGGTTGTTTTTCAGATGTGCCATGGCCGATCTTGCATATTGTAGGACCTTTTCTTATCCGAATATTGAGCTACTTGTGATCATCAATGCATCTATCCACTTACTTCTACTTTTCTGATTCTTTCTCTTCTTCTTAGTGTGTTGTGATGTCATCAGTGAGACCACTGTAGATTTCCTGTCCTTATCTTGAATATGTTCATACGAAATATCTGAGGAACCTGGAGTGTGACCAATCTTATTCTAAATATACTCTATCAATGGTGACACATAAGCTTGGTATTTCTTAACGTCCTTTGTCACCATAGTTAATTTTTACTTAATGGGAAAAGTGACCTCCATGTGCTGAGATGGGAATTTCTTTAGCAGACAAGAAGGCTTATGATCTGTTGATGAATCTTCATTATCAAATTTGGGTTGGAACTTCTGTATATGTAAATTTTCCGTTTTTTCCAACCTTTTCTATATGGAACTCATCTCCCTGGAATGCGTTACTATTAATTTTGCTTGATTGAGTTTTGTTTTCACGAATTTGTCTTGTAGATTGGTTTGATTTGCCTCCATAATTTTCATTTCCAACAAGTGATTGTCCTTCATGGCAGTCATTTCCTAGGTGTGTGTTGCTTCCATTGCAATCATGGACATCTGATTAGAATGATTAACTTCCATTATCTTTAACCTATTTTCCATGACATTTATTTCCTGTGCACGACTTGCTTCCATGGCACTTATCCTATTTTGAAGATTGATCTAGTTAGCTTCCATGTTTTGAATCATTTGCGTATGATTGGGTTGCATATCCTTAATCATCTGAGTTGGTTCCTTAACATGACTTTCATGATCTTCTATATGCATGTGATAGTCCTTACCAACAACATTAATTTTATGGCTCGACCTTGCCATTCAACTATCTATGATTCTTTTGAAAACATGGAAAGTAACCTCTTCATGAAGAGAATTACAGGCTCTACAATAAGGCAGAGCTTCATCCACAAGATTCGTAGACACAAGTTGTTTTGGCGGTCTCTGCTCATTAGATGGGCCCATCTTCTGCAAAGCATTATTATTTCTAGGTTGAAAATTTTGTGCTTGAGATCCTTCCATTTGGACCAACCTAGCCTGTAAGACACTTATTTGTTCAGAATGATTAGATATTAACTTTTCATGATCAAGTTCCATGCTTTCAAGTTTTTGCATCAATTTATGCATAGGGTATTCATCAAAATCTTTAATTTTTTTTCCTTTAGATTCTGTCAAAAACCTATGAAAATCTGGAGTTTTGGACATTCCAAATGCTTTCTTATCCTTTTCAATCTCCTCAGCTAAAACCTGGGCAGCCTTATAATCATTAACTTTAGCTCGCCTCAACTCATAAGAAGTATCAACATCAAAGGTGTTGTGTATCATTTGCATATCCTTTTATTTCCAATTCTTCAAAATATAAAAAAAAATTGAAATTGTTGAAATTATGTTAAAGTATTAAAATCCTTATACTTTGGCATAAAAAACATTTCTGTTGATATATTGGAGTTAAATGTTTAAACACTTTAAACTTTATGAAAGTGGGTTCTGCATTTATGTTTAAAGATCGATTAGTTTGTTGGGCGGAAAGTGTTGATGGTTTAGTTTCTTATCAAAAGGCCCAACCCACAGGCACAACCAGCGCACTAAATAATAGGATGAGTGCCTTTGCAGTTGATTGGGTTGACTGCGAGGACAACAGAGATGAACGGTGAAGATTGAGTGCGGGGACACCAGCCAAAATTTTCCTCCATACCTCGAGACCCCCCGCAGTGACGTAGGGCGCTGAGTTGTTCACAGTTGTCTTCCACGTCGGGTGAAATCAACGGCTCGTTGGCACGTCATGTCAGCATTAAATTTTAAAGTCACACCACATATCTAAACAAAATTCGCATTTTTTCAAATCATTTGTGATTAGTTTATGTTGAGTATTGTTTTAGTCTTCTGTCACCCTAGTAAAATTGACCACCCTGTGAGTTGTTCTTTGCGATAATTTTCAGTCATGGCTAAGCATTCATCCTTGTCAGGTTCTGCTAGTCATATCCCTCTCATGGACACCGAGGGGGATATTCAAGATACCTCTTGTTCTATAATTCACCTTCTGTTTTATTAGCAAGTCATCTTGAATGACAAAGCCTCCCCTGTTTATATTGCCATGGTCAAGTATGGAGTGCTTTTGCATGTATCCCAAAGACCCACATTTTTCCTGAATTTATCTATTGGTTGGTGTCAGTCATGTACCCTAGGAAGTGTTTTATTATGAATTGTTAGGGAGAGAATGTTTTGCAAGTGTCTACCCATTTAATTCGCCAAGCCCTTTGCTATCCTGAGTCAGAGTCATCTGTTTAGTTCTCTGACGATTCTCTGGTAACCTATTATGATAATCTTGTAGGTGAAGAGTTTAATCAGTTCATATATTTTTTGAAGTCCAACACAAAGCAATTTCAGCCGGACAACAAACAGTTTGCCATGGATATTTTTGATGCAGAAATTTGACTAGTATTAAGCAGCATTGCGAAAATTCTGGGGAAATATGATGACAATACAGTGGATAAATCAGTCTTGGGGATGTTTTCCATGATGAAAAAGCCATGAATAGTGCTAGATATTCCATCATATTGACAAGAAGCAGTTAATTCACAAATAATGAGCCTATCATTAACAGGTTCTTTTAAATTTCCTTCATTGATTGTCTACTTGTTCTTATATCAAAATGTGGAAGAGTTCATGCATTTAGGTCTGAATATCATGGATATAAACAAGAAAATACAATCAGTAGTGTTCTGGACTAATGTAGTAAGAAGAGAGAAAAATGAAGTTGGATTGTTTGATTTTGCCAGTTATTTCATGTTAGATGCATATAAAATCTTGTATGGAGTTCCTCCTCCCTGTTTTCTACCTAAAGCTCAGGAATATTTGCATTTAGGAGTAAATTGTAAATTTGGAGATTGGTTTGTTTTTGAGGATTACTCTGAAATTAGGCTATATGGAGCAAGTGGTGAGCCTTATAGACTTCCAACGTTTGTGCCTATCAGGATACTTGCCATGGAATTTATTCGACAAAGCCTAAATGTTGATTAGGTTCACTTTGTGCCCATGAAAAAGGGGCACATGTAAAAACTACCCATGACTGTAGGCCCTTTCATAGTCAATATGAGAGAGACATTTGAGGAGGTTACAAAAATGTTAGATGAGATGCATATGTTGTTAGGGGAAAGTTGGGCTTATGACTCTCACAGTGTAATTTCAAATAGAAGAATTGAGTATGGGTATTCAGCTTTCATTCATGGAAATAGGCCAAATTTGGAGAAGATAGCAAGTAAAGGAGTGATGGGTTTAGCAAGTTCAAACATTCAGACTCCTATCATATCAGATAAATCAAACAAAAGAAGCAAAGAAATAGTGATTGATTTAGATGATGAGGAGCAAGGAGCTGAGAAGAGGACAAAGTTTACAGAAGAATCTACATCTAACCCACCTGGTTTTTCTTTACATTTGGGAGAAGAAAAAAATGTTCCTGCTTCACCCAGGAGTCATGAAATATCTAAGGAACAAGTACCTCTAATCAAACAAATGTTTACACAAATTGAAGAAAGGAATCAAAATATGAAGGCCAGCATGGAGGCCCAAGCTGAATATTAAGTTGCTCCAGATCAAATAAGACTTTTGACTGTCATGGACCTTGAGAAAGATCAATTCAGGATTTCCCTGTCACATCCTACAGACATGTCAATAGGTTCTTCTAAAAATTTCAATACTTTAAATGTTACTGTAGATGTGAAGAAGATTCCTCTAATGGATAAGATGAATTTACATGTGCAAACTGGTCAGTTGATTGTGAATGACCTGACAAAGACCAATGCAATGGAAATGAAGGCATAAAATATGTTGGGAAAAGTAATTAAGCAATTAAAGTTAGAGAAAGCTAATTCAAGAGCTTTAACAGTTCAGAATGATGAGCTAAAGAAAATCATTGTAATGATTGGAGTGGACCCTAGTGACAGGACTGCTGTACAAAAATTTATGCAAAGTGCTAAGACAAAAAAATTTTACATTGAGGAAAAAGTTAAAATTGCCTACAGGAGAACATTCTATGGCTGCAGAAGTTGCAGAGGTGGAGAAGGAAAAGGAAAATATTTTACAGAAACTCATGCAAAAAGATGAAGAAATTTCCAAAATAAAGCAAATTGCAATATCACTGCAAAATCATATTGATAACCATAATTATACTTTTTATTTTCCAACAGGTAACGAAGATCCACAAGCATAGATTTTTCAGTTGAATACTAAGTTGCAGATGGCTGAAAGAGATCGGAAAAAGGCTCAAGAAGTCCTGGAGACTACAACAAAGCTTATTCAAGCCACAGGGAATGAAGCTGACAAGTATAAAATGGATATTCATAATGCCAATACTGAGATAAAAAATTTCAAAGAGAGACTGAAAGGGAACATTTCACTGATACAGGCCAAAAATATCATTTGGAATGATATCATTTCAGAAATGAAATCAATTTGGAGTTGTTTGATGATAGTTGCAGAGGAGAAAAGTCTTATTAGGGAATGTGAAGAACTAATCATGACAGATAAACAGAAGGCAATTAATAGAGCTATTTGGGCTAGAAGGTTCATTAACTTTATTAATGCTAAAATAGATAAGGAATTAGAAGAGAATGACATTAAAGACAATACCTTATATGAAGTAGAGATCAATATGATGATTTTCAGAAATGACCACAGAAAGGCTACAGAAAAAAAACTGATGGAAATTAAAGAAGCAGTAAGTCAGTTTGATAAGTTGTTTGACAAATTAACAAGAATAGGTTTGCCATCATGTTGGGGAGATGAAGGAAATATTTTGCCATGGGATTCTTATGAGAATTCTCTAGTTCTTACAAAAAGTAAAGTTGATAATAGGCATGAAAAAACTCAGGTGCTTAAAGGGGAAACAATGGTCAACTTTCTGCAGAAACATTTTCAGATATTGTGGCTGGTAAAAACTCTTTTCACATAAGCACCATCCTATAGTCGAATTACTGCATTCAGATTGGAGTATCACAATCTAACACAATCGCCCAGGACAAAGGTAGAGATATGGAAAAAGTGAAAAGCTTGGACAATAGACTTGCCAAAAGTTTTTTCAACATTAAAGAAAGACAAATCAGCTAACCAAGGAAATGCAGCAGCATCATCAGCAATTCCTATAGATTAGGATATATATTTTTACATTATATTACTTTTTCAAAGACAATGTAATTGTAATAAGACATTTTCAAGGCATGTAATAGACAACCTCTGAATTCCTAAGAAGTTGTGGTAGTTATGATTAGTTACAACAGTTCCAAACTGTTTTTTACTATATTTAATGCAATTTTCAAGGGGAAGAGAGGTTTCAAGTTTTGAACCTTCAGACTATTATTTTGTACTCAGAGATTTCAATGATTAATAAATGAGTAAGCAAGTTTATGGCATTTGGCTATGTTGATATGTATCTAAGTTTACGTTCTATGTTTTGTTTATTTGAATAAGTCAAAGTAATGAGAAGCAGGTCTCTTTTTACCTATGTAAGTAAGAGTTAAAATCCTTAATTGGCGCTCCTTTGTTTTAACTATCTCCTTCATAAATTCTTCAGAAGTTTGAGATGATAGATTCTATGTGACAACATATCAGTTTGGACTTCCTTCTTTCATTTTCTTCCGGTCATTTCATTAAACATCAGGAAATAATAGCATTGTGAGACATTCATTGTGTTTGATATCTAAGGGTTTAATTGTAAATACTTGAAGGTGATTAAAATAGAGGCAGATATTTTCGTGACATAATCATATAAATGTCTTATGCACTGATTCCTTATCACAGCTAGGGGATTGTCTCTTAAGGTACAACATTAATTGGCACCATTGCCGGGGAACGAAGAAGCGAGGTTTTCCCTGGGTTTTGTTCATATTTCCTCTTATTGTTCAGAGAGGACGAAATATAAAATCTGTGTTTTTATTTTATAATTATGGCTCCTAAGAGACCCCACACGAGGTCAAATACCTCTCAGCAAAAAGCCCTCGTTTTCTCAAATCCACAAAAGTTAGTTTCTAAAAAGGGCCAGAAATCAAAAATATTTTCTACACCTAATGCCACACTACTTGCACCAGGCAATAGTTCTCATACCCTTTCATCTAAGGATATTTCCCAAAAACTCATTTTCTCAGAACAAGAATCCTTGCTCTCATTCATTCATTTCCAAGAACCAAC
Source organism: Pinus albicaulis (assembly GCA_034641835.2). Classification (NCBI taxonomy): domain Eukaryota; kingdom Viridiplantae; phylum Streptophyta; class Pinopsida; order Pinales; family Pinaceae; genus Pinus; species Pinus albicaulis. Next base: position 1,080,791 of record MU968403.1, on the reverse strand, counting down.
ATTAGAAGAACAATCTTTCATCTGTATCATTTCCATTCACAATAATTCAACCTAATACAGTTGCCAGTTCTTCTGCTATTTGTTATCAACACCTTCCCATATCAGTTGTTCCACCCCATTCACCTACACCTACAACTGGTAGTCATATTCCCCCTACTCAAGGAGAAATCAATCAGGGCCTAAACAAGGCAGTCCTTGCTTTCTTTATGAATAGATATGCACCTTTAAATCTTCCCCAACCAATATATGCAATACCTCAGGAGTATCTTAAGTTTCTTCCTAGATTTACTGGTGAAGATGAAATAACTAGAGAACAACACTTGCCTTTGTTTTGCACCTTTGTCGAAAATTTCAATATAGAACACCTTGATGTTGTAATGAGACTTTTTGTGCAGTCTCTAAATGGAGAGGCAAGAAAATGGTTTAAAGGATTACCAAATGACTCAATTAATGATTGGGATGAGTTAGAAAGACAATTCATCCAAAGATGGGGTGAAAAGAGAGACCATGGTTATTCTTTGACAGAGTTTAATGCCATTAAGAAAAAACCAAAAGAAAATATGAGTGATTTCATTAAAAGATTCAATAAGTTGTACAATAGTTTACCTGCAGAAATGAAACCCCCTCCTATTGGAGCAAGAGTTGTTTTTGCTGTGGCATTTGTATCATATTTTAGTTTTACTTTGAGGGAAATAAGGTCCCCTACTCTTGAACAGATCCAAACCGATGCCTTAGAAATTGAAGCAAATATGGTTGCTGCTAGGAAGGCCCATGAAAAGAAATCAATTCAAGATAAAGGAAAAGCTAGAGAAGATTCAATACAAGATCAAAGGATGGATGACATGACCAAGGTCATTAAAAATCTGTCAAACAAATTAGTAAAGTTGGAACTGGATAACAAGAAACCTACACAACAAAACAGAGGGGTTTTTAATCCCCAATTTAGAAAGCAACCCCTGCAGATTCTGCAGAGGGAAAGGAGAGATGAGGATCAAGTTCAAGCACCCTTATATATAGAAGCAGCACCTTCCCAGTCTGCTGGTGATGATCATAAAGAAGATGAATAGCAAATTTCTACCATATACATGGAAGGTAGTGAAGAAGAAGAATGTGAAGAAGAATCTAAATAATTTGATATTTCATTTGATCAAGAAGGGATGGATGACTATTGTAAATAATTTACTGATTTTATGCAAGCTGAATTGCATAAAAAGTATGACTTGAGATCTAAAAATAGGTTGAGAACTCGGGATGATGAAGAGAAATAATCAGAGTCTGTCCCTTCTCCAATAGCGACTCCACAACAAAAAAATTCAATAAAACAATCAGACAAGGGAAAGCAGCCCATGAATACAGTAGAAGAAAAAGAGAAGCAGCAAGTTGAGGCTTCCCAAGTCGAGTCTAATGACTCCAATATTTTGGAGAAGATTGTTATTGTTCCTGAGCAACATGCAAATCCAAACAAAAATCAAGAAGAACCTTAAAAGTTGAAAAAACAAAATCAAAATTTCAGTTTGTCGAAAGAGTCAGAAAAAGTTAAGATACAAGTACCTCTTCTTGAGTTGGCTAAAACACCTGGTTATAAGAAAGAAATTGCAGAGTTTATTAATCTATCTCAGTCTGATGAGGTGGGTGATATTGTGAATTTTCAAGAAGAGAAGCCAGTGGTTACTTTTGGGCCTCATGTTGAAGAGGTAGATTCCTCTGTTCCACCTTTTTATATATCAGTTTTGTTGCATGATTTCATTTTACATAATTGTATGCTAGATTCTGGTGCATCACATAATCTTATGCCACTGTTTGTGATGAATGAGCTAAATTTACAAATCACTAAGCCATATAGAGACCTCTATTCCTTTGATTCAAAAAGGGTGAAGTGTGTAGGTGTTATCAAAGACAAGGTTGTTTCCTTAGCTCAAATTCCAGCCAAGAGTATTATGATGGATGTTGTAGTAGTAGATATTCCGGCCAGATTTGGTATGATGTTGTCTAGATCCTGGGGAGAAAAGCTTGGAGGTGTCTTGAAATTGGATTTCACATATGCCATCATTCCTGTTTTTAATGGGGAGGAAAGAAGATTATACAGAGAAACCAGATTTCTGAAAACTACCACCAAGAAAGATGCAGGTAATTCTCGCATTTATGGCCAAGAGAAGGAAGATCTTTCTTGTTTCATGCTACATGAAGATGCAGAATTTGTTGAAGATTCAAAGGAACAGCTCTCTTCAGCCAATGTACATAAGGAGCTGCATTTAAATAAAATTTGGAAGTGTTATTTCGATGGTGCATTTTCTAAAGAGGGCACCGGAGCTGGATTCATATTTATATCTCCTAAAGGTAACCTTTCAGCTTTTTCCTTTAAACTGGAATTTGAATCTACTAATAATGTGGCTAAGTACGAAGCATTGATTTTAAGCCTGCAAACAACCAAAAAAATGGGGATTCATTCTATTTCTATTTCTATTGTTCAGAGAGGACGAAAACATGGCAAGTAACCTCTTCATGAAGAGCATTACAGGCTCTACAATAAGGCAGAGCTTCATCCACAAGATTTGTAGACACAATTTGTTTTGGTGGTCTCTACTCATTAGATGGGCCTCTCTTCTACAAAGCATTATCATTTCTAGGTTGAAAATTTTGTGCTTGAGATCCTTCCATTTGGACCAACCTAGCCTGTAAGACACTTATTTTTTCAGAATGATTAGATATTAACTTTTCATGATAAAGTTCCATGCTTTCAAGTTTTTGCATCAATTTATGCATAGGGTCTTCATCAAAATCTTTAATTTCTTTTCCTTTATATTATGTCCAAAACCTATGAAAATCTGGAGTTTTGGACATTCCAAATGCTTTCTTACCCTTTTCAATCTCCTCAGCTAAAACCTGGGCAGCCTTATAATCATTAACTTTAGCTCGCCTCAACTCATAAGAAGTATCAACATCAAAGGTGTTGTGTATCATTTGCATATCCTTTTATTTCCAATTCTTCAAAATATAAAAAAAATTTAAAATTGTTGAAATTATGTTAAAGTATTAAAATCCTTATACTTTGGCATAAAAAACATTTATGTTGATATATTGGAGTTAAATGTTTAAACACTTTAAACTTTATGAAAGTGGGTTCTGCATTTATGTTTAAAGATCGATTAGTTTGTTGGGTGGAAAGTGTTGATGGTTTAGTTTCTTATCAAAAGGCCCAACCCGTGGGCGCAACCAGCGCACTAAATAATAGGATGAGTGCCTTTGCAGTTGATTGGGTTGAATGCGAGGACAACAGAGATGAACGGTGAAGATTGAGTGCGGGGACACCAGCCAAAATTTTCCTCCATACCTCGAGACCCCCCGCAGTGACGTAGGGCGCTGAGTTGTTCACAGTTGTCTTCCACGTCGGGTGAAATCAACGGTTCATTGGCACATCATGTCAGCATTAAATTTTAAATTTGCACCACATATCTAAACAAAATTCTTATTTTTTCAAATCATTTGTGATTAGTTTATGTTGCGTCATGTTTTAGTCTTCTGTCACCCTAGTAAAATTGACCACCCTGTGAGTTGTTCTTTGCAATAATTTTCAGTCATGGCTAAGCGTTCGTCCTTGTCAGGTTCTGCTAGTCATATCCCTCTCATGGACACCGAGGGGGATATTTAAGATACCCCTTGTTCTATAATTCACCTCCCGTTTTATTAGCAAGTCATCTTGAATGACAAAGCCTCCCCTGTTTATATTTCCATGGTCAAGTATGGAGTGCTTTTGCATGTATCCCAAAGACCCACATTTTTCCTGAATTTATCTATTGGTTGGTGTCAGTCATGTACCCTGGGAAGTGTTTTATTATGAATTGTCCGAGAGAGAATTTTTTGCAAGTGTCTACCCATTTAATTCGCCAAGCCCTTTGCTATCCTGAGTCAGAGTCATATGTTTAGTTCTCTAACGATTCTCTGGTAACCTATTATGATAATCTTGTAGGTGAAGAGTTTAATCAGTTTATATATTTTTTGAAGTCCAACACAAAGCAATTTCAGCCGGACAACAAACAGTTTGCCATGGATATTTTTGATGCAGAAATTTGACTACTATTAAGCAGCATTGCGAAAATTCTGGGGAAATATGATGACAATACAGTGGATAAATCAGTCTTGGGGATGTTTTCCATGATGAAAAAGCCATGAATAGTGCTAGATATTCCATCATATTGACAGGAAGCAGTTAATTCACAAATAATGAGCCTATCATTAACAGGTTCTTTTAAATTTCCTTCATTGATTGTCTACTTGTTCTTATATCAAAATGTGGAAGAGTTCATGCATTTAGGTCTGAATATCATGGATATAAACAAGAAAATACAATCAGTAGTGTTCTGGACTAATGTAGTAAGAAGAGAGAAAAATGAAGTTGGATTGTTTGATTTTGCCAGTTATTTCATGTTAGATGCATATAAAATCTTGTATGGAGTTCCTCCTCCCTGTTTTCTACCTAAAGCTCAGGAATATTTGCATTTAGGAGTAAATTGTAAATTTGGAGATTGGTTTGTTTTTGAGGATTACTCTGAAATTAGGCTATATGGAGCAAGTGGTGAGCCTTATAGACTTCCAACGTTTGTGCCTATCAGGATACTTGCCATGGAATTTATTCGACAAAGCCTAAATGTTGATTAGGTTCACTTTGTGCCCATGAAAAAGGGGCACATGTAAAAACTACCCATGACTGTAGGCCCTTTCATAGTCAATATGAGAGAGACATTTGAGGAGGTTACAAAAATGTTAGATGAGATGCATATGTTGTTAGGGGAAAGTTGGGCTTATGACTCTCACAGTGTAATTTCAAATAGAAGAATTGAGAATGGGTATTCAGCTTTCATTCATGGAAATAGGCCAAATTTGGAGAAGATATCAAGTAAAGGTGTGATGGGTTTAGCAGGTTCAAACATTCAGACTCCTATCATATCAGATAAATCAAACAAAAGAAGCAACGAAACAGTGATTGATTTAGATGATGAGGAGCAAGGAGCTGAGAAGAGGAAAAAGTTTACAGAAGAATCTACATCTAACCCACCTGGTTTTTCTTTACATTTGGGAGAAGAACAAAATGTTCTTGCTTCACCCAGGAGTCATGAAATATCTCATGAACAAGTACCTCTGATCAAACAGATGTTTACACAAATTGAAGAAAGGAATCAAAAGATGAAGGCCAGCATGGAGGCCCAAGCTGAATATCAAGTTGCTCCAGATCAAATAAGACTTTTGACTGTCATGGACCTTGAGAAAGATCAATTCAGGATTTCCCTGTCACATCCTACAGACATGTCAATAGGTTATTCTAAAAATTTCCATACTTTAACTGTTACTGTAGATGTGAAGAAGATTCCTGTAATGGAAAAGATGAATTTACATATGCAAACTGTTCAGTTGATTTTGAATGACCTGAAGAAGACCAATGCAATGGAAATGAAAGAAGAAAATGTGTTGGGAAAAGTACTTAAGCAATTAAAGTTAGAGAAAGCTAATTCAAGAGCTTTAACAGTTCAGAATGATGAGCTAAAGAAAATCATTGTAAAGATTGGAGTGGACCCTAGTGACAGGACTGCTGTACAGAAATTTATGCAAAGTGCTAAGACATAAATTTTTTACATTGAGGAAAAAGCTAAAATTGCCTACAGGAGAACATTCTATGGCTGCAGAAGTTGCAGAGGTGGAGAAGGAAAAGGAAAATATTTTATAGCAACTCATGCAAAAAGATGAAGAAATTTCCAAAATAAAGCAAACTGAAATATCACTGCAAAATCATATTGATAACCATAATTATACTTTTTATTTTCCTACAGGTAACGAAGATCCACAAGCACAGATTTTTTAGTTGAATACTAAGTTGCAGATGGCTAAAAGAGATCGGAAAAAGGCTCAAGAAGTTCTGGAGACTACAACAAAGCTTATTCAAGCCGCAGGGAATGAACTTGACAAGTACAAAATGGATATTCAGAATGCCAATACTGAGATAAAAAATATCAAAGAGAGACTGAAAGGAAACATTTCATTGATACAAGCCAAAAATATCATTTGGAATGATATCATTTCAGAAATGAAATCAATTTGGAGCTGTTTGATGATAGTTTTAGAGGAGAAAAGTCTTATTAGGGAATGTGAAGAACTAATCATGACAGATAAACAGAAGGAAATTAATAGAGCTATTTGGGCTAGAAGGTTCATTGACTTTATTAATGCTAAAACAGATAAGGAATTAGAAGAGAATGACATTAAAGACAATACCTTATATGAAGTAGAGATCAATATGATGATTGTCAGAAATGACCACAGAAAGGCTACAGAAAAGAAACTGATGGAAATTAAAGAAGCATTAAGTCAGTTTGATAAGTTGTTTGACAAATTAACAAGAATAGGTTTGCCATCATGTTGGGGAGATGAAGGAAATATTTTGCCATGGTATTCTTATGAGAATTCTCTAGTTCTTACAAAAAGTAAAGTTGATAATAGGCATGAAAAAACTCAGGTGCTTAAAGGGGAAACAATGGTCAACTTTCTGCAGAAACATTTTCAGCTACTGTGGTTGGTAAAAACTCTTTTCACATAAGCACCATCCTATAGTCGAATTACTGCATTCAGATTGGAGTATCACAATCTAACACATTCGCCCAGGACAAAGGTAGAGATATGGAAAAAGTGAAAAGCTTGGACAATAGACTCGCCAGAAGTGTTTTCAGCATTAAAGAAAGACAAATCAGCTGACCAAGGAAATGCAGCAGCATCATCAGCAATTCCTATAGATTAGGATATATATTTTTACATTATATTACTTTTTCAAAGACAATGTAATTGTAATAAGACATTTTCAAGGCATGTAATAGATAACCTCTGAATTCCTAAGTAGCTGTGGTAGTTATGATTAGTTACAATAGTTCTAAACTGTTTTTTACTATATTTAATGCAATTTTCAAGGGGAAGAGAGGTTTCAAGTTTTGAACCTTCAGACTATTATTTTGTACTTAGAGATTTCAATGATTAATAAATTAGTAAGCAAGTTTCTGGCATTTGGTTATGTTGATATGTATCTAAGTTTACATTCTATGTTTTGTTTATTTGAATAAGTCAAAGTAATGAGAAGCAGGTCTCTTTTTACCTATGTAAGTAAGAGTTAAAATCCTTAATTGGCGCTCCTTTGTTTTAACTATTTCCTTCATAAATTCTTCAGAAGTTTGAGATGATAGATTCTATGTGACAACATATCAGTTTGGACTTCCTTCTTTCATTTTCTTCCGGTCATTTCATTCAACATCAGCAAATAATAGCATTGTGAGACATTCATTGTGTTTGATATCTAAGGGTTTAATTGTAAATACTTGAAGGTGATTAAAATAGATACAGATATTTTCGTGACATAATCATATAAATGTCTTATGCATTGATTCCTTATGACATCTAAGGGATTATCTCTTAAGGTACAACATTAATTGGCACTGTTTCCGGGGAACGAAGAAGCGAGGTTTTCCCTGGGTTTTGTTCATATTTCCTCTGATTGTTCAGAGAGGACGAAATATTAAAGCTGTGTTTTTATTTTATAATTCTGGCTCCTAAGAGGCCCCACACGAGGTCAAATACCTCTCAGCAAAAAGCCCCCGTTTTGTCAAATCCAGAAAAGTTAGTTTCTAAAAAGGGCCAGAAATAAAAAATATTTTCTACACCTGATGCCACACTACTTGCACCAGGCAGTAGTTCTCATACCCTTTCATCTAAGGATATTTCTCAGAACAAGAATCCTTGCCCTCATTCATTCATTTCCAAGAACTAACATTAGAAGAACAATCTTTCATCTGTATCATTTCCATTCACAGAAATTCAACCTAATACAGTTGCCAATTCTTCTGTTATTTGTTATCAACCCCTTCCCATATCAGTTGTTCCACCCCATTCACCTACACCTACAACTGGTAGTCATATTCCCCCTACTCAAGGAGCAATCAATCAGGGCCTAAACATGGCAGTCCTTGCTTTCTTGATGAATAGATATGCACCTTTAAATCTTCCCCAACCAATGAATGCAATACCTTAGGAGTATCTTAAGTTTCTTCCTAGATTTACTGGTGAAGATGAAATAACTGGAGAACATCACTTGCCTTTGTTTTGCACCTTTGTCGAAAATTTCAATATAGAACACCTTGATGTTGTAATGAGACTTTTTGTGCAGTCTCTAAATGGAGAGGCAAGAAAATGGTTTAAAGGATTACCAAATGGATCAATTAATGACTGGGATGAGTTAGAAAGACAATTCATCCAAAGATGGGGTGAAAAGAGAGACCATGGTTATTCTTTGACAGAGTTTAATGCCATTAAGAAAAAACCAAAAGAAAATATGAGTGATTTCATTAAAAGATTCAATAAGTTGTACAATAGTTTACCTGCAGAAATGAAACCCCCTCCTATTGGAGCAAGAGTTGTTTTTGCTGGGGCATTTGTATCATATTTTAGTTTTACTTTGAGGGAAATAAGGTCCCCTACTCTTGAACAGATCCAAACCGATGCCTTAGAAATTGAAGCAAATATGGTTGCTGCTAGGAAGGCCCATGAAAAGCAGTCAATTCAAGATAAAGGAAAAGCTAGAGAAGATTCAATACAAGATCAAAGGATGGATGACATGACCAAGGTCATTAAAAATATGTCAAACAAATTAGTAAAGTTGGAACTGGATAACAAGAAACCTACACAACAAAACACAGGGGTTTTTAATCCCCAATTTAGAAAGCAACCCCTGCAGATTCTGCAGAGGGAAAGAAGAGATGAGGATCAAGTTCAAGCACCCTTATATATAGAAGCAGCACCTTCCCAGTCTGCTGGTGATGATCGTAAAGAAGATGAATAGCAAATTTCTACCATATACATGCAAGGTAGTGCAGAAGAAGAATGTGAAGAAGAATGTAAAGAATTTGATATTTCATTTGATCAAGAAGGGATGGATGACTATTGTAAACAATTTACTGATTTTATGCAAGCTGAATTGCATAAAAAGTATGACTTGAGATCTAAAAATAGGTTGAGAACTCAGGATGATGAAGAGAAATAATCAGAGTCGGTCCCTTCTCCAATAACAACTCCGCAACAGAAATATTCAATAAAACAATCAGACAAGGGAAAGCAGCCCATGAATCCAGTAGAAGAAAAAGAGAAGCAACAAGTTGAGGCTTCCCAAGTCGAGTCTAATGACTCTAATATTTTGGAGAAGATTTTTAATGTTCCTGAGCAACATGCAAATCCAAACAAAAATCAAGAAGAACCTGAAAAGTTGAAAAAACAAAATCAAACTTTCAGTTTGTCGAAAGAGTTAGAAAAAGTTAAGATACAAGTACCTCTTCTTGAGTTGGCTAAAACACCTGGTTATAAGAAGGAAATTGCAGATTTTATTAATCTATCTCAGTCTGATGAGGTGGGTGATATTGTGAATTTGCAAGAAGAGAAGCCAGTGGTTACTTTTGGGCCTCATGTTGAAGAGGTAGATTCCTCTGTTCCACCTTTTTATATATCAGTTTTGTTGCATGATTTCATTTTACATAATTGTATGCTAGATTTGGGTGCATCACATAATCTTATGCCACTATTTGTGATGAATGAGCTAAATTTACAAATCACTAAGCCATATAGAGACCTCTATTCCTTTGATTCAAAAAGGGTGAAGTGTGTAGGTCTTATCAAAGACAAGGTTGTTTCCTTAGCTCAAATTCCGGCCAAGAGTATTATGATGGATGTTGTAGTAGCAGATATTCCGACCAGATTTGGTATGATGTTGTCTAGATCCTGGGGAGCAAACCCTGGAGGTGTCTTGAAATTGGATTTCACATATGCCATCATTCCTTTTTTTAATGGGGAGGAAAGAAGATTATACAGAGAAACCAGATTTCTGAAAACTACCACCAAGAAAGATGCAGGTAATTCTCGCATTTATGGCCAAGAGAAGGAAGTTCTTTCTTGTTTCATGCTGCATGAAGATGCATAATTTTCTGAAGATTCAAAGGAGCAGCTCTCTTCAGCCAATGTACATAAGGATCTGCATTTAAATAAAATTTTGAAGTGTTATTTCGATGGTGCATTTTCTAAAGAGGGCACCGAAGCTGGATTCATATTTATATCTCCTAAAGGTAACCTTTCACCTTTTTCCTTTAAACTGGAATTTGAATCTACTAATAATGTGGCTAAGTACGAATCATTGATTTTAAGCCCGCAAACAACCAAACAAATGGGGATTCAGTCTATTTCTATTTTTGGTGATTCCGAGTTAATAATCTAACAGATTAAGAATTGGTGTCAAACTAAGCATCCCAGATTAAGGTCCTATAGAAATGAGGTGTGGGATCTAGTTGAAAATTATTTTGAAGCCTTTAATCTTTAGTTTATTCCAAGAGAAGAGAATAAAATGGAAGATTCATTGGCAGTTGCAGCCAGTACATTTAAGCCACCAATTAATCCAAGGTTGAGATATGAAATTGAGTTGAGACACATGCCTTCAATCCATGATAATGTAAAGCATTGGCAGTTTTTTGAGGATGATGAGCAGATTAATCAATTTTTAACAATGATTGGAAACTTTGAAGATAGTCAAATTGATTTAGAAGTTGATCAAAGTGATATGTCTAAAAACCTGAAGCAGACAATTGTTGATCAGAAGATAATTCAATTGAAGGATAATATTTTTCCCAGAGGTTTGGTACCCCTTGAGAGATTTTTTGATGCTAATGATGTGGAAGTGAATCAGAAAAAGGTATCCCGGGATGGATAAATGGAGGACTGTAATTTAGGAACTCAGCATGAACCCAAAATGGTCAAGTTGTTTAAAGGAGTTCCTAAAGAATATAAACAAAGGTATGTATATCTTTTCAAACAATTCATGCATGTGTTTGCATGGTCATATGAAGATTTAAAGACTTATGATCTAGATATTATTCAACACAAAATACCACTAAAAGATGGGGTTAAGCCACACAAACAGAAGCTCAGACAAATTAACCCATTGTTACTTGCCCAAATTGAAAAAGAGGTAAAGAAACTTTTGCAAGCAAAAATTATAGCTCCACTCAGATATTCAGATTGGGTTTCCAATCTGGTACCAGTCAAGAAGAAAAATGGAAATATAAGATTATGTGTGGATTTCAGAAATTTGAACAGAGCTTCCCTAAAGGATAATTATCCTTTGCCAAAGATGGATTTTGTTCTGCAGAAAGTGATTGGAGCTTATAGGTTGTCCATGGTTGATGGTTTTTCTGGATATAATCAGGTAGCTGTGGAGAAGGAAGATCAGAAGAAAACTGCTTTCACCACACCTTGGGGAACTTTCATGTATGCCAGGATGAAAGTTCATGAATAGGATGAAAGTAGGAGATACCTTCCAAAGGGCAATGGATATTTCTTTTGTGGGTGACAATTTTGTAGTCATTTATCTTGATGATGTTACTATTTTTTCAGGTTCTGATGATGAGCACTTAAAGCACCTGCAGAAAGATTTCTTGAAATGCAGAAAATTTGGGTTATCATTGAACCCCAAGAAATCCTTGTTTGCTCTAGAGGAAGGTAAGTTTTTGGGTCATATAGTTTCAAATCAAGGTGTGAAAATTGATCCAGCAAGGGTTGAGGCTATACAAACAATTCCAATGCCTAGAAGTAAAAAGGATATCCAAAGGTTTCTAGGGAAAATTATTTTTTTGAGAAGATTTGTTCCAAATTATGCGGAGATTGTCAGGAGAATAACAGATATGTTGAAAAATAATGCTGAAGTGAAATGGGACAAGGATGCAAGAGAATCTTTTGGCAGAATTAAAGAAGCTCTCCAAGAGGCCCCAGTTTTGATCAGTCCAGATTACTTGAAGCCTTTCCAAATATTCTCATTTGCATCATCCTCTACTATTGATGTTGTGTTGTTACAGAAAGATGAAGAAGGAAGTGAGCAACCTGTAGCCTTTTTTAGTAAAGTCCTAATATATGCAGAGCTCAAGTATAATATTATGGAGAAGCAGGTATATGCTTTAGTTATGTGCCTAATGTGCCTAAAAGCTTTCAGGACTTATGTACTTCATTCTCAAATAGTAGCATATGTGCCTAATTCTGTTGTAAAATATGTACTAGTACAAAGTGATGTGGAGGGGAAAAGAGGCAAATGGATTTCCAAAATCCAAGAATATGATTTGGACATTAAGCCTACTAAGTTAGTCAAAGGACAGGGAATAACTAAATTGTTGACAGAATCTAATTTCCAAGCTTTGGGAATTAACTTGCTTGCACCTCTAGATGAAGTGGCTGAGGAAAATGATCAGGTTAAGTCAAAGTCAGCAATCAAATACAAATTTCTTTGCTCAGACTAGTATAAAGACATTATCCACTATTTGTGTTTCTTTTCTTGTCCTCCCTCAATCAATAGAGCTAAGTACAAAGCTCTAAAACTTAAAGCTCGGTCTTATGTTATAATTGACGCAAAAATATATTGGAAATATCATGTTGGTGTCTTGCTATTATGTTTGACAAAAGAAGAAACAATGGAAGTTATCATATAATACCATGAATGCTTGTGTGGAGGTCATTATAACTGGAAAATAACTGCTCATAAGATTCTTAAATCAGGTTTTTATTGGCCTTCTTTATTTTCTGATGTATACAGAGTTGTTAGAAGTTGTCAGAAATGCCAATTGTTTGCAGAAAAGAAAAGGTTAGCTCCTTTACCTCTTCTTCCTATTTTCATTGAAGAACCATTCGGACAATGGGGATTGGATTTCATTTGAGAAATTAATCCACCATCAAGTGGGCAGTTTAAGTGGATTCTAACTGCCACGGATTAATTTACAAAATGAGTAGAGGCAATTCCTACTAGAAAAGAAAATGATTTGGTAGTAATGAAGTTTTTAGAAGAGAATATTTTCAGCAGGTTTGGATGTCTAGTGAAGATTGTAACAGACAATGCTCAGGTATTCAACTCAGTCAGATTCATAATTTTTTTTTCAAACTTATAATATGGTATCGTCTCATTCCATATCGTATCACCCACAAGGAAATGGATTATCAGAATCATCTAACAAGACATTGGTGAAGATCTTGAAGAAAACAATCAATGAAAACCAGAAAAATTGGTACTCAAAACTAATTTTTTCTCTCTGGGCAGTGAGAATGACTACTAGAAAATCCACTGGTAAGTCACCATATGAATTAGTATATGGCACTCAAGCTTTGTTTCCCACTCAGCTAGCAAAACCAGTAATTTCTTTTCTTCAAGATGCACAAGAAGAACCTAATGCATTGATAAGAAGAACGAATAAGGTGATAGAATTAAGTGAAAGCATAAATAAAGTCAGAGATAATTTGGTCACATATCAGGAAAAAATGAAGTCCATTTTTGACAGGAAGGCAAAGGAGATCATGTTTCAAACTGGAGATCTGGTATTAAGATGGGATACCAGAAGAGAGGAGAAAGGGAAACATGGCAAGTTTGATCCATTATGGTATGGGCCTTACAAAATCACTGAAGCTATATCAAATAACACTTTTATGTTGGAAAATATTGACGGAGAAATAGTAGGGTTTCCTGTGAATGGGCAGTATCTGAAACACTATTTCCAACACTGAAAACAACCATTTCATCATTGTATATATTCGGTTTTCCCACATTGTATATTTCTCATCAAGTAATTTTTGACTCCATGCTCAAAGTGAAGGCATTGATCTGCAGGTTCTTAGTGTTTCATGGCAAAAATACTATCCTCAGGTGGAGCCAGATGTTGTGTATCGTTTCCATATCCTTTTATTTCCAATTCTTCAAAATATAAAAAAAAAATTAAAATTGTCGAAATTATGTTAAAGTATTAAAATCCTTATACTTTGGCATAAAAAACATTTTTGTTGATATATTGGAGTTAAAAGTTTAAACACTTTAAACTTTATGAAAGTGGGTTTTTCATTTATGTTTAAATATCGATTAGTTTGTTCAGCATAAAGTGTTTATGGTTTAGTTTCTTATCAAAAGGCCCAACCCACGGGCACAAACAGCACACTAAATAATAGGATGAGTGCCTCCGCAGTTGACTGGGTTGACTGTGAGGACAACAGAGATGAACAGTGGAGATTGAGCGCGGGGGCACTAGCCAATATTTTCCTCCGTACCTCAAGACACCTCGCAGTGACGTAGGGCGATGAGTTGTTCACAGTTGTCTTCCATGTCGGGTGAAATCAATGGCTCGTTGGCGCATCATGTTAGCTATTGATCATATCAGCCCCCCCCATTAAAGTTCTTGGCCATTAGTCCCGCTTGAACCTTTCGAAATCCCTATCGTGACCTAAGGAACTCGTTTTCCGCCTATCGTCACCGTTCTGTGCCTCTAAATTACCCTATGCAGGTCTGAAAGCTCGCGCCCAAGAGTATTCAAGGTTTAAACCCTTCTGGCCCTAACCCCTCTGATTTTCTATTCCACATGACCCAGCCCCGAGACCTTGTGCCAAACAAAAAGATGTTTATCATATAAGGCTATCGGGCATGTTTTGAACCGTCTGATCGAACACAAATCAACGTACCATAGCGCACTACCTTGTTGGTCCCTGCGCCCTAAAAACCACCGCTTAAAACCGGCCTGTTTATTTCGCACCGCCTTTCGAAGGCAAGCGGTTTTCTCTAAATCGGAGCGATTCCATTGGGCGCTCGCCACGCATCCCAGTGCAAGACTTCAATACCACCATCCATTGCACATTATCTTTCGATCAAAGTCATGCAGCGATATTAACGCTGGCCGTCCGATCTGAAGAGCTCAATCCAACAGCGGTCGCTCGATGTAATTGCACGGGTGTTAATGTAGGTCTACAGTGTTCTGGGTCCACCATTCTGTCGTTGTACAATGCATTCCTAACCATTGATATCTCTCTGAAATCGTGTGGTCCAGATCATATGCGTGATTGAATAATTGACCGAGTCTCCCACCACGTATTGTCCCACGTGTCAATCTCATTCTCCCTTCACCATTTGTATATTCCATTCATATTTGTATATTGCATTCATGTGTCTTGTTTTAGTGTTTTTACGAAGAGAACCTCTACCTAGTCTATATACCATTGCTCCACTACATCTTTCACCACTACCCTGCGTGCTTCCACCAGTCCACGATGTCATGCCACTTCACAGTCGCCTCCATTGCATCACTCCCCTCCCATGCCTTTGTTTTCCTAACAAGTTTGTGTATTTTGCAGGGTGAAAAAGGGGGTAAACCGCCATTAATCTCCACCTCCGTTATATAAATCGAAGACACATCAAAGGGTTAGCTTGCAGAGGCGGAATTTATGAAGAAAAGTCTTGGGTAGCTGCTGAGACATGACTTTCATTAAATAAAGCAGAATGGAAATCTGTCAAACTCCTCAAAATAATTCGAAAGGCAGATTTCTAAAGATAGAGACATTAATGTCGTAGCAAAGGGTATCAGTTGGAAATCAAGGAATTCGGTGTCTGGCGCTGAATATTTTTAATAGCAATCCAGCATTCAGAAGGCCAAGAGTACAAGTGCATAAAAATCATATCCTCCAGGTTTTACTTCAATAGATTTTTCTCTCAGGAAGGTACAGAACGTCACATATTTTATTCTTCATACCTCACCCCTGGAGAAATCTGCACCTGCAAAATTCTATAGCCGTCAAGCAGTATGGGCGCGAATGTTTCCACCATTTATGTTTTAATGAGATAATTAAATGTTCTCACCTACTTCTTTCATAGGGTCTTTTCTTCTTCCTCTATAAAAATAGAGAAGAAAGACATTGTAAGGGTTCCAGATTTTTATCAGAGAATTGTGCAGTGAAAGGCATTTTTTTGTAACCATTTTGTAAAAGCTCTTGTATGAAGGCTCAGAGCCCGTAGGGTCTCAGTGAGGAGGGGTTCTATCTGTACTAGAGGATTCTGGTCTTTGGTATCCCACAGTATGTAACTTCCTTTATGTGCTTAATACAACATTTCATTTCATTCATCTTCTTGTATCATGTACTGGAATGCGAGTGGCTCATTGATCTTAGGTAAGGATTTATCCTAGTTGATACCCATACTTGGATCAGTCAAGCGCTTTAAATATGGCTCAGGCATGATATACTGTTTCATGTTCATTTCATCCATATTTCTGCTATATTAGTTGCTTTGGAAGGGTGCTTTTAAAACGCCTTTGTCATGTATGGATTCTTAGAATGATAAGCCCATATATGGTTCTGTTGTGTATCTGGGTATCAGACCGAAGTTAAATAATATCTTCTTACATTTCTTTCCCTGCATACATCTTCTGATATTTGATTTATGTGGCATATTATTTGAATCGGCCCTCTTTACAGTAAATTGTCTCTTAACTGTCTGATGCTTTTATGTTGGGGCTTTGCATTGTGTCTCTGCAACATTACTTTCCCTGTGGCAGTTTCTATAAGTTCTGGTCCCATTCAAATTAATTTCCTCATTTACAAGAGATAGCAGGAGAGCTTTTGGATTGACACCCAAGTTTTATTATATGCTCTTTGCTATGATAAGATGTCCTAGGCACTGGTCTATGGCAACTCTAGGATGTCTCTAGGAGTATCGACAACATCTTTCTGGCGCCATTGTCGGGGAACGAAGTTAAGAAAATCATTATCCCTGGGCCTCGACAAATCATATTCACTCTCTAATTAGGTGAGCACAGAGAGTTGAAGAGTTGTATATCTCTCACCTTGGTGACTCCACTGTTGTTTATTTGATAAATCTATTTGTAGTCCTGGCTCCTCGTAAGCCACACCTGAGATCAGATACATCACATTAAAAGACACCTTCAGTGTCTAACCCTGAGAAGATTATACATAGAAGAGGTTGGAAAGAAACGAAATCAGTCCGCGCTGAAATCCCTGAGTTTTCTGTAGAAGATTATCCATCCTCCTCTTCTCAAGAAGTTCTAGTAGAAAATCTCGACTCCGATGTGGGAGACACACAATATTATTCAGATATCCCACCCAGGGGAAGTGCTAGAATTAAAGCTAATCTTCACCCTACTCCTGAGGTCGAAGAAGTTAAATAAGTCACCGAAGTAGCTGTTGTTAACCGTGAACTGTTCCCGTCTACGCCTCAAGCTATTGTACAGTATATCCCTATTGCTATCCATACTCCACTTCCACCTCCACCTCTTCCTCCCTTTGTACATCAGATTGTTGCACAAGCCCCACCTCCTCCAATGGCTAATGTTCCAGCTTTTTTGTTAAACAAATATGCTCCCCTGGCATTACCTCAAGTGCTGAATGATATGCCACAAGATTATTTGAAGATCCTACCCAGATTCACTGGGGAAAATGAAATTGATGCTCAGAAACATCTTGAGAATTTTTTCTCTTTTGCAGAAAACTTTAATGTAGAACATTTGGATGTGGTCTTAAGATTATTTGTGCAGTCTCTGGACGGTGAAGCCAGAAAATGGTTCAAAACATTAGGAAACCATTCCGTAACCACTTGGGACGATATGGAAAATACCTTTCTCAGGAAATGGGGAGAAAAGAAAGATCATCAACAGTGTCTTAATGAGTTCAATACACTTAAGAAGAAACATAATGAAGGGGTGTCGGAATTTATCAAAAGATTTAACAAGTTATATCTAAATCTCCCTGCAGATATGAAGCCTCGTCAGAATGCTGCCAAATTTGTTTTCATAGTAGCCTTTGACTCAGATTTTGGTTTCTCTCTTAGGGAAAGGAAGCCTGCCACCCTAGATGATGCTCAGTCAGATGCTCTTGAGTTGGAAGAAAATTTTTCTTCCACTGGAAAATTAAAAGTGAAAGTGGAACAAGATATCAGAAGAAGGGGTAAGGAGGAAGTATCTACTTCTAATCAGGATAGGGATTCAGATAGGATTGAAGAAATGAACAAAATGATTAAGAATCTTTCTAATAAACTGGTCAAGCTCGAATTGGAGACCAAGAACTCAGCTTCAAAGAATTTCCAGAATACTCCAAACAGGGGTTACAATCCTCAGTATAGAAGGCCACCCTTGCAAATATTTCCAAGGGAAGCAAAGGAGCAACAAGATCAAGTTCCACACCCATTATACCTGGAAGGCCTAGTAGATGACTCCACTGAAGATGTTGCCTATGAAATGCAAGATGCAAACCTTGCTTTCTCAAACAATGATTAAGTAGAATTCCCATTGCACGAAGAAGAAGAAGAGATCAGAGACACAGAAGATGCAGAAATCGATCATTACTGCAAACAATTTAATGATTTCATGCAAGCACATTTTAACAGAAGATACGATCTCAGATCTTCCAGGAAGAGAACTCGAACTCAAGATCAAGAAGAAGAGCCTCCCCAGAAGGAAGCATCTGCTCAAAAGGAATCAACAGTCCAGAAAGTTACAGACAAAGGTAAGAGTCTTCTAAACAAACCTTTGCAATATGATGATCAAATTCCTTCTTCTTCAAAAGTAGCCACTCTTCCTAATGCTGAGTCTGTATCAAAAGAAGTTAAAACTTCAGCAGAAAATAAAGAGTCAAGAGAAGCTGTAATAGATAAGCCCCCTCCTGCTTTTAATCTACAAAAAGAACTTGAAAAAGTCAAAATCCTAGTTCCCCTGACTGAGCTGTTGAAACAACCAGTATATCAATCTCAAGTCACTTCTTTATTGCTCCCTCATGAAGCACCAATAATTCCAGATAGTCTTAACCTCCAAGAAGAAAGACCCATGGTAGTATTTGTCCCACATGTAGTGGAGATAGACCCCTCTACTCCTCCTTTCTATGTGTCTCTAGTGATTCATGACCTGCTGTTACACAATTGTATGCTAGATTCTGGAACTTCCCATAATCTTATGCCTCTGTCAGTCATGGAACAACTAGGACTGCAAATCACACGTCCATACAAATACCTCTACTCGTTTGATTCCAAAAGAGTTAAATGCTTAGGGATGATTAAAGATTTAGTGGTCAATTTGGCCCAAATTCCAGCAAAAAGTGTAGTAATGGACATCGTGGTGGCTGATATCCCAGCTCACTTTGGCATGCTGTTGTCAAGGTCCTGGGGAACAAAAATTGGTGGGTCACTCAAATTAGACTTAACATATGCCACCATTCCAATTTTTGGTGGCCAGGAGAGAAGGTTATACAGAGAAACCAGATTTGTCAAGATGGTGACTAAGGCTGACAGCTCAGAGAATTCACCAGTCTACAGCAAGGAAGGAGATTTCTCATGTTTGATGTTAGAAGAATATCAAAATTATGCTCAGGAACCTTCCTTCTGTCAAATCAAGATTGACCAGCCTTCAGGGAACCATGAAGCAGGAGTATGGACTTTACATTTTGATGGAGAAAATTCAAGAGAAGGTAATGGAGGTCCCTATATTACTAGTATAGTCCCTTATTGTTGTTAGTATAACCCCCTTATTGTAATTATTGTACCCTTGTAACCCCCATTTTATTATTATTGTGCCCTTAAATTATTATTGTTAGGTCAGCTAGGATTACATTGTGGCCCACTAGGATTACATTATGGCCCCATGGACTCCTATATATAGAAAGGAGGTTTTGTAAATTGGATCATCCAAGAATTGTTCATTTATGTAATGTATTGGAGGTTGCCCCCTTGAAGTGGCTCATTTCTAAGAAGTTTATATCTCTTTTCTTCTCTTTTTGGAGCTGGTTACACAACATTTGGTATCAGAGCTTTGGATTCTAGGGTTTCGCTGCTCCAAACAGGTCATCATGGCATTTTCGCTATAAATTTTTTTCTACGAAGTTTCAGAAGCTGAAATTTTTAGGGTAATAAGCCGAAATCGTGAGGAAGCGTGTATAAATATTTCAGAGCTTGGTTCGCAATATTTGCGAAGATATGATCTGTGGAAGTCAGGTCTTTTTTCAGGCTCCTAAACAGGTCATCGTGGAATTTGCACTATAAATGTTTTTCTACGAAGGTTCAGAATCTGAAATTCATATGGTGCGAAGCTGAAATCTGGAGGAAATTCGTCAAAAAATTTCAGATCTTGGTTCGCAATAGTTTTGGAGATATGATCTGTGGAAGGTAGTGCTTTTTCAGGCTCCTGAATTTCATCTCAAAGAGGTGATCGTGGGAAAAGTTCAATAACTCTCTCTCTGGTAATCGGATTGGAGTGCCGGAAAAATTGGTCGCAATTACACGGACTTTAGTTTTTTGGCTATCAATTTTAGAGACAAAGGACAAAACAGGGACACGTGGCTAGTCGTACAAGTTCGCTCTACTGAACCAGTCCAGAATTAGGTCATTGTGGGAGATTGGACACAACTTTGTCTTGGACAATCTAAATCAGGTCAGACCTGTGGCATTTGAAAGAAGCTTCAGAGGGCTACTACAGGGCTGAATTTCAGATATCGAAGATTTTCAATTACAGATATAATTCAATTTCAATATCGAGCTCCTTAAAGCAAGTAAAAGGTGTGTATTTGTTTTCCGAATTGCATAAGTCTTGTTTGAAGAATCAAGTTGAATTGATTCCAAGGGCATCTTGTAGAATAGATATCAATATTGGATTATAAAATGGCCCCTAAAAAGAATTCAACACCCATTAAGCCTTCAGAAGGCTCTAATATGACTCATGAAGATGAAGAATTGCAACATGATCTATCAAAATTACAAGAGCAAGTGCAACAGATTTCACTCTCGCAAAGAGCAACAAAAAATGAAATGGAAGTTTTGAAGAAAGGCATGGAAGTGAATATGGACAGTTTGAAGAACGACATGGAAGCTAAGATGGATGGCGTGGAAGCTAAGATGGATGGCATGGAAGTGGACATGAAAGACAACATGGAAAACATGAAGAATGATCTAAAAGCATACATGGAAGGCTTGATGACAAGCTTAAAACAAGAAATGATTCCTAATGGTGGAAATATAGTAGAAGAACCTCATGATGAGAACAAATAAATGTTAATTGTGATTTCATAAACTCTAATGTTGGCGGGAAGAACCACCATATTCCAAAAATGGATATGAGGAAGTTTGATGGAAAGGATCCTGTAACATGGATACTACAGATGGAGCAATATTTTGATCTCCATAACGTGCAAAACACACAAAAGGTACGCATTGCAACTTTACATTTAGAACAAAAATACATTTGTATGGTATCAATGCCTTTGCTCCCGTAAAAAAATTGTCACTTGGTCAATTTTTACGGAGGAAATGATAGCACATTATGAGGATACAAAGAGCAACACCTTCTTTACCCAATTGATAAATCTCAAACAAAAGGGTTTAGTGGGGCAGCACACTGAGGACTTCCAAAAATTGAGTATAAGGGTAACTGATATTTCAGAGGACCACAGGATTGATCTCTTCTTAGGCAGTTTAAAGGATAACATTCAACATGAAGTTCGTGTTCTGGAACCCGATTCATTAGAGAAGGCATTCAGGTTGGCAAGAAAAGTTGAATGTAAAATTATGGCAACAAGGAAGTCTACTACTCAATTCTATAAAGAAGGAAGTGTGGCTACATCTAGATTTCCACAACCTACAAGGTTGACACCACAACAATTGGAAGAAAAAAAGAGAAAAAGGGCTTTGCTACAGTTGTGATAGCAAATACACTAAAGGTCATAAGTGTGCTGAGAAGAAATTATTTTACATAGATTGTGAAGAGGAAGAAGAAAATGAACAAGAAGAGGATATACACCAGGAACCAGCCCTAGAAGAGGAAGAAATGAGCCCGACCATATCGTGTAATGTAGTGGTAGGAATTACCACTCCTCAAACTCTCAAGATAGAAGGAAATATCAAGAATAAAAGGGTAATAGTGTTGATTGATTTAGGTAGCACCCATAATTTTATTCATTGTAAGGTAGCCAAGGAATTAAATTGTTTCCTATACCCAGCACCAGAATGTCAAGTGATGGTTGCAAATGGAGGAACTATAAATTGCTCTGGAAAATGCCATAATATCAAGCTAACCATGGGGGAATATGTATCGACTAGTCCAATGCTTTCCATTCCTATGGGAGGTGATGATGTTGTACTAGGAGTACAATGGTTACAATCTTTGGGGACGGTAGCTTTTAATTTTCAAGAACTTTTCTTGAAATTTTTTTCAGAAGGAAAGGAAGTCGAATTACGGGGTATTGCGGGGAAGCTAGGAAGGATAATAAGCTCTAATGTCATGACAAAGCTTCTAAAGAAATAACAGCGAGGCGTAATTGCACAATTATGCTCACTAGAAGTTCCAACATCAAAATCATCTATTTATGCAGATCTCCAACAAGTGTTGGAAAATCATTCCAAGGTGTTTGAAACTCCCAAAGGACTCCCACCTATTCGTGATCATGATCATGCTATTCATTTGATTCCAGGAAGTGTTCCTCCAAACATCGGGCCTTATAGATATCCTTACTTCCAAAAGAGAAAAATTGAACGTATGATTGCAGAAATGTTAGAGGCGGGTATAATTCAACCTAGTCAAAGTTCTTTCTCTGCTCCTGTAGTATTCGTACACAAGAAGGATGGATCATGGCGAATGTGTCCAGATTATAGGGAGCTCAATAAGTTCACCATTAAAGACAAATTTCCCATTCCTGTGATTGATGAATTATTGGATGAATTACATGGAGCAATTTATTTTACCAATTTGGATCTCCGTTCAGGATATCATCAAATTAGAATGAAGACTCAAGATATTCCAAAAACAGCATTTCGAACTCATGAGGGTCATTATGAATTTTTGGTCATGCCTTTTGGCCTTACCAATGCACCTTCTACATTTCAAGGGTTGATGAATTCCATTTTGAAACCCTTCCTTAGAAAATTTGCGCTAGTATTTTTTGATGATATACTAATCTATAGCAGGTCTTGGAAGGATCATGTTGAACATGTTGACAGGGTGCTCAAACTATTGCAGGAGAAACAATTATATGCAAAAAAATCCAAATGTTTCTTTGGAGTACAAGAGGTGGAATATCTGGGTCATATTGTAACTCACGAGGGTGTTAAATTAGACCCTAACAAAATTAAATCCATTAAGGAATGGAAAGTCCCCACAACCATAAAGCAGTTGCGAGGATTTCTCAGGTTAACAGGGTATTATCGCAAGTTTGTTAAGAATTATGGGAGAATAGCAGCACCTCTAACAACATTATTGAAGAAAGATACATTTTCATGGACTCTTGAAGCAACTAAGGCCTTTGAACGTCTTAAAGAGGCAATGTGCCTAGCACCGGTCTTAGCTACACCAGACTTCACAAAAACCTTTATTGTGGAATGTGATGCCTCAGGAAATGGAATTGGTGCAGCTTTAATGCAGGAAGGAAGACCCATTGCTTTTGAAAGTCGTCCAATCAAAGGAAAGTATTTACAGAAACCTATTTATGAGAAGGAAATGTTAGCAATACTACATGCACTAAAGAAATGGCGAACTTACCTAATGGGAAGACACTTCAAGGTAAAAACTGATCATGATAGTCTTAAACACTTTTGGAACAAAGACTATCGTCAGAAGAGCAGCAAAAATGGGTCACAAAGATGTTGGGTTATGACTTTGAAATAATCTACAAAAAAAGAAAGCTTAATGTTGTTGCAGATGCACTCTCAAGAAAGAATGAAGAGGTGGAAGCATTGCTTTGTGCCATTTCTATTATCCAATCAGATTGGATAACTGAAGCAAGAGATGAATGGAAGAAGGACAAAGATGTATGGACACTCATTCAAAAGTTGCAGCAAGATCCTAGTACATCTTATACATTTAGTTGGAAAAATGATTCCTTATGGTACAAAGATCGCTTATATCTTTGTAAGAATTCCCAACTAAAACAAAAGATTCTTCTGGAATTGCACACTTCTCCTTTAGGAGGACACTCGTGATTTTTAAAAACTTACCAAAGGGTGAAGAAAGAATTTTTTTGGGATGGCCTTAAATCTGATATTCAAAAGTTTGTGATGGAATGTTTGGTTTGCCAGTAGAATAAAGTTGAGACAATTAAGACCCCGGGACTTCTAAAACCTTTATCCATTCCAAGTCAATGTTGGGAGGAGATTTCAATGGATTTTATCACAGGTTTACTTAAGTCCGAAGGAAATAATGTCATCATGGTAGTAGTTGATAGACTTACCAAGTATGCACATTTTTGTGCATTATCTCATCCATTTAAAGCAAGTACAGTTGCTACTACATTTATGGACAGAATTCAAAAGCTACATGGAAGCCCAAGGGTTATTGTGAGCGACAGAGATCCCATTTTTACCGGAAATTTTTGGACGGAGTTATTTTCTTGTTTGGGTACTCAATTAGCTCATAGCTCATCTTATCATCCTCAATCTGATGGTCAAACCGAGATAGTAAATAAATGTTTGGAAGGATATCTTCGTTGTTTTGTATCTGATAAACAAACACAATGGGTCAAGTGGTTACCTCTTGTTGAATGGTGGTATAACACTTCCTTCCATACTGTAGCAAAAATGACCCCATTTATGGCACTTTATGGATATCATCCACCATCCATCACATCATCTTTAAGGGAAAATTCGAAGGTTCAAGCAGTGGAAGATCACATCGAGCATCAGCAAGAAGTTCTCCAACTCTTAAAGGATAACCCGAATTTGGCACAAAATCGAATGAAACAACAGGCAGATCAGCATCGTAGCGAGAGAAGTTTTGATGTAGGAGATTGGGTATTTTTACGGCTACAACCATACAAACAAATGTCCCTCAAGCAAGCAAAGAAGGATAATAAATTATCACCCAAGTACTATGGTCCTTACAAGGTGTTGCAAAATATTGGTACTATGGCATACAAATTGGAGCTTCCTGCTTCTTCGCGAGTACATCCAATTTTCCATGTTTCATGCTTAAAGAAGGTTATCGGTGAAAATCTTCCAATTCAAACAATATTACCAGAACTTGATGAGGAAGGAAAAATCATATTGGAACCTGAAGCGGTCACAAAAACAAGAACTCGACAACTACGGAATCGATCAATTTCAGAATATCTCATCAAGTGGAAGAACTTACCCACTGAAGATTCTACATGGGAGGATGAGAATTTCATACAGAAGCACCCAAAGCTACTCAAGTGTTGAGGACAACACTTTTTGGAAGGAGAGGGGCATGTTAGGTCCCTATATTACTAGTATAGTCCCTTATTGTTGTTATTATAACCCCCTTATTGTTATTATTGTACCCTTGTAACCCCCATTTTAGTATTATTGTGCCCTTAAATTATTATTGTTAGGTCAGCTAGGATTACATTGTGGCCCACTAGGATTACATTATGGCCCCATGGACTCCTATATATAGAAAGGAGGTTTTGTAAATTGGATCATCCAATAATTGTTCATTTATGTAATGTATTGGAGGTTGCCCCCTCGAAGTGGCTCATTTCTAAGGTGTTTATATCTCTTTTCTTCTCTTTTTGGAGCTGGTTACACAACAGGCTGGAGTATTATTAATCTCTCCTACAGGAAAATGGGTCCCACTGTCTTTTAAATTGGAATACGAAGCTACTAATAATGTAGCTGAATATGAAGCACTGCTATTGGGATTACAAACAGCCAGGAGCATGGGCATACAGCGTTTAAAGGTCCTGGGAGACTCTGAGCTGGTGGTCAGACAGGTCAGAAATCAATGTCAAAATAAACATCCACGGCTGAGAGCTTATAGAAATGAAGTACGGGACATGGTGGAGAACTTATTCTTGGCATTCAATATCCAGTTCATGCCTCAGGAGCAGAATATAATGGCGGATTCTCTTGCTGTAGCTTCCAGTACATTTCATCCTCCTCAGAACCCTCTCTTGAGGTATGAAGTCGAGGTACGTTATAGCCCATCAATCCCAGACAATATCAAGCATTGGCAAGTATTTGAAGATGAGGAACAAATGAAGAGATTCCTGGAAACAATGGGGGAATTCTCCAATATGGAAATTGATGACTGTGATGAAGAGGAGGCTGAAAATACTTCAGAAAATAAATGGGAAGAGAAAATGGCAGGTAGTAAAGTGTTGTAGCTGAAAGGAAATGTCATCCCTAGAGGGCTAGTGCCTCTAGAAAGATTATTTGACAAGAATGATGTCCCAACGCAGTCTCTTAAAGTGGTAGAAGAAGATCAGGTGGAAGATTTGAATCTGGGTACCAATGTTGAGCCCAAAATTGTCAAATTATCCAAGAAGGTCCCAGAGGAATATAAGGAAAAATACTTGAAATTATTCCAGTCATACAAGGATGTATTTGCATGGTCCTATCAGGACCTTAAAACTTTTGATAGTAGTATAATGCAGCATAAAATTCCTCTAAGGGAAGATGAAAAACCTTATAAGCAGAGGCTTAGACAAATAAATCCTCTGCTGCTTCCCTCCATTGAAAAAGAAATCAAGAAGTTGCTTAAGGCCAAAATAATTGTGCCCTTGAGATACTCTGAATGGGTGGAAAACCTTGTCCCTGTCCAAAAAAGAATGGAGAAATCAGGTTGTGTGTGGATTTCAGGAATTTAAACAGAGCATCTTTAAAAGATAATTATCCACTACCCAAGATGGACCACATCCTGCAGAAAGTGGTTGGAGCCTCTAGAATGTCAATGATGGATGGTTTCTCTGGATATAATCAGGTTGTTGTACTTCCAAAAGATCAGAAGAAGACTGCTTTCATCACACCATGGGGTACATTTATGTATTCCAGGATGCCTTTTGGATTGATTAATGCAGGGGCCACTTTTCAGAGGGCTATGGAAATTGCTTTTGTTGGGGAGCAGGATAAATTTTTAGTGGTGTATCTTGATGATATTACGGTGTTTTCAAAAAATTATGCTGAACACATTGAGCATTTATGAATAACTTTTGAACAATGCAGAAGGTATGGCCTTTCCCTTAATCCACAAAAGTCTTTATTTGCATTAGAGGAAGGCAAACTTTTGGGACGTATTGTGACTAAAGATGGGGTAAGGATAGATCCCAAAAGAGTAGAAGTCATAAATGGTATTCCCCTTCTCATGAATAAAAAATAAGTACAGGTATTTTTAGGCCGGATAAATTTCCTGAGAAGATTTATTCCTAACTACGCTGAGATAGTTAGGCATATAACAAATATGCTAAAAAATAACAATGAAGTAAAATGGTCTCAGGAATCCAGAGAGGCATTCACCAGGATAAAACAAGCATTTGCTGAAGCTCCTGTGCTAGCTGGACCGGATTATGCAAAGCCATTTATGATATTTTCCTTTGCATCACCACATACAGTAGTTGGAGTGTTATTACAGAAAAATGAAGAAGGATATGAGTAGCCTATAGCTTTCTTTAGTCAGGTGCTCCATGATGCTGAATTGAAATATAACATATTGGAGAAGCAGGCATATGCCCTGGTGAAATCCCTTAAAGCTTTTCGCATGTATGTTTTGCAGTCCCGCATTACTGCATATGTCCCTACAGCAGTTGTCAAAGACATTCTCATTCAGGGAGACAGTGAAGGAAAAAGAGGGAGATGGATTGCAAAAATACAGGAGTATGATTTGGACATCCGTCCAACTAAGCTAATTAAAGGACAGGGCCTTGCTAAAATTTTGTCTGAATCAAACTATCAGGCTCTAGGCATAAATCTATCCATGATAGCAAGTGGAGAGTCCGAGAGTGAAAAAGAGCAACAAGGAGTGAAGAGTGTTACCCAGAAAGCACATATAAAGTATCTCACCAATCCTTGGTATAAAGAAATAGTAGAATATCTTTTTACACTCAGCTGTCCTCCGAGTTGTGATAAGGAAAAATACAGAACATTGAGGCTGAAATCACAAAAGTATATAGTTGCCAATGGTCAGTTATATTGGAGAGATCCTTCAGGCATACTATTATTGTGCCTCACAGAAAATGAAATAGAAAGTATAATGATAGAATTTCATGAAGGAATTTGTGGAGGCCATTACAGCTGGAGAGCCACAGCTCATAAAATTTTGAAGGCTGGTTTCTACTGGCCCAAATTATTTGGAGACGTTTTTACCTGGGTCAGAGCATGTGATAAGTGTCAAAAGTTTGTTGAGAGACAAAAGTTGGCAGCTCTGCCCTTGATTCCTGTTCATGTAAATGAAACATTTCAGCAGTGGGGAATAGATTTTATAGGTGAGATACATCCTCCATCAAGTGGACAACATAAATGGATATTGACTGCCACAAATTATTTTACAAAATGGGTGGAAGCCATACCTGCAAGGAATGCTACAGATACTGTGTTCATAAAGTTCATGGAGGAAAACATCATATCCAGGTTTGGTTGTCCTGCTAGAATAGTGACTGATAATGCACAAGCCTTCAAGTCTGCAAATTTTATAAGCTCTGCCATCAGAATAACATCACACTGAATCACTCTATAGCCTACTATCCACAGGGGAATGGCTTGGCAGAGTCTTCTAATAAAAATCTGGTGAGGGCCTTGAAGAAGACAATCAATGAAAATCAAAAGAATTGGGATTCCCAATTAAAATTTGCTCTGTGGGCTAATAGAATCACCAACAAGAGAGCAACTGAGAAATCCCCATACGAACTGGTATATGGACGAGCAGCAGTGTTTCCTGTGCAGCTGGCTTTACCAGTGGCACGTTTCATGCAAGAAAGTCAGGAGGAACTTGATGATATGATCAAGAGAATCAATCAATTGGTGGAATTAGAGGAAACATGGGACCAAGTGAACTAGAGGTTAACAGAGTATCAGGAGGAAATGAAAAACATTTTTGATCAGCATGCTAAAGACAGGAAATTGCAGGTTGGTGATCTAGTACTCAGATGGGATGTCCGGAGGGCTGAAAAAGGAAAACATGGCAAGTTTGACCCACTCTCATTCGGCCCATTTAAAATTGTGGAACAGGGAAGCAATAACACGTTCATACTGGAGAATTTACAGGGTGACTTGCTGGATGCCCCCGTGAATGGCCAATTTCTAAAACCCTACTTCCAATTCTGATTCAGGTCGTGGTGGCCTGACTGTATCATATTGTATATTAATTTTTGTTTTATTGCTGTCTGAATGATGCGAGTGTTATAATGAATCATGAAGAGAAAGGGTTTTGAAGGGCAGAGCTTGCACAAAAATATGATCAGGTGGTCTGCAAGTTCTCGACACGTCCAAGGATGAACGTGCCATCCCCAGATGGAGCCGATGTTGATCATATCAGCTCCCCCCCATTAAAGTTCTTGGCCATTAGTCCCGCTTGAACCTTTCGAACTCCCTGTCGTGACCTAAGGAACTCGTTTTCTGCCTATCGTCACCGTTCTGTGCCTCCAAATTACCCTATGCAGGTCTAAAATCTCGCGCCCAAGAGTATTCAAGGTTTAGCCCTTCTGGCCCTAGCCCCTCTGATTTTCTATTCCACATGACCCAGCCCTGAGACCTTGTGCCAAACCAAAAGGTGCTTATCGTATAAGGCTATCGGGCATGTTTTGAACCGTCTGATCGAACACAAATCAACATACCATAGCGCACTACCTTTGTGGTCCCCGCGCCCTAAAAACCACCGCTTGAAACTGGCCTATTTATTTCGCACCACCTTTCGAAGGCAAGCGGTTTTCTCCAAATCGGAGTGATTTCATTGGGCGCTCGCCACGCGTCCCAGTGCACGACTTCAATACCACCCTCCATCGCACATTATCTTTTGATCAAATTCGTGCAGTGATATTAACTCTGGCCATCCGATCTGAAGAGCTCAATCCAACGGCAGTCGCTCGATGTAATTGCACGGGTGTTAATGTAGGTCTACAGTGTTATGGGTCCACCATTCTGTCGCTGTACAATGCATTCCTAACCGTTGATATCGCTCTGAAATCGTGTGGTCCAGATCATATGCGTGATTGACTAATTGACCGAGTCTCACACCACGTATTGTCCCACGTGTCAATCTCATTCTCCCTTCACCATCTGTAGATTCCATTCATATTTGTATATCGCATTCATGTGTCTTATTTTAGTGTTTTTACGAAGAGAACCTCTGCCTAGTCCGTATACCACTGCTCCACTACATCTTTCGCCACTACCCTGTGTGCTTCCACCAATCCACGATGTCACGCCACTTCACAGTCGCCTCCATTGCATCACTCCCCTCCCATGCCTTTGTTTTCCTAGCAAGTTTGTGTATTTTGCAAGGTGAAAAAGGGGGTAAACCGCCATTAATCTCCACCTCCGTTACAAAAATCGAAGACGCATCAAAGGGTCAGCTTGCAGAGGGGGAATTTATGAAGAAAAGTCCTGGGTAGCTGATGAGATATGACCTTCATTAAATAAAGCAGAATGGAAATCTGTCAAACTCCTCAAAATAATTCGAAAGGCAGATTTCTACAGATAGGGACATTAATGTCGCAGCAAAGGGTATCAGTTGGAAATCAAGGAATTCGGTGTCCGGCGCTGAATATTTTTAATAGCAATCTAGAATTCAGAAGGCCAAGAGTACAAGTGCATAAAAATCATATCCTCAAGGTTTTACTTCAATAGATTTTTCTCTCAGGAAGGTACAAAACGTCACATATTTTATTCTTCATACCTCACCCCTGGAGAAATCTGCACCTGCAGCATTCTATAGCCGTCAAGCAGTATGGGTGCGAATGTTTCCGCCATTTATGTTTTAATGAGATAATTAAATTTTCTCACCTACTTCTTTCATAGGGTCTTTTCTTCTTCCTCTATAAAAACAGAGAAGAAAGACATTGTAAGGGTTCCAGATTTTTATCAGAGAATTGTGCAGTGAAAGGCATTTTTTTGTAACCATTTTGTAAAAGCTCTTGTATGAAGGCTCAGAGCCCATAGGGTCTCAGTGAGGAGGAGTTCTATCTGTACTAGAGGATTCTGGTCTTTGGTATCCCACAGTATGTAACTTCCTTTATGTGCTTAATACAACATTTCATTTCATTCATCTTCTTGTATCATGTACTGGAATGCGAGTGGCTCATTGATCTTAGGTAAGGATTTATCCTAGTTGATACCCATACTTGGATCAGTCAAGCGCTTTAAATATGGCTCAGGCATGATATACTGTTTCATGTTCATTTCATCCATTTTTCTGCTATATTAGTTGCTTTGGGAGGGTGCTTTTAAAACGCCATTGTCATGTATGGATTCTTAGAATGATAAGCCCATATATGGTTCTGTTGTGTATCTGGGTATCAGATCGAAGTTAACTAATATCTTCTTACATTTATTTCCCTGAATACATCTTCTGATATTTGATTTCTGTGGCATATTATTTGAATCGACCCTCTTTACAGTAAATTGTCTCTTAACTGTCTGATGCTTTTGTGTTGGGGCTTTGCATTGTGTCTCTGCAACATTACTTTCCCTGTGGCAGTTTCTGTAAGTTTTGGTCCCATTCAAATTAATTTCCTCATTTACAAGAGATAGCAGGAGAGCTTTTGGATTGACACCCAAGTTTTATTATATTCTCTTTGCTATGATAAGATGTCCTAGGCACTGGTCTATGGCAACTCTAGGCTGTCTCTAGGAGTGAAAATATTTGTCGACAACATCAGCATTAAATTTTAAAGACGTGCCACATATCTAAACAAAATTCACATTTTTTCAAATCATTTGTGATTAGTTTATGATGTGTCCTGTTTTAGTCTTCTGTCACCCTAGTAAAATTGACCACCCTGTGAGTTGTTCTTTGCGATAATTTTCAGTCATGGCTAAGCGTTTGTCCTTGTCAAGTTCTACTAGTCATATCCCTCTCATGGACACCGAGGGGGATATTCAAGATACCCTTTGTTCTATAATTCACCTTCCATTTTATCAGCAAGTCATCTTGAATGACAAAGTCTCCCCTGTTTATACTGCCATGGTCAAGTCTGGAGTGCTTTCTGCATGTATCACAAAGACCCACCTTTTTCCTGAATTTATCTATTGGTTGGTGTCAGTCATGTACCCTAGGAAGTGTTTTATTATGAATTTTCAGGGAGAGAATGTTTTGCTAGTGTCTACCCAGTTAATTTTCCAAGCTTTGCTATCCTGAGTCAGAGTCATCTGTTCAGTTCTCTGACAATTCTCTAGTAACCTATTATGATAATCTTGTAGGTGAAGAGTTTAATCAGTTCATATATTTTTTGAAGCCAAACACAAAGAAGTTTCAGCTGGACAGCAAAGAGTTTGCCATGGAGATTTTTGATGCAGAAATTCGACCAGTATTAAGCAGCATTGCGAAAATTCTGGGCAAAGATGATGACAGTATGGTGGATAAATCAGTCTTGGGGATGTTTTCCATGATGACGAAGCTAGGAATAGTCCTGGATATTCCATCATATTGGCAGGAGGCAGTTAATTCAGAGCTAATGAGCCTATCATTAACAGGTTATTTTAAATTTCCTTCATTGATTGTCTACTTGTTCTTATATCAAA
This sequence comes from Pinus albicaulis, assembly GCA_034641835.2. Taxonomy (NCBI): domain Eukaryota; kingdom Viridiplantae; phylum Streptophyta; class Pinopsida; order Pinales; family Pinaceae; genus Pinus; species Pinus albicaulis. The sequence goes on along the minus strand of MU968403.1, from coordinate 1,048,483 downwards.
ATGTGGAAGAGTTCATGCATCTAGGTCTGAATATTATGGATATAAACAAGAAAAGATAATCAGTAGTGTTCTAGACTGACGTAGTAAGAAGAGAGAAAAATGAAGTTGGATTGTTTGATTTTGCCAGTTATTTCATGTCAATTGCATATAAAATGTTGAATGGAGTTCCTCCTCCCTGTTTTCTACCTAAAGCTCAGGAATATTTGCATTTAGGAGTAAATTGAAAATTTTGAGATTGGTTTTTTTTTAGGATTACTCTGAAATTAGGCTATATGGAGCAATTTTTGAGCCTTATAGACTTCCAACATTTGTGCCTATGAGGCTATTTGCCTTGGAATTTATTCGACAAAGCCTAAATGTTGATCAGGTTCACTTTGTGCCCATGAAAAAGGGGCACATGTACAAACTACCCATGACTGTAGGCCCTTTCATAGTCAATATGAGACAGGCATTTGAGAAGGTTACAAAAATGTTATATGAGATGCATATGATGTTAGGGGAAAGTTGGGCTTATAACCCTCACAGTGTAATTTCAAATAGAAGAATTGAGAATGGGTATTCAGCTTTCATTCATGGAAGTAGGCCAGATTTGGAGAAGATAGCAAGTAAAGGTGTGATGGGTTTAGCATGTTCAAACATTCAGACTCCTATCATATCAGAGAAATCAAACAGAAGAAGCAAAGAAACAATGATTGATTTAGATGATGAGGAGCAGGGAGCTGAGAAGAGGACAAAGTTTACAGAAGAATCTACATCTACACCACCCGGTTTTTTTTTACATTTGGGAGAAGAACAAAATGTTCCTGCTTCACCCAGGAGTCATGAAATCTCTCATGAAAAAGTACCTTTGATCAAACAGATGTTTATACAAATTGAATAAAGGAATCAGAATATGAAGGCCAGCATAGAGGCCCAAGCTGAATATCAAGTTGCTCCAAATCAAATAATACTTTTGACTGTCATGGATCTTGAGAAAGATCAATTCAGGATTACGTTGTCACATCCTACAGACATGTCAATAGGTTCTTCTAACAATTTCAATACTGTAAATGTGACTGTAGATGTGAAGAATATTCCCCTAATGGATAAGATGAATTTACATATGCAAACTGGTCAGTTGATTTTGAATGACCTGACGAAGACCAATGCAATGGAAATGAAGGAAGAAAATATGTTGGGAAAGGTACTTAAGCAATTAATGTTAGAGAAAGCTAATTCAAGAGCTTTAACAGTTCAGAATTATGAGCTACAGAAAATCATTGTAAAGATTAGAGTGGACCCTAGTGACAAGACTGTTGTGCAGAAATTTATGCAAAGTGCTCAGACAGAAATATTTACATTGAGGAAAAAGCTAAAATTGCCTACAGGAGAACATTCTATGGCTGCAGATGTTGCAGAGGTGGAGAAGGAAAAGGGAAAGCTTTTACAGCAACTCATGCAAAAAGATGAAGAAATTTCCAAAATAAAGCAAACTGCAATATCACTGCAAAATCATATTGATAACCATAATTTTACTTTTGTTTTTCCTACAGGTAACGAATATCCACAAGCACAGATTGTTCAGTTGAATACTGAGTTGTAGATGGCTGAAAGAGATCGGAAAAAGGCTCAAGCAGATCTGGAGACTGCAACAAAGCTTATTCAAGCCATAGGGAATGAAGCTGACAAGTACAAAATGGATATTCAGAATGCCAATACTGAGCTAAAAAATATCAAAGTGAGATTGAAAGGAAAAATTTCACTGATACAAGCCAAAGATATCATTCGGAATGATATCATTTCATAAATGAAATAAATTTGGATTTGTTTGATGAAATTTGCAGACGAGAAAATTCTTATCAGGGAATGTGAAGAACCAATCATGATAGATAAACGAAAGGAAATTAATAGGGCTATTTGGGCTAGAAGGTTCATTTACTTTATTAATGCTAAAACAGATGAGGAATTAGAAGAGAATGAAATTAAAGACAAGACCTTATATGCAGTAGAGATCAATAAGATGATTGTCAGAAATGACCATAGAATGGTTACAGAAAAGAAACTGATGGAAATTAAAGAATTCGTAAGTCATTTTAATAAGTTGTTTGAAAAATTAACAAGAATAGGTCTGCCATCATGTTGGGGAGATGAAGGAAATATTTTGCCATGGGATTCTTATGAAAATTCTCTAGTTCTGACAAAAAGTAAATTTGATAATAGGCATGAAAAAACTCAGGTGCTTAAAGGGGAAACAATGGTCAACTTTCCGCAGAAACATTTTCAACTACTGTGGTTGGTAAAAACTTTTTTCACAGAAGCACCATCTTATAGTCGAATTACTGCATTCAGATTGGAATATCACAATCTAACACTTTCGCCCAGGACAAAGGTAGAGATATGGAAAAAGTGCAGAGCTTGGACAATAGACTTGCCAAAAGGGTTTTCAGCATTAAAGAAAGACAAATCAGCTGACCAAGGAAATGCAGCAACATCATCAGCAATTCCTATAGATTAGGATATATATTTTTACATTATATTATTTTTTCAAAGACAATGTAATTGTAATAAGACATTTTCAAGGCATGTAATAGACAACCTCCGAAGTCCTAAGTAGTTGTGGTAGTTAGGATTGGTTACAGCAGTTCCAAACTATTTTTTACTATATTTAATGCAATTTTCAAGGGGAAGAGAGGTTCCAAGTTTTGAACCTTCAGACTATTATTTTGTACAAAGATATTTCAATGATTAATGAATGAGTAAGCAAGTTTCTGGCATTTGTTTATGTTGATATGTATCTAATTTTACATTCTGTGTTTTCTTTCTTTGAATAAGACAAAGTAATGAGCAGCAGGTCTCTTTTTACCTATGTAAGCAAGAGTTAAAATCCTTAATTGGCTCTCCTTTGTTTTAACTATTTCCTTCATAAATTATTTAGAAGTTTGAGATGATAGATTCTGTGTGACAGCATATCAGTTTGGATTTCCTTCTTTCATTTTCTTCCGGTCATTTCATTCAACATCAGCAAATAATAGCATTGTCAGACATTCATTGTGTTTGATATCTAAGGGTTTAATTGTAAATACTTGAAGGTGATTAAAACAGAGACAGATATTTTCGTGACATAATCATATAAATGTCTTAAGCACTGATTCCCTATCACAGCTAAGGGATTGTCTCTTAAGGTACAACAAAAGGCATCAATATAACAATAAAAAAGGAACCTGGCAAGAGGTCTAAATCTTGAGGTGATTCTTTAATAATACCATTAAACCTCTTAATAAATTCCTCTACAGTTTCATTTTCTTTTTTCTCTATGACGCTGATATCTCTAACCAGATGTTTATCTTCCCTTTTATCACCAAACTTACCCTTAAAGGCAACTATAATTGATTCAAAAATATTGAATGAATTATTAGGTTTTTCAGTAAACCATTCCATAGAATCTTGCTCAAAGTAAGAATAAAAATATTCATCTTTACATCCTCAAAATCGTTATTTAAAACCGCAAATTTATTCCACCAACCAGTGAAAGAAAACAAATGAGCTTTGACACTAACTGCATTATTTCCTTGAAAATTAGGTAACCTTTTCCATGACATTGTTAGGAAGGCCATTTGGATAACCTTGGATGTTAGAAAAGTTACAAGGGGCAAACAAGTCCATGATGTCTTGCTCAAAGGGATAACCAAATGGATGTTAGAGAAATAGATCCTTGTTCAAGAAAATTCAAGAGATCCACAAGAAGCGAGCTTCTTAGCAAAAAATTTTGTAAGAAATGAAAGAGTTGGAGTCACCACTTGAACATGAATCTAATTCTAACACCGAAAATTTAGTCAAGAGAAGCTAATGGATATCAGGGAGGGATTTTTGTCTGGGAATAAATAGATGAATAAGTGGAGTCACCGCCCAAACAAGAAGCCAATCGAAATGTCCAGGTGCTAAAGGGGGAAATGATGAAAGGATTAGTGAGATGACGAAAGATAAGGTGATGAAAAGATGAAGAGATGAAATGACGCCAGAAAATGTGATCTCGTGTGACAGGCTAATGAATGATGACAAAAGATTATAAGATTAGCATATTTCATTAAGACCAAGGACATAAAAAATCTATCCCCAACAATGGTGCCAAAAAATGTTGTCGCGCAGAATGTCTTGGCACCGCGACAATGGCTCAGATCGGGGGTTGTCACCCTGATCCCCAATATCTCTATTTAAGTTGTCTCCTTGCAGACTAAGGGAGGTAGACCCTAATGAAATGACAGAGGAGAACTGATTGGAAACCAACCAACTCAGGAGACACAGTCAAACAACCAACTACTTGTTAATATTTAACAGGATTTTATAGATTCGATTAGATTAAAAGTTTTAAGACCAGTGCCTTGTGGAGTCAAAATATCCCATTATGAAATTAAAATCAAGTAATTGATAGGTGACTACTGCTAAAAAGGGAAATTATCTTGCTATGAAAAAATCAATCCATCACCACAATATTCAATTCCTCGATTAATTTCTCAATTGATAAAACTAGATGATAAGCCTTTTTCAATAATATGATTTATCATTCGATAAAACATCCTCACAATCATGCATCAAAATTTTTTGATAAAGACATGCAATTTATCATCACTTGGAATATTCTCAAAGTTGACTAAAACAATTAATCACCAATTTCGAGCATTTGAAACCATAGTTAGAGCTCATTAAACGATCATCAATCCCAGCTAGGCATGAAAAATACTTTGAACGAAGTGAAATATTTAAACAATTTAAATTCCGAAAAATATATTATCATGAAAGGACCATCGAATTCAAATGTTAAACCTTTCCAACAATTCTGAATTAAAATAAATAAATAAATTAATTAATTAATTAAAAAAAAAAAAAAAAATTCTCAGTAATTCTTATCCAGAAATTAAAATTTTCCTAAAGTCAAACTTTAGATAAAAATTTTAAAATTCCACTTTTGACTATGCAATAATTTAAAATTTTCCTTTCTTTTTGACCCCAGACCACTTCCAAACAAAAATTTTAAAACAACATTTCCTAATTTTTAAAAGTTAAAAAAAATTAAAATTATTTTTTTATTTTTTATTTTTTTGAGAGTTTAAAAAAAAAATTTTTTTTTGCTAAATTGCACTAATTCTATTATGAACATAAAATTACAAAACTGCCACGGTTCATCTGAGGGAGCCTGAAACCGGGCTTGATATCCAAGTTCTGTCTAGATATGGAACTGCCCATAGCGGGAAACCAGTTCCTTTAAAAGTAATTACACCGCCCATGAGCTGGGAAACCGACGAAGAGTCAACTATATTCAGCATAATAAAGCTATAGAAAGACAAAATAGGCATGCAGCTGTAGCTGCTATGTATCATCATTGAAACAAAAAATCTTGCAAAAAAGTCTAGAGCAGAATTCATACTGTATCTGGACATATAGGAGAAAAAACAGTTAGTTTGGAGCAGGCTGCTCCTCTTCAATTCTGCAGCCATAAGGATCCTCCAGTTCTTCTTCAGCATTCTTGGCGCCGTCTTCGCCTGACAGGTCCGCTCCCATCTGCAAATGAATATGGTCCGAGGAGGAAGGAGCAGGAGCAAGGGGAACGCCGGGAGAGGGCACGAAAGGAGCAGGCACGGGACCAGAAGTCGGGTCGGGATTGGGCACGAAAGGAGCAAGCACGGGACCAGAAGGCGGAGGAGGATGGAAGGAAGCTTCTTCGCGTAGGGTAACCGTAATGAAGGCTGTGATAGTTGGGCGATTAAAAGCACAGTCGAAATGAAGCTCAGCTTGTTGCGAGGACTGTCTCAGAAAATGGCTACTAGGGAGAGGAGGGGCTGCGGAAGCATGAAGCGGGGTCGTGGACAGAGGTGGAGAAGTGGTATGGCTGTTGTGGATAAGACCAGGAGAGTCAAAATTGGCCTGAGCAGAGCGCCTTTCAGAAGGCTCCGAGGAGAAGTCATCACTGGAGCTGTGGGGAGGTCGTTCGCTCATGGACCTGCCCCGAGAGGCACCCCTCCTGCAAGTCATCCACTGCCTGAGCCTAGGCATGGTGAGATTCTCAGAAGGAGCCGACGAAACGCTGGAGGGAGCTGCAAGAATAAGAGAAAATTGACCAACAATAACTGGAGAAACCTGAAAATTGAAATTAGCAGGGCAGAAGTTACTGTGCGTGTAGTGGAAGCCCGGAATGGTTTCCAACCACCTGGCGTAGCACAACCACCCGGGCAGAGAGAGCGCAATGGCAGCAGAGGTCGGTTGACAGAGCCGAAATGATCTGGAGAGTTCAAGCTGAAATGATCCATTTGATGCCGAATACACTGTCCAAGGCAGGGAGGGTGACGGCTCGGAGATATTAATGCCCAGTGCAGAGGCACATTGATGGCTTCATTAAAGGCGCCATGGGGGGCCATGTGGCCACCCCAAGTGAGTCGCCTTGGGAGCAGACCCAGGCCAAGTGGCCCATTAACACATCGAATCATCCGCATTGGAGAGTTTTTTAAAATTAAAATTTTGATATTTTTGAATATTTTAAAAATTAATGAAATGTTAAATCTTTATACAAATTAGAATGTTAAAAAGAAAATGAAATATTATTTTTTATATTTTTTAAAATGTCAAAAATTAAAAAATTAAAATCGTATGTCACAAAATTAAATTGAAGTCAAAAGTTAAATGCTAAATTTCAAAACTAAAAGCCTAAAAGAAAAATCAAAGTAAAAAAAAGTCCAAACCTCACAAAATTAAAAGAATGAAATATGATTTTATATTTTGTTTATTTATTTGTGCGTATGTTATGCAGATCAAAGATTGCTGGAGGAGCCGTCGAAGGCTGCGGGTGAGTGAATGCAGGGAATTTGAGAGCGTGAAGAAATGGAGCAGGAAGGATAACGAGCAAAGGATGGATAAGAGAAATTTTCAGTGGACAGGAGCAGCGTAAGCTGGCAGGAACGCAGCAAATGAAGGACGCGGAGTTTGTGGGGAAGAGGGGATGTGGATGGAGTAAAGGTTGGACAGTGGCAGCATGAAAAAAAAAATATGCAAGGTGTTGGAAATCAAAGGGGAGATAGAGGCTGCGGATGGGGCAAATGTGAATGCGCTTAGAGGTTGTGTACGGACATCGTGCAAGGGAAGCTGCAGGTTAATGGAAGTCGTACGCAGGTGATGATAGCAGTGAGGAGATCATGCAGATTTTGAAGCATAGACAGAGGTTGCGGCAAAAATTGGAGATGCAAAGAAAGCTTGTGAGAAAATTCGGATAGCCAACAAACCAAACATAAAAATTGCAGGCACACTAGTGCATAAATAATTCTAAATTTCTCTTTTTTCCTAGCAGAATTAAATTCAATTTGAAAGAGAAACACCTGCAGCTATTTAATCTTTAAAACAGAGATCAAGCCCAGATCTGCAACCAGGTTCGATCCCGAGACCAGATCTTACCCTCCAGGGCCTAGATCTGGCTAAGATCTAAAAAAAAATGGATGAAAATCACACTATGTAACCTGTACAAAACCAGAAACTAAGAAACCCAGAAATATGCACAGAAAACCCTTAAACCTTGGTGAGTTAAAAAATAACGATATTTATAAATCTACAATGTTATTTTATAGATTAAATCCTCGATGGCCAGATTTAAATCATTTAGCATAATTTTAAAAAAGATAAATTAAGAGAGAGGCACAAGCCCTAAAAAGAACCCTGCAAAAAAACAAAATTTAAGATAAGTTTGAGGAATTATATCCAGAGGGCTCTTCAGATCTTATTTCCTTGGGAGTCAGCTTGTCCAGCTGAGGACTTTCCTAAACGCCCAATACTAAATCCGGAATATTTCTGCACACTTAATGTTAAACTGTTAAATTAATAGAGAAATAAGATTAAACATAAAATTTTCAATAGCTAAAGATAACTGCTAACTCGATCCAATTAATATTCTTACCCTAGATCCAGTAACCTAAGCAAGATACATGTGCAATAGATTACTCTACAAGATCCATTAATCAGCAATCCATTAAAATAATCACCAACAGAATATTAAGAGCAGGTTTACCATAAAATTCTGAAGAGAAACACCACCATCAAAATAAAACCCCAAAGTCTTCATTTGTATTATTCTAGAAAATATTACAAGAGAGCTTCAAGAGCGAGTACACGATCAATAGATCTGATCCTTGAAAGACTAACAAAGAACTCTAACTTATAAGATAAAAATCTCCAACGACTAGTTCATTTGATCAATTTCAAAGTAATCTCAACCCTCGAAAAATATTTAATCATCTTTTAACACTACTACATTTTGTGGAAATTCCGACACTTGGTTCCGACGCTTTTGACCAAATGTCGGAAATTTCCCCAAATTTTTTCCATCCCGCCCGAAACCGTCGCTATACCGACGTTTATAGAAAAGTGTCGCAATACCGACACTTAGACAAAGTGTTGCAATTGCGATGTTTGGAGGAAGATGTCGCAATTGCGACACTATGGCCCAAAGCGTCGCTATTGCGACGACTGCCTCCAAACGTCGCAAGTACGACACAACGTCTAAGTGTCGCAATTGCGACGTTTGGAGGAAGTTGTCCCAGTAGCGACGCTTTTTCCGCCGTAAGTATAACGACACTTATATGCGTACTACATAAAAATAAGAAACTTATATGCGTGCTACATAAAAATACGAAACTTATATGTGTGCTACATAAAAATACGAAACTTATATGCGCGCTACATAAAAATACAAAGCTTATATGCACGCTACATAAAAATTATTTTATTGTGTCGTATCTGTCGCAATAGCTACATTAACGTCTGATATCACGCGCATATTCGCCCTCCGCCCTTGCAGAACATCATTCACCCTCAGCATTCACCCTCAGCTCTTGCAGAACAACATTTGTCCTCAACATTTGCCCTCAGCGTTCGCCCTCAGCTCTTGCAGAACAACATTCTCCCTCAGCTTGCAGAACAACATTCGCCCTCAGCTCTTGCAAAATGGTAAGTTCTTACTGCAGGCCCTATAGTAGGGTTGACTCTATTTGGGTTTTTTTGGTCAATTCCATTGGATTGTGTTAGGTTGTAGGGTTCTCTCTAGATGTCAAGAATCAAGATTCAATACCCTCTATTATCTTCATCACCCAATACAAGATTTAAATTTTTCCCAAAGAAACGCTTATTAATTTGGCAACCATTATTTCTCCCTGCTTTAAAAACCCTACATTTAAATGAAAACAAGCATTGAATTTCAACTAAAAAAATCTATTAGTGTTCAAATGTACATGTGTGCTACATTAACGCCTGATATCATGTGTGCATTCGCCCTTCGCTCTTGCAAAACAGCATTCGCCCTCAGCTCTTGCAGAACAGCGTTCGCCCTCAGCATTTGCCCTGAGCTCTTGCAGAACAACATTCGCCCTGAGCTCTTGCAAAATAGCATTCGCCCTGCATTTTCCCTTAGCTCTTCACCCTGCATTCACCCTCAGCTCTTGCAGAACAACATTCACCCTCAGCTCTTGCAAAATGGTAAGTTCTTACTGCAGGCCCTTCCTCCTATAGTAGGGTTGACTCTATTTGGGTTTTTTTGGTCAATTCCATTGGATTGCGTTAGGCTGTAGGGTTTTCTCTAGATGTCAAGAATCAAGATTAAATACCCTCTATTATCTTCATCACCCAATACAAGATTTAAATTTTTCCCAAAGAAACGCTTATTAATTTGGCAGCCATTATTTCTCCCTGCTTTAAAAACCCTACATTTAAATGAAAACAAGCATTGCGTTTCAACTAAAAAAATCTATTAGTGTTCAAATGTACATGTGTGCATCACTTGTGTAGGGTATTCCTTTTCCACTTTCACATTATCCAAGAATGTGTGCAGTATAGTTCATGTTTTTTGTGATTTAGATTATCTTGAAAAAGGAAAGGTAAATTATTTCCCATGGAAAAAGAAGGTTTTCCATTTTTATAGGTTGTTTGGACTTACGTGGAAAAATTTATGGTATGCCTTTCATATTATGTAGTTTGAATTTGAATTAACAGATTATTCTACATGAAAATATAATTACCTATGTGATGTCCTTCATCACTAATTAAAATTATAGGGTTTCAATTTCCTAGACTCTAACTCATTTGATGCTAAATTCTAGGTTCTCATTGGTGGATCACTCTTCCATTGATTTCCTTTCCCTCCGGATCTTGTCATACTTTAAAAGTCATCAATGATACATATATTATTTCAGGTATCCCAAAAGGCTTTATAGTAGAACATATTGTGAAGTTTTTTTGACACTTGAGGATTCTTTTTAGAACTGCAACGTGGTCTATGCTATCGAGTTATATATCAAGCAACTTGTCCTTAATAACCACACTATGAGGTAGGTTCAACCAGCTTGAACTTGTTGGGACATAGCATATGAAGTTGTGTGATGAGTCCATATCACAGGTTTATTATGGTGAAAAAAGTGAAGACACGTAATGATAGTTATTATGTTAACATTACTAGAAACATTTTCGAAATTATCCATGCTATCAAGATGTCAAAATTCTAGGCATTAGGTGTCAATACTCGTAGCTAATAGATAATAATAATAATATAAAAAAAATCACAACTTTATTCTTGAAATATGATTGTTACACATTGGTAACCTAGTTCATGAGTTACTATCACCCAAAGATTGCAAAACAAACTTAAAATATAAATTAAACCAACATGAGAATCCAAATAAGGGTTTCTCGACAAAATCATGCCATAACTTGGCATTTTGAAACCCAAATTTGAATCCATCATAAGTAATACAATGCAAACTCAGATGGATTTTCAATGCATGTTTGCATGCTACACTTATTCTCTGTCTAGATATCATTTTTTAAATGGAACCATTAGTCAAGGCCACAGTCCTTTTTATGTGAAAAATTTCAGCTCTATTTGAGCTCTTTTTTGCTCCACCACCTCCATAAACATATGCAAACATATATCATGATCTTGGAATTCCATTACATATGTATGTGCCAATGTTCCATAATCATGCCCCATAATCAATTTAAGAAATTTCCATTGAATATCAAATTATGGAAGGGGGGAACTTTTTGCTGCAACATTTGGCTCAAAATCAGGGACCATCTCCGTATGAGGTGAATGAGAACTATAGATATTTGAAGAAGTAGATTAGTGCCTTTTCCTCTGGCCATGGAGTCATATAAAATCATCCATCACAAAAATTTGTCTTTGTTCATTCTCACCTTGAAAGTTGCAAAAATTCATGCCCTAATTGAAACGACACTAAATTTGAAAGATATAATAAAAATGCAAGCTAGAAGTGCCCTATTAATACAAAGGGAAAACCTTCCTACCTACCCTAACTGAGATAAATTTTGATTTAATAGGAAACATGATATTTCCAACGGAGTTGATCCAAAAACTTGTTAAATGTATGGGACTAAATCATGCATTTGATTTCCAGGGAAACATGCGCATGAAGAGAAAAAGTGCAGAACTAATGGAAAATCCATACATGCCACTTATGAAAACTACACCGAAAGGTCAAAAAATACTTAAGGCCTTAACTTAATTTGAATTCAAAAATGACAAAACAGGATTAGTGAAAACACGAGAGTGGTGTGGGTGAACAACATAAATAAAAAGTGAAGATACCTTTCCCCAAGATGCCTTTGTCACCATTGTATGAAAACATGTTTTCCTTTCCCTTTATACATGCAAGTGAATGCATTATAGGTATGGTGTTTTCCTAGAATAGGAGAAGCCTACTTAAATATATCATTCGTGGAGTGAATGTTTCCTTGACCCAGAACCTCATAGAAACTTATCACTGAATTTGATGTTGGGATGGGATTGTAAATATAACAACCTCTTCATTCCTACAAACTAGATTCCTTCCTGGAGTTAGGATAGAGAGTATTGAATCAAAGTTGTAGTTTCTAACTTCTTGTATTGGTTCATCAATCTTGAAATTCAGACATTGCATGTCTTCATTTCTTCATGTTTGAATAATTTATCATATCGTACAATAGGAAATTAGGAATTATGATTATTATTACTTTATGGATCTATTAAGTTACTTTTAAGTTTGCATGGTTTAGTGTGAAATTATTCTAGTGTGCCCCTAGGCCCAGGTGAAGGAATGCCAAGGACCGAGAACCCTAGTTTTTAAATGGTATTGTTTCTTATACCCAAAAACCCCTCAACATCACTTCTTATTAGTTCTTAACAATAGTGTTGTAAAGAATTTGAGAATTGATATAGCAAAATCTCGCACTTCTCAAGATAAAGTCCTAAAGCTAAAGTGTGATACCATGTGTAATTCAATAGCCCCATTGTCACCTCACCAACCTCTTTTCACTTCGGGCTAGCTCTCCTCCAACTCAAGAGGGGTTCTCCCTAGTAGATGTTAGGGATCTAATGGCCCAACCAAACCAAGTCAAGAGCCCCCTAACTCTCTATGTTTACTACTATCAATCAAAATATTGAACAATAGGGTCAGACATGCATCCTGAAGATAAAATTGCCAGGGTATTTTTGGGTAATTTCAAAGGAAAAGTCCCCAAACACATATAATCAAGGAATTATAACGTGATTTCAAACATTAAATATCAACAAAATCGTTTAAAGGATATTGAAAGGAAAAAGGTGATGGAAGATAGAAAATGCCTTACTTAAATTCTCTAAGGATTTTTCAATAGTTGCTCCAAAAGCTTCACTTCAAGGCCCTTCAAGATCGTCTCCAACAATGCTATACCATCAGCTTCAACAATGTTGCTCCAAAAATATCCTCAAGGTCTTCACAACAATTTTACTAAAAGTTGCTCCAAGAATATATTCAATAAGGTCTTCATTGTCAACTCGTCTCTTGTTTGGGTGCCTTAATGTGCAATGACATGTTTCCAGGACTGAATTCAATGCAAGGCGTATTTGAAACTCTAACTCTGTCTTCCGGTGTCTTATTAGAAATTATTTCAGTTTTCATTTTGTGTTTTCAAGTTAGATATTGTTTTCAAGTTTTTACATTTAGAATTTTATTGCAATGTGGCAGACTGATCAGAGCAGTGCAGGAACAACCCTGAGACGGGATGATCGTGGAAAGAGGCCAGCGGAAGAACATATAAAGTGCCAGCATTGCTCTATCTTCAATTATTTTAGTTATTTACATAATTGAAATAATATTAATTTTGTTCAAATATGCAGACACCTAGCCATGGTACGCTTGATGATTCCCTCTTTGAGGAAGAGCTTTCTTCATCCCTATCTCCAGTGTTCTTGTTGCAAAAAAAGGCACGAGATGCAAGGTCGGAATTTAATACTTTGATAGATGTGCCTCAAACACCTGAAACAGAAGAGAGGATAAAACATCTTATGAGCCAGCTAGAAAGATATCAGGTAATAATAAAAAGTCAAAAGGATATTTTTTTTTTTCTGCATGAGATGAATTGTGATAGTTTGATTTTTAATTTTTACATTGACTAAACTAACAAAAATTTCTTTTGTATGTAGCGTTTTCTAGCACTTGCTGAACCCGGTGTTGGTGGTAGTGGGACACAAGGGAAAGAGATTGCCCAACAACCCTCTCGTACACCTTCTACTCTTTTAGGTGCCAGCCAAGAAACACACCTTGCCCAAGCAGACACCCAGCCAACCGCTCAACGTGGTGGCAATGATGAGGCTGATATGGCCAACTACTTTATTGTGTTTCCTGGAGCTACACGTCTCAACTCCATAGGGACCATTAATGGCACGTTGATGGTGAACGATGAAGGTGTCCCTATAAAGCATGTACAACTCCTAGGTAAATGTTAATATTTTAACTATTTCATGTACTTTATCTAAAACATATTTATCATTATTTTTATTTTTAAATTAATGATAATATCTTTTCTTCTTTTTTCTGTGTAGGAAACAATGAGTTCTACAGGTTTCTGGAGAGCCATGCATTGGTAATTTTTGGCCCAACCATATGCACAGGGTGGAATTCCCAGAATTCCAACCTGAAAAAAGAACTTCTAGATTATCTAGAAGCCCTTTTTGGGGTCGGCACATTTGACAAAACAGCAGTGGCTCGGGTAGCCGGTAAATATTTGAAATATACCAGGGAAACCTATAGGACACAATTGCAATTTAACCCTAGATATGAGCGTCCTCTCGCAGTTCCAGAGAGTGAGTGGAGAGCACTCATCCATGACGGAAAAGAGAAAAGGGCAAAGAAAGAAGGAAAAATGCCAACTGGACCCGCAAGGTAAATTACAACTTTAATTCAATAGCTTTAATTTTCTCTATGTCTAAAATAAAAGTGTGCTACGTCATATTTGACTTCAATTTTGTTGATGTTAGGTTTTCTGACACCTCAAAGGCAACCAAAGCTAGGATTGAGAAAAAGGGCCATCACAAGCTAGGCCAGGGCGGCTACTTGAAATTAGCTGCAAGAATTGTAATTAAGTAGCTAAACATCTTATAATTAATTGTATCGCCTTCGAACGTTTTTGTAATCCTATCAAATATGATTAAAAATACACAATCATATGTAATGTAGGGTGATGACTTCGGAACAGAAACTACAGAGGAAGATAAAAATATCGCTTTCCATTTCGGCTATCAAGTCGTAGTTGAACATCGCAGAAGCTTGGGGCAGGTCCCAAGATCCAGAATGCCTGATAAGGTAAAACATTAACCTTTCAATATGTTTGTTTTCGTCCATAAATTTAATGTCTAACAATTTTGTTTAAATCAGGGGAGCAGCACTACCGACGAGGAAAATAACCCAGTTTTAGAGCCAGATGTAGATGATCCTCACGTGCAACCTGATCATTGTAGTGGGGACCAGGCCGACAATGCTACTATCAGTGAGGGTCGTGACGGTAATTAATTTCCACTTATATTTTTTTATAATTATACCTTGATGGTTGTCCTTATAACTTTTTTTGTTTAAATGACAGAGAATGTTTCCCTTGAGGATCTTACCACCAGAGAGGAAGACAGGGCAACAGTCCCAACGACGACAACTGGTGCACCAGGTAAATAATCTCATTGCAATTTTTTTTATTAATATTATCGAACTAGTTCAATGATATTTAAAAACTGACAATTAAAATTTAATATTATCTGTTTTTGTAGGCGATGCCCTGTCACTGGATGAGACCAAACATCGTGACTACGCAACTAGGTCAGCGGCGACAACTGGTGCACCAGGTAAATAATCTCATTGCAATTTTTTTTATTAATATTACCGAACTAGTTCAATGATATTTAAAAACTGACAATTGAAATTTAATATTATCTGTTTTTGTAGGCGATGCCCCGTCACTGGATGAGACGAGACATCGTGACTACGCAACTAGGTCAGTGGCGACAACTGGTGCACCAGGTAAATAATCTCATTGCAATTTTTTTTATTAATATTACCGAACTAGTTCAATGATATTTAAAAACTGACAATTAAAATTTAATATTATCTCTTTTTGTAGGCGATGCCCCGTCACTGGATGAGACCAGACATCGTGACTACGCAACTAGGTCAGCGGCGACAACTGGTGCACCAGGTAAATAATCTCATTGCAATTTTTTTTTATTAATATTACCGAACTAGTTCAATGATATTTAAAAACCGACAATTAAAATTTAATATTATCTGTTTTTGTAGGCGATGCCCCGTCACTGGATGAGACCAGACATCGTGACTACGCAACTAGGTCAGCAGTGCGGGTCGAAAGGCACGAAACAGGAGCAGAGCATGATGATATTGATGATGTAATTAGGAGCGTTAAAAATAGGAAGAAGAAAAAGAAAATTCGATAATGTAAAATATTGTATTATTATAAGACAAAAGTTACCATACTTGGAACGTTTTTTGCGTTATATAAAAAACTCATTTATCATACTATTTTTATGTCAAGCATTAATTGCAATGTTTCCTTGCGTACTTTTTCTTGAATTTTTTTTTTATTAGTTATTGAATATTTTTTTTTATGCTCATGAAAGTAAAAAATGAAATATAGATTGGGTATTGGGGAATTCAGAGTGATGTGAGGGGGGAGGAGGGGCCATAAGAGCTTCCACCTTCGCGTGGTTGGCCCTGTTTAGTAGAGAATAATTTATTGGAGCGATTTAATCTTGGAGCAAACCTCCCTCGATCCAGCGTAGCAACAAAAAAGTCACTGTTGACTTAGTTGCTACTCTTTCAAATCGTGGGAGGCTTGTTCCAAGTTCATGTGACTCCAATAAATTTTTCTTGAAACGAAGAGGAGCTTATTCAAGTATGTTTTGACATTTTCAACATATGTTCTAACATTATCATAAGAATGCATCTTAGAGTAAAAAATACTACATCAATTACTTGTATTTATTGTATAGATAATGATGGATTTTGATTGACTTGGCAGTGCAGGTACAAATCCTCTTGCATCATGAGCAATACAACTTGTCAACCAGGGTCATGTCCAGGATATTTTTGCTTGTGTGTTTGACCAGGTTCGTAATGTCACATTTTGTAAGTTCCTTTACAGTTCATAATTCAATATTAAGCTTGTTCATGATTATTATCTAGGTTTTTTGTATGTGTTTTTTCATCTATTTGATTGTAAGCAACTCTGCATGTTTCCTGTTGTTCACTATGATTTCTCCCATTACCACCCCCAGGATGAATCCGACTTTATTGTTACATAGGTTACTTTATTGTTACTATGATTTCTCCATTTACGATTTCATAGGTTACATCATGTAAAGTTGTCAATCTCAGGTTGGTGATGAGCTTTAGTTCTCTAGATTTGGGGCTTTTCTAATATTTTCTCCCTCATGTCATTCCTGCATCACCTCGTTGTTTGAGCATGCCAATTTTCTACCACTTGTACCGATTGGCACATGTCAATCTCTGAGTGGTGCCACATTTCACCTGTTTTCAGTGAGAGTTTAGGGTTTCTCTAACATAGCTTCAAAAATCTGATTCAGTGCCTGCTTGAATATTGTCACATAATACTCATGGTTTGGATTGATGATCATGTTCTGAATGGTTGGTTGATTCATAAGAACCACCCATATAGTCATCTTGATATATTTTAGAAGTTTTCTCGGGTTTCCTTTTTCACTGTTTCTAGTGGGTGGGATGGTGTGGGGTGATCCATCAATACTAGTGCTCTTGTAGTAGGGAATTTGTTTTTGGGGATATAAAGGAGCATTTGATGTAGATATCCCATTGGATGCATTCATATATGGGCACGAGAGGTCAAGAATTTAAATTAAAAATATGCAACCTCTAGCATGGCAACCTGAAGGCCGCGAGAGACACTGGTTAAAGATTGTTTTGTGCCGGCCTTAATATAGTCGTGATTTCTTTCTATTATCTTAATGCAAATATATAGTCCGGTCTCATTAAAATGAGGATTGTGGTTGTATTTCTCTTTGGTTGTTTCTCTCTTACTGCTCCAGAAGTTGCCAAAAGTTGCGATAGTTGTTTAGTTTGCCTGTTACAACTTAAAAGTGGTTTTTAGCAATGGGAGTCATGTTTTTTAAGGTTCATACTAATATGAAGATATTGTAATTCTATATTTAGCATAAGAGAAGATGGCCTCTGCTTTGGGCAGTATGACAACAATTGCCACATCTACCTCATTGGGTAACAATGGAAAGGGGAAGAAGTTGGGTGCAATGTTTGATAATTATGGCAGACAATTGTCTTCTCTTTCAGTTTTTTCACCCATTTCCTTTAATCGCTCAAGTAGAAGAGGGACTCTGAGATTACGCGACAGAGAGAAGGTAGTTACTACAAGAGCTATGGAAAAGGAGTTGTACTTCAACAAGGATGGCTCAGTGACAAAAAAATTGCAGGTCAGAGAAAAAATTATGTTTAAAGGAAGGTCACCTGCACGTGAAACTTCACTGCGGTGGATCTTTCCTGTCCACTTATATTCGATTTTAATGTGTTATTTTAATTTTTCATGGAGGGTTGTTTTGGCATATGGTCTGGCATTCAATTGCACACTTACTGAAAGCATTGTCAATTTGTCTTGCAAGCGGTGTGAACAAACTTGCTGATCTTGTTGGAGTCACCCTTGGGGCGAAGGGAAAAATGTTGTCTTGGAGAGCAAGCATGGTTCTCTAAAAATAGTTAATGATGGTGTGACAGTAGCTAAGGAGGTAATTTGTAGATGTGTGCTCAAGTTTTGTTTTAAACATTGTATTATTTCCCCCTCTTAAATGTCTTAGATTTGGTACGCATAATTTGAAAACTCAAAGGTGAAAGGAAACATATTTGTTACCCAGTGGTCTACTTGGCCTATGGAATAGCCACATTAGAGTAATGCATAAAGCTTTTCACAATAATAAAAGGAAAGGGTTATGGCTGAGTCAAATTTTATTGTTATTGACAGTGTAATGAAATGTATCTCAATGCTATGGTTTTGGCCTTTTTATTGGTTGAATTAGAGGACCCAGTTGAAAATATTGGGGCCAAGTAGGCTAGTTTTCCTTTTTGCTGATGGTTTGGTGTATCTAATTGAATTAGTTGCCTAAGGTATTTTTGGTTGTAAACTCCTTTTCATTTTTCATACAGTATTGGCCTTGTGGAATACATTTGATTGTGTGGTCTTGTTAGATCTACAACATTTGTAGTTGTTTAGTCTTATGGCCGAGGTGCACTTTTATTATGGAAATACTTGATGCAATATTGTCATTTAATCCTTACTGCAGGGTAGCATGTTGAGAAGTTTCTTGTGAAACATTTGGTATTCAAAATGACACTTGATCCTATATAGCATCATGCACTTGACTTCAAAATTCATATTCAAAGTGTGCTAGACAATTCTTGCAAAATTTCAAATATTTATGTTGTTTTAAACCATTATCTTTTTCATGTATTGGATGCTGAAAATGTGAAAAAGACTTTGGTATGAAACCAACTCGTGAATAATTTCCAGCAAAACAACCACTTCCAAGACATGATTTAGAAGTAGAACATATGTACTTATGAAGCATAGAAAGATATCCTTGATGCATTGTCAATGTTTGGCTAGGGTTATTTTTGGATAAAATAACTCCTTATTCCTAGAATAGTGATCTTCAATACAAGTATATGCCAGAGAAGAGAGATCATCGTGTGACGCCACAAAACTGAAATTGGACCCCTAAGGAGAGCTGGTGTGTCTACAATCGCTCTGTCAGCATTTTCCCTTGGTTTACTCCATTCTTTTCCTCCAGCCTGAGTCTTAATTGAATTCTTCTTTCTTCGGGTTTATTTATCAAATTCGTAGAAATTCGTAGAATTTGATAAATAAATACTATCCACAATGCTTGGACTTTAATTTATATTCCCGACTTTATATTATCTCCAAGCCTTATAACCAATGTTTAAATTTCAACACTTTGTATTTATACTCCACGTTTCTTTTTAAATAAATAACTTGTAATGAACTTTCGGCTCTATATTTCACCACCCATCCTTACAACAATCATGCTCCAGACTAATGCTAATTATCCGCCAATCGTTTAATTAAACAATTTCATTATACTCCGGCCCCACCTATATATATCAATAACCAATCAAACACTCGTATCATACCTGGCTATCCTCCGCACACCTTAGTTAACCTTCGAGCAAGTTCAATGTGCGACCACCGTCCGATGGCCCTTCTCCAAATCAACGACTCTTGGAAATTTTGCTCGGCTTCCAACGTCGAGCTTTAACTTGCAATCGCACGGGTTAAACGGTGGTTTTCTGGGGGTCACTTCGCCACGTGTCGCATTCCCTATGGAATCGCTCGCGAATAGGAAATACCGCCTCCTCCGCAAAAGCAGTGTGATATGGGCAACCCGCTTTTGTGATTCCACTCGTGGTTTTGGTACAGGGCTTGACCATGGGTGCAAGTCTGGTTCCACTATCCTTTTGTTTGTTAACTCATATCCAATCCTCGGGTCAGGTTCCGCTATCCTATTGTCATTTTTCCATTATGGCAAGCTTCTTCTAGCCACTTAGGAATAGAAAATGTAATTGGATATAAATTTGAGGCCTCTTCTATTTTAGAAAGAGCATCATGTACTAAATTTTCCTTACCCTTTTTGCAGATTATCTCAAAATTAAAAATTTGCATTTTTTCTCCTCATTTTTGTCAATCTTCCAATGAAATCCATAGCTTCAAAAAATACTTTATTCTATCATGGTATATCTTGACTTTAAAGTACCTCCCAATGATATACTATCCCCATTTTTTATTGCATGTAATATTGCTTCCATTTATTTTTCATACGTAGATTTCACCAAATATTTTCTTTGAATTCCTTGCTTTTAAAAGCAAATGATATCCCTTATTGTGTTAATGTTACGTAAATTCCTTGTCCTAGTGCCTCACACTCTACAATGAATGTTTTACCAAAAGTAGGTGCAATCGATGTTGGTGTAGAAGACATGGAATCCATTAAAAGAGAGAATGCCAAAGTAGCCTCATCATTCCATATAAATGATATTTTCTTCAAGAGATATGTGAGTGGACTTGAAATGCATACATAATTATTAACAAATGATCAATAATATCATGTAAGTCTAAAAAATCTTCTAAGAACCTTGATTTTCTTAGGAATAGGTCATTTTGTAATAGCTTGCATCTTTTGAGGCTCCAACTTCACTCCTTCCTTTAAAACAATATGAACCAAATACTCGAATTCTTATTTCCCAAAAGCACATTTGGATAGTTTTACATAAAAATGATTGTTCTCAATAATTTATATAACTTTTCCACATGTTTAGTGTGGTATTCCCATGATTTATTATAAATATGTGTATTATCAAAGAAAACCAACACAAATTTTATAAGATGGGATCAAACAAAATTGTTCTTAATTCGAGCCCGCCGGACTTCAAACGGCGATAAACCATAATTCAAACCAAATTCGCGTTCCAAAACATCTTGCTGACGTCGGCCAATTTTGTGACACGAAAACCAAATGAATTCCGCCCTAATCTTTTTCGGGTCCGAAGTTGGGCTAGTGTACGGAGGGAGAGTTGTGACACGAATTTCTTATCAAATTCGCCCTAATCTTTTTCAGGTCCGGATTTCCACTGCGCGAGCGGCCCAAACAAAGATCCGCTCCAATCAATTTCTACCACGTGTCCTCAATAAAAACTTTCCCTGCTCCCGGCTGTGGGTGCATTCGATGGCGTTTAAGGCGATGGGACATGGATGTGGCGATTTCATATCAATCGCATTAATATTTAACATTGTTCAATTAAGTTCCAAGGTTTTCACATCAAATTGCATTAAATTTTAACACTGTTCAAAATCGGAGCTCCACTCCCGTTAGCGATTCTGCATGCTCCAATATGATCCGGCCTTCGACTCTCATTAATGATCAGAGATTAATTATGACGAGCGTCCTTCGGTTGCATTGCATTGATAAAATGGAATTTCGCTATGGTTTTTCAGACGAGCCGGTTGTTGGGTTACACTGCCTGCTCACTGTGACGAGAAGGAGAAGTGGCCAGCTGAACTGCTGCGTAGACCTTGTTGCATATCTTCATTTCTCTCGGTCTGGTCCTTGTCTGTCTTCCTCTGTTTCTTGGAATTCTGCTTCTCCGTCTCCTCTTGCGCCCACTACTAGTGAGACTGCACCCATGCCTCGCGTGCGTCAAAGGATGCGTTGCCGCAGGGGGAGCACTAGAGGTCAACTCCTGCGCGCTCCCTCCAGCCCCTCAATCGAGTTGTCTTCTGGCCAGTCCAGTGATTATGCAGGTCGATATCCAAATACTAGGAGTGGGCGGGGTCGGGTTGTAGGATCTGGCCACCGTATGGATTCCCCTGCTCCTCATTTCCCCATCGCTAGTTCACCTTCTCCCACGACGCGCACTGTGCAATTTTCCTTTAATTGCTCTCTCAACCGCCCACGAATTACAGCTTCAGTCACTGTGGTTTTCCGCGAGGAGGCCCAAACGAAGGAAGAATGCACCCGTCTGGTGGGTCTAAGCTCGGAAAAAGCAGGCCATCATTCGGGCCTTCAGGAGGGGAGCCGTGGCATGAATGTGGAGGTAGCACCTAGCGATCCTGGACCTTCCGAAGGATGGTGCCGAATCGTCGAGGAGTCGGAGGAGTAGTTTGGTTGATTTGTTTTTCTTTCTTCACGGCCCACTTAATTGGGCTGCTTTTATATTATTTAACTGTGCTGGACCTTTGTAATATTTTTGAATTCTGTAAATTAAACGTTCAAGACTGGTTTCCCCATATGAGGGCAGTCTTCTTAATTTTTTGATTTTTTGATGACAAATTTGCCATGAGTCTGGGCAATGATTTTGACTTTGGTGTAATTTTATTCCCACTGTTAATAGATTAACTTTACTTAGAAAAAAAAATGTTGCCTGTTTCTATTTTAAACTTTTTTTTTGAAATACAGAGCCATGTTTATATGGTCTACGTATTATACTCTTTCTCTGTATATCTACAGGAACCTTTTTGCTATGAACAGGGTGGATGCTGTAGCAGGCTAATAATGGAAGCAAGCGAGCCTGAACCTTACATCTCGGATGCAACAGATGGTTACCAATTTTGGAATCAAGCGAGCCTGATCTTACAAGTGAGCCTCGGTTTCTGCAAATGGTTATCACACTCCTCACATGATTAGCGTTTTTCTCTGTTCAAGGATTTTGGGTACTTTAATTTGTATTTGGAACAATGGACGTCAGTTCTCTATCTATTGCTTTACTATTTTACATACTGCTATTTCACTTTCTTATAGATGCCTCAGGCATATTTGGATGCTTTCTCAGATTTGTCGATAATCTCCATGTCAACCGTTACTGGGTTTTATATCATGTCCCTGTATGTGACATGGGGTATTTTTCTATCATTGTTTGGGGTGGGACTTCCACTTTTCTGGATGGATATTTGGGTTCCAATCTTCCGATGTCAAAATGTAATGACTTCATGGACTGTTTTACTTCATATAATATATTCAAAACAACGTTTTTTCTCTTATAAAAAAAAAATAATGATTAATTTTTATCACTCTGCCTTCAAAACTAGCGATGCTGGTCTATGTTGCTGGTTTATTGATATGGTCTGATGGTATTTTTATATTTTGGACATATCACACTCCTCACATGATTAGCATTTTTCTCTGTTCAAGGATTTTGGGTACTTTAATTTGTATTTGGAACAATGGACGTCGGTACTCTATCTGTTGCTTTACTATTCTACATACTCTATTTCACTTTCTTATAGATGCCTCGGGCATATTTGGATGCTTTCTCAGATTTGTCGATAATCTCCATGTGGATCGTTACTGGGTTTTATATCAAGTCCCTGTATGTGACATCGGGTATTTTTCTATCACTGTCTGGGGTGGGACTTCCACTTTTTCTAGATGGATATTTGGGTTCCAATCTTCAGATGTGAAAATGTAATGACTTCATGGACTGTTTTACTTCATATAATATATTCAAGACAACGTTTTTTCTCTTGTGAAAAAAAATGATTAATGTTTATCACTCTGCCTTCAAAACTAGCTATGCTGGTCTATGTTGCTTGTTTATTGATATGGTCTGATGGTCTTTTTATATTTTGGACATATCACACTCCTCACATGATTAGTGTTTTTCTCTGTTCAAGGATTTTGGGTACTTTAATTTGTATTTGGAACAATGGACGTCGGTACTCTATCTGTTGCTTTACTATTCTACATACTGCTATTTCACTTTCTTATAGATGCCTCGGGCATATTTGGATGCTTTCTCAGATTGTCGATAATCTCCATGTGGACCGTTACTGGGTTTTATATCATGTCCCTGTATGTGACATGGGGTATTTTTCTATCATTGTCTGGGGTGGGACTTCCACTTTTCTCGATGGATATTTGGGTTCCAATCTTCAGATGTGAAAATGTAATGACTTCATGGACTGTTTTACTTCATATAATATATTCAAAACAACGTTTTTCCTCTTTTAAAGTTTCATTTTTTTTTTTTAAATTGAACCTTCCGTCGCTATACCGACGCCTTGTAAGCGTCGGAATTGCGACAAATTAGAAACGTCGGAAGAGCGACAGTATAAAAACGTCAGATGAGCGACGTTCCAAACGTCGGACCACATTTCGTCGGAATTGCGAACATTTACAAACGTCGAAAGAGCGACGTCCAAAACGTCGGACCACATTTCGTCGGAATTGTGACAGTTTACAACCGTCAGAAGAGCGACGTCCAAAAGGTCAGACCACATTTCGTCCTAATTGTGACAGTTTACAAACGTCGAAAGAGCGACGTTCAAAACGTCGGACCACATTTCGTCGAAAGTGCGACAGTTTACAAAGGTCGAAAGTGCGACGGATTGGGAAACATCGAAAGAGTGACGCTTGTTTGGAAGCGACGGAAAAAGTGTCGATAGTGCGACACTTTTTAATTGCATCGGAACTGCGACGGTATGATAAACCATGTTTTTCCCGCCCTCAAACTGTCGCTCTTGCGATGACTATGTGTCGGAATAGCGACGAATTGGCCGTCGAAATTTCCGCCAAATTTTCTAGTGTAATCTCATCCGTCGAAATTATAAATCTTTGAGGAAATTCGAATTTATCATTTAATGTAGAAATTTATTAATACTGATAGTATTACCGGGTCGTCCTGATCTAACAAATTAATCTTATGTTAAATACAGAATCCTTCCACTTAATTCTTTGCGGAAATTAAATTTCCAATTGCAAAACACATGAAGAAAATGAATCGCACATAAACACAGTTGTTTAACGGGAAAGCTTAAAGCTAAAAACCCCAACTATCATATATTATGTATATAAATTGAATCATGTAATAATCTCATACAAATCTTAGTACATCAAGCTCTCAGTATAATCAACAATCATTACACACTGTCATGCAGAAATTTGCATATCTATGTACCAATTTCTTGCCTCCTAATAGCCTGCCTCCACTGCGCAATTTCTGCTAAAGAAGACCCCTGAATGAATTTGAATTGGCCTTGCCTTGACTGCGCAATCATCATTGGCATCTCCAATGTGTGTCAGATGCATTGAATGCATCACTATAGTCACAATAGATAGTCCATCTCACCCTTTCCCATATCTCTCCACTGGGTCTCCACTAGAATTGACATGCAAGTAGTTAACTATTGTATTTGTTCAGTTGTTAGTGAGTTATTAGTTGTGAATTAATTAACTAATTAATTCACTAAACTCTCACTATTGTATCTTTCAGTTAGACTAGATACAACTAGCTCAACTAAGTTTAACTCACTTAACTGAGTTAAACTAAATAACAACTTCCATAACTACTCTTCCAAATCTATCATAACTTTTCCACTTCAGTTCTAACTGAGTCCTCCATGCATGAGTCACCAACCACCCTAGGAATTGTGTAATTCCTTCAGCCCACTGATTTTCCAAATCTGTTCACTAAAATAAAGTGCTCCAAGAGAATAAGTTGATATTTATTATCGAATTATTATTAAGGGCTAATAATAATCGACATGCAACTATTTTTAGATTGACTATCTATAAATAGACTTTGCTCAATATTCTAAAAATATAATTTCATCTATTTTTCACATTTGACCAACCATCTACAAATAGCATCTTGCAACTTATAGAATATGCTCACCATGTCTAAAAATAGACATACACCTAAAAATAGCCTGCGGGCCCCACTTAGTGAAGGTGCTTACTTTTCACTAAGCTCATCATCTTGTTGAATCTCAACACTCTCTCTCAACAAGATAGGGATTATCCTTCACCCCGATCTTGCCTCTATGGTATTTGAATTTTCTCCTATTGAGCGCCTTCGTCAGAATATCTGCATCCTGATCTTATGTAGGAATGTACTGAAGCAACATGATCTTCCACTACACACAATCTCTGATATAATGATACCGGATATCAATATTTTTAGATCTATCATGAAACACAGGATTAATCGAGAGTTTAATGCAACTTTGATTATCACAATGTATCACTGTAGGATCTAAATGAGAACCGAACAAACCGACCAGGATCTTCCTCATCTAGATAGCCTCACATGCAGCTTGACTTGCTGCCATGTATTCTGCTTTCCGCTGAACTAAGTGCCACGGGTCTTTGTTTCTTGATGTACCAAGAAACTGTTGTAGATCCGATACTAAAAACCCCTCCTGATGTGCTCTTTCTGTCCGTTGGGCTGCCTAACCAATCTGCATCCGTGAAGCTATGCAACTTCACCTCATCCATTTTTCTGTACCATAAGCCATACTCAGATGTGCCCCTGAGATACCTCAAGACATGCTTTCCTACCTTCCAAAAGAGCTTGGTAGGCTTAACCATCGCTTGACTAAGCTGGTTCACCACATAGCATATGTTCGGTCTTGTATTAACTAAATACATGAGAAAACCCACCAACTATCGATAAACAGTGGCATCCACTACCTCTGCCGATGTAGCATCCTCTTCCTTCCAATTTCCTGGAAGAGGAATATCCATGGGCTTGCAGTCCTCCATGTGAAACTTACCAAGTATCTCTCGAGCATACTTGCCTTGAGACACAAACAGTTCACATTCTCGCTGCCATATTTCCAATCCAAGGAAATAATGGAGGCCCAAATCCTTCATCTCAAACTCCTTTGCAAAATTTGCCTTGCATGAGTGTATCAATTACTCATCCCCCGTTAGTATTAAATCATCAACATAAAGAACAATGATTAAAAGCTTACCCTCCACCAAAATTTGGTACAGGTTTGCATCCGCCTCACTCTTGGTGAAGCCAAGTCCAGTGAAATAGTTGTCGATCTGTGTGTACCAAGAACGTGGTGCTTGCTTCAGCACATACAACACTCTTTTGAGTCTACACACATGTGACTCACTGCTAAATATCTCAAAGCCTTCATTCTGCTCAATGTACACCTCTTCCTCAATGATCCCATTAAGGAACGTAGTCTTCACATCCATCTGATGAATGTGCCAACCCATCTACGCTGAGAGAGAAAGGATGGTCCTTATGGAAGAATACTGTAATACAGGTGAAAAGGTTTCTTCATAATTAATCTCCTTGATCTGTGAGAAGCCTCGGGCAACAAATATTGCCTTATACTTCTCGCCACTCCCATGAGAAGCTTGCTTTACCTTGTAGATTCATCTTGAACCTACCACTGATTTACCCACCGGCCTTGGAACAATCTCCCAAGCAATGTTTCTGACAATGGAGTCATACTCCTCCACCATGACATCTACCCATGTGGGCTCCTGCACTACTTATTCAAAAGAAGATGGCTTTGTCACAATACACTTTCTCATATGAGCCATGTATCCAGTAAATCAGTCAGATGAATGTCTCTGTCAGCGCTGTGATGTAGGGACTCCAACATTTTGTGCCACATCAAGCTTCATTCTCTCAGCTTCTATGGTACACTTTCATCCTGTTCTGATGTTTGGTTCTGCATGAGTGGACTCCTCCACTCCATGAATCTCCTCTTGTGGTTGATCCACATCTAAAGGATCATCTTTGGGAACAAGAAGTTCCTCCTCTGCATGCAAGTGTAGCTCCCTCTCAAGCGACAACTTCATGGCCTTCAGCTCATTGAATTTTATATCTCGTCGCACCACATTCATTCGACTATTTGGAAAATACACATGATAATTATGGGGTGTTTCTATGTACCCCACAAATATCCCAACTCCTACAGTCGGCTCCAGCTTCTTCCTGGCGTCCTTTGTCACATGAATGTAAGCAAATGAGCCAAAAATATTCAAATGAGAAATATCAGGCTTCTTACCAGTAAAATCTTCTTCAGGTGTACTCATGCCAAGTACTCTATGAGGACAACGGTTTTGCACATAAACCGCAGTGTTGCATGATTCCGCCCACAAGTGCATCGATAGGCCTTGGTCATGCAGCATAGCTTGTGCAGCACCCACGATCATTCTATTCTTCCTCTCTGTGACCCCATTCTGCTGTGGGTTATGAGGCACTATGAGTTCTCTTCGAATTCCTTCTTTGCTACAGAAGTCTTTGAATTCATTCGAGATATATTCACCACTATTATCGCTCCACAGAGCCTTCACTTGCTTCCCTAACTCCTTCTCCACCAATGCTTTAAACTCACATAACTTTGAGAATGTTTCGCTCTTCTTCTGCATGAAGAAGATCCAGCATATATGTGAATATTCATCAACAAATATAACATAATACCTGTGTTTTCTTGTTGAAGAAACCGAGAAAGGTCCACACATGTCTGTGTGAATTCTCTCCAGGATCACTGAAGCACGGTTCTCCTTCTCATGAAAGGTGGTCTTCACAAACTTACCCATAGTACATCCCTTGCACTGATCTGACTACGCAATAGTACCCTTGGGAATTCCAGTAGAAATATGCTGTAAAATCTTCAAGGTTCCATGGTGAAGATGGCCCAATCTCATGTGCCATAATTCACCCTCATCTCGGCTCACCACTTCTTCTTCTTTTCCCATCATTGCAGCGTAGCCATCTACCTCCATCTTGTAGATATTATTAACTCGAATCCCTATCCTCTTGGTTTGACCCATTGTTTTATGTCGTAGGAA
Source organism: Pinus albicaulis (assembly GCA_034641835.2). Taxonomy (NCBI): domain Eukaryota; kingdom Viridiplantae; phylum Streptophyta; class Pinopsida; order Pinales; family Pinaceae; genus Pinus; species Pinus albicaulis. Next base: position 1,020,009 of record MU968403.1, on the reverse strand, counting down.
ATTTTTTCCCTTGCTAAAAACAACGTCATAACCTCCGTCCTCCAACATAGCGATCGAGACCAAGTTCTTCTTCAAACCTAGAACATGCATAAAATCTTTCAACAGAAATGGTTTACCTGACTCCCTCTCAAAGGTAATGGTTCCAATACCGGTCATACTGTATCTACCATCGTCGCCCATCTCTATATGCATTTGGAGATCCTTCTCCTCCAAGTCACTAAAAAACTCCTTGTCTCCCATCATATCGAAGGAAGCACTACTATCAAGATACCACACCGATCCTATTGCGCTTGATACCAAGCATGCGATCAAAGAGAAATCAATTTCAAATTGTGAGGCTAAGGCCTCACCCGCTACAACTCCAACAACCTTCTTGTTCTTCTTTTTCTGTGGGCAGTTAGTGGTGAGATGCCCATGTTCATGACAGTGAAAACACTTCACCTTGGAAAAATCCAGCTTCTTGCCTTTAGCCTCAGATTTTGGATGGGATTTATTCCCCTTCCCTTTACTTTCTTTGGTAGCCAAAGCGCAATTCTCTTCATCATCATTCTTCGATGAAGAGCCATCCCTAGTATTCCACCTTATCTTCTCCTGCACAAGATCCGACCAAAGTCGCTCCCAATTCAGCAGCTTCTCTCTTCCATTGACAGAGTCTTTGTAGCTATGCCAACTCTTCGGAAGCCCAAGGAGAGTCAAGCTCACCAATTCATTATCCACAACTGTAATTCCCACACTCCCCAGGTCATCCCTACATTGTACAAACTTCGTGAGATATTTTGGAATACTTTTGCCCTTCTCCATTTTGATTTTTCTGAGCTTATCTTTCAGCGCCAACTTCCTATGGTCACTGCTGCTTTGGAAAAGATATGTCAAAGCCTTCCACATTGCAAATGGAGTGGCTTTCCCTTGAAGGCTTGACACAGTATGGTATTTCACACCTTCCAACATAATTCTTCTTGTCTTCGCTACCTTCTTTTGCCATGCGTCAAGTAATGCAACATCGTTAGAAGTAGGCTTAGGAACATCGCTATCGATGAAATCCTTCAGTCCATTATCTTCAAGCACCGCCTCCATCCTATCCTTCCAGGCTATGTAGTTCGAGCTACCCTCAAGGGCATACTCCAACCACAACCCATTGAAAGATATTTCAATGAATACTCAACTGTCACACCAAGAAATTTTTGTAGCAAATTCGAATTGTCCACCAACACAAAACTCAACACCTCTTCACTATTGCAATCTCCAGTGATTAACACTGCTCTGATACCATGTATAAATTTATTAATAATGATAGTATTACCAGATCCTCCTGATCTAACAAATTAATCTTATTTTAAATACAGAATCCTTCCACTTAATTCTTTGCGGAAATTGAATCACCAATTGCAAAACACCTGAAGAAAATCAATCGCCCATAAACACAGTTGTTTAATGGGAAAGCTTAAAGCTAAAAACCCCAACTATCATATATTATGTATATCAATGGAATCATGTAATAATCTCATTCAAAGCTTAGTACATCAAGCTCTCAGTACAATCAACAATCATTACACACTGTGATGCAGAAATTTGCATATTTATGCACCAATTTCTTACCTCCTGACAGCTTGCCTCCACTGCGCAATCCCTGCTGAAGAAGACCCCTGAATGAATTTGAATTTTCCTTTCCTTGACTGCGCAATCCTCATTGGCATATCCAATTTGTGTCAGGTGCATTAAATGCATCACTATAGTCACAACAGATAGTCCATCTCACCCTTTCACCTATCTCTCCACTGGGTCTCCACTAGAATTGACATGCAAGTAGTTAACTATTGTATTTGTTCAGTTGTTAGTGAGTTATTAGTTGTGAATTAATTAACTAATTAATTCACTAAACTCTCACTAGCGTATCTTTCAGTTAGACTAGATACAACTAGCTCAACTGAGTTAAACTAAATAACAACTCCCATAACTACTCTTCCAACTCTGTCATAACTTTGCCACTTCAGTTCTAACTGAGTCCTCCATGCATGAGTCACCAACCACCCTAGGAATTGCGTAATTCCTTCAACCCACTGATTTTCCAAATCTATTCACTGAAATAAAGTGCTCTAAGAGAATAAGTTGATATTTATTGTCGGATTATTATTATGGGCTAATAATAATCGACATCCATCTATTTTTAGAGTGACGATCTATAAATAGACTTTGCCCAATATTCTAAAAACATAATTTCATCTATTTTTCACATTTGACCAACCATCTACAAATAGCATCCTACAACTTATAAAATATGCTCACCATGTCTAAAAATAGACATGCACCTAAAAATAGCTTGCGGACCCCACTTAGTGAAGGTGCTTACTTTTCACTAGGCTTATCATCTTATTGAACCTCAACATTTAATTCATTTTTAATTAACTCAAAAATAATATTTTTCTGTTAATTACCTCAAAAAATTGACTTTGACTTAACCACCAAGGCCTAAGGGTCCAAAATTTCTCGAAATTCTCAATATTCCCTTGGCCTGGGACCTTTAAAAATTTATTTTTTAGAGACCCGCGAATTTTTCCTTTGAATAATTTTGTGTCACCTAAGACTTAAAATTAATTAAATTTCTGGCTTAGGATTCTAATATTAATTTGGCTAGAAAATTTAATTAATTGGCTAAGAGGGGATTTAATTATTTTTCGGACTCTCTTTACATAAGATAAATACATTTTGACACATGAAGGGGGAAAACCATTCTGTGATAGACCCTCAAATAGATACCCAATTATGTGACTCAAAACATGATCTAGTAGACCAAGTAGCTTGTAATAAAATAATGTAGCCAATTAGCTAGGATTATTCCCAAACTACTTTTACAAAGACTCCATAGAAAACACTAGGACTCACTTAATATCTTAACGAAAAAATCCACCCTAGCTTTGGGGTGGGGCTGGAGGGAAAAACTCTGCCGATCACTTGTGTCGAGAAACACAAATGAATTAGTGAGACAAAAAACCTCCTAGGATAGAAATCGTCACCAAAATACTAGGCTTACCTAGGTTGTTACATACATGATGGTCTTACTTAGATCATTTACATCATAAACATGCATAATGGGTTTACATCATTTACAAAACTGTCGTCTGATGATGAAATCTGAATGGCATGAACATCTTGAACATGATTAATCCCATTTGCAAAAATGGGGGTGTAATTCTATGGGGTCGTTGACACAGAGTGGTCAACACTACACATGGATCTTTATAACTTAGCTTGTTGCAGTATTTGCAATGATCACCCTACTGAAGAGAAAACCACTCTGTAACATGAAAAATATAACATCATAATAACATGACTCCCATATCGCTTATTGGAGCTTTATAACATAGCTCATCGTGGTATTTGCATCCATATACATATGTGCATCTACCTTAACATCACATCAAAACGTATACCAAAACACATCAAAACATAACACCAAAATTTATTTCCTCAACTGGAAAACAATGAAGGATACATAGCCCACATCTAATCCATCATCTCCCATGTAGCTTCGGGCCTAAAGTGCTTCCATTACACTTTAACTTGCTCGATTGTTCGGTTCTGGAGCATGAGCACCTTTCTCTGCAATATACACTTAGCTTCCGATTGGAATTCTCCATCTAGCTCCACTTGCAATAGAAACCATTCAATCATAATATCAACATATTTAACATACTTATTAAGAAATGATATATGGAAAACATCGTGGAATTTCACTGTCATAGGCAATGTGAGTCGATAGGCTACTGGAAAAATACTCTTAAGAATATTGTAAGATTCACAAAATTGTGGTGCTAGCTTGGCACATGATCCAATCGGAAAGGAGCTCTTCTTGGGCTTGATGCACAAGTATACCTGTTCCCCAACCTGAAACTCCTTAAAATACTTGTTCCAATCTACACAGGTCTTCTTCCTATCCTATGTTGCTTTTAGATTCCTCTTGATAACCAACATTTCTTGTTCCATCTATGCTAACATATCCAGTCCAATCAATACCTTGTTCATCGGATCACTCCAACTGATGGGAGTATTACAACTCTGCCCATAAAATGTCTTAAATGAACTGATCTTCAAGGATTCTTGATACCCGTTGTTGTAGCCGAACTCTACAGATGGAAGATACTCTTCCCACTTCTGTTGCTAATGCATCACATACATCCTCAACATGTCCTCCAAGATCTTGGTGACCCTCTTAGTTTGTCCATCTGTCTATGGATGATAAGTTGTACTGAACGCCAAATTTGTACCTAATCCTACAAATAATTCCTTCCAAAACTTGGAAGTGAATTTTTCATCCCTGTCTGACACAATCCTTTTTGGAACACCATGAAATCTGACCACATCTATGATGAACACATGTGCCACATCACTAGTTGAATACATAGTCTTCACTGGAATGAAGTGTGCTACCTTAGTCAACATGTCCACCAAAACCATGATGGAATCATGTTGTCTATATTTCTTAGGAAAACTTGTGATGAAATTGAAGTAAACGACCTCCCATTTCCACTCTGGAATTGCAAATAGTTGTGGCAGTCCAACTGGATGCTTACACTCTGCCTTCACCTGCTGACAATCCAAGCATCTGGCTACAAACTCTGCCACATCCTTCTTCATATTCTTCCAATAATAGAACCTATTCACTGCAGTCAATGGTTTTTGATAGCATGGAGACCTGAATATGGTTTCGTAGGAAACTCCCTCAAGATCACCTTCTTGAGCTCACTATTGTCTCGCACATATATCATGTCTCTAAACCTGACCAATCCATCTGTCGTGAGATGATATTCCACATCCTGTACACCTGCACCTGTACCTTTACTTGTACCACTAATTTCACCTGTAATCTGCTACAACCTGTGCACAATCTCCATATACCTGTCATCCTGCTAACTTTCCTACAAGATCCTATCATGTAAATTTGTCCCATAGGAGCTCATAGTTGTTATATGATTTACATGTATCCGCCTGCTAAGAGAATTAGCGACCGTGTTATCCTTTCCTTTGATGTACCTGATCTCGAAGTAAATCTCATTGATCATGGCTAACCATCTAGCTTGCCTGACATTCATATTCGACTGGTCAAACAAGTATCTCAACCCACTGTGATCACTCATTAGTAAAATCCTCCTTCCAAGAATATAGTGCCTCCACATCTTTAATGGATGTATGATCATTGCTAGATCAATATCACACATCATATAGTTATGTTCATGTTCATTTAGTTTCCATGATACATAACATACCACTTTTCCTTCATGCATAAGGACTCCACCAAGTCCTCTCTTGCAAGAATTCGTACATACTACAAACTCTTTGTCTAGATTTACGATCTTTAACACTGGAGCATGTGCTAACAACTACTTAAGCTGCTCAAAAATGGCTTCACACTCCTCTTTCCATTCAAACTTCTTACCTTTCCTCTGCAATGATGCAATATGATAAGCAATCTTTGAGAAGGTCTCGATGAAGCTCCTATAATAACCTTCCACTCCCATGAAGGATCTCACCCAATATACATTTCTATGAATTTCCCACTCCATGATAGATCTTACATTTTCTAGATCCACTGTTATGCCCTCCTTGGAGATAGCATGTCCCAAGAAATGTACCTCAGTCTAAAATAAACTGCACTTGTTCAATCTTAGCATACAACTGATGCTCTCTCAAGAATCTCAATACTGCTTCCAAATGCTCGTCATGATTTTCCTAATTTTTAGAATATACCAACATGTCATCAATGAACACAATAGAAAACTTGTCCAAATAAGGACACAACACACTATTCATCACACGCATAAATTTAGTTGGATAATTATTCAAACCAAATGGAACTGCAACAAACTCATAATGCCCATACCTGGTCTAGAAAGATGTCTTGTAAATGTCCTCTTCCTTAATGTGTACCTGATGATATCTGGATCTCAAATCAATCTTCGAGAGCACTACTTCTCCCTTCATTTGATAAAACAAGTCATCAATCCTCGACAATGGATACTTGTTCTTTATGGTCACTTTTTTCAGCTTCCTATAGTCAATGCACAATCTGATAGTACCATCCTTCTTCTTTACAAACAATATCAATGTGCCCCATGGCAATACACTTGGCCTAATGTATCCTTTGTCAAGCATATCTTTCAACTGCAACTTTAACTCTACCAAATCATGTGTGCTCATCCTGTAAGGTTTTTTAATGTTGGAGCTTCCCCCGGTACCAACTCAATAGAAAATTCTACTTCCCTGTGAGGTGGAAACTGTGAAATATCTACAGGCAATACATCTTGAAACTATTGTAGAACTGGGTACCTTCTCAAAACATATGCATCATCAACTTCCTTACCTTTTTCACAAGAGATATGTACTACAAGTAACACACACTCTTTCCTACGAATACCCTTGGCCTGCATAGCTGTCACCATCCTAACTAATGTGGTTTTCTTCTTTCCCTATAAGACTCTTGGTTCCCCATTGTCATCCAAGCACTCCATGGATTTGTAATAACAATCCACCTTGGTCATGTGAAGGTATATTTAGTCCATACCCAATAGCATACTATATGATCCCAAAGAAAATATGTTCAAGTGTGTTGTTTTAGACATTCCATTCAACTCGAATGCACAAGATCTTACCCAATGATGAACTCTTTTATTTGTACCTGTAGCCATTTGCACTAACCAAGATTCTGCATGAAATTATTTATTCAAACCACACTTATCCACCAATTCAGGACTAACATAACTATAATTATATATAGGGTAAATCAAAATAGAAACAACTTGATTACAAAGCTTATCGTCGATCTCAATGATAGATTCATAATGGTATGTCTGCCTATTAGTGTTGCATAGATACGAGGAACACTTTTACCAACATCCTCAACGTGTTGTGCCTTTTGTGAATTATATATCTGAGGCCTACCACGTTGATTCTGTGGACAATCTCTCTTAAGGTGTTCCTTACTGCATTTCCAACACTCCAACCATCTAGTACCACCACCTATATGTTGTTGTTGTGATCCATTTCCCTGTCTAGCTGCATTTAACTTCTTTTGTGGTGCCACATTTTCTTTCTCTTATGCATTCCGAGGCCTTGTTAATTTCGTCTGCCATTTACCCTTACCTTTATCTTTCCCTTTCCATCCTTGCTAAGATTCATTTTTATGCTTTGATTGTTCATAGCAATGCTTCAATTTCCCAGTAACTTCCTCAAGTGACCGAGGCTCATCATACTCAATCTGACCTCTAAATGCTAATGGAAAACCACTAACAAGTCATTGAAATTTAGCCTTCTCCTCTTTAATATACGGTACATGCCTCAATAGCTCCAGGAACTTGGTTGTATACTCCTCACTTGTCATCGATCCCATCTTTATCTCATAGAATTATTTGGCCTTACCTTCGTAGTACCTTTCTGACCGTAGTAATTATTCCTAAAAGACCTCTTGAACGCATGCCAACTCAAGTCCTTCGTCCTTATGTCTTTGACACACTTCACATCTTCCCACCAAATATATGTTTTACCTTTCAAGCTGAAGATAACAATTTTGACTTTCATGTTTTTTTTGTACGCATGCAACTCAAAGAAATTGTTCATCCCAAGTATCCAACCCTCTGCATCTTTTGGTTTCTTCAAGTCTCCATCAAAAGTAGGTGGATTTTCTTTCTTAAAATCATCTGGCAAGTATCCCCTATCACTCCTCCTATAAGGATGATAATGATGATGACCATAGTGCTTGTCAGAACTAGAACTATAATAGTACTTGTGTCCATCACCTCTCTTATCTGAAGTATCCAAAAATATTCCATCTCTAATCATGTCATCTCTATCTAACTTGTGTCCACGAGGAGACCTACTTCCATATGCCCCAATAGTTCTATCCTCCTTCCCATGGCTCATCCAAAGTGGTCCCTGTCGTCGTAATTTCGACAAACTCTGAAGGAGTATTACATTAACCTCTGCTTGTTTCTCTTGTGCTTGCATGATTTTTTCATTGTCCGTCTTACAACTTCTTATCTCTTTCTTCAAGCTTCTCAATGTGTCTACTAAATCAGAAGAGTTCCCATCACCACGTTGTTCATATGATTCATAGGGATAATCTTTGTAGTCTACCATCTTGCTAGTCATTTTGATCTCTTTCCTTTCAAATCCTTTGTAATTTCCTTTGCCAATTTCCCCTTAGCCATAAACACATCGAGTGATGCCCACTAGAATTTTTCCCAAGATTCAGATTGGAATAAATGATCCTTAATAGTGGTCTTATTTTTTCCTTTATTAACTTTTATTACATTAAATTTTACATCTGATTTGTTACATCTACCACTGCCCTTATTCTGTTGCTCTCCAGGCTGAGATCCATGTCCCTTCTTTGTTGTACTCAAATTCTTGTAAGGATACACATTCTCTTTCTCACATGCATCCTAAGGTATTTCCTGCTTTGGAGGAAATTTTCCTTTAGTCTTGTCATTACCTTTCCAATCTTTCTTAGGGTTGGACTAATGCTTTGATTGCTCATAATAGTGCTTCAACTTCCCAATGAATTCCTCGAGTGACCGAGACTCATCATACTCAATTTTATCCTTTAATACTAATGGTAGTCCACTGATGAACCTTTGAAATTTTTTATTTTCATCCTTGAGATAAGGCACATACCTCAACAAGTCCAGGAACGTAGTCATGTACTCATAATCTGTCATAAATCCTATCTTCAACTCGTAGAACTCCTTAGGCTTATCGTCATTATATCTCTCTGATAAATACTTCTTTAGAAAAGTCTCTTGAATTCATGCCAACTCAACTCCTCTATACTGATGCCTCTGACACACTTCACGTCTTCCCACCAAATTTTTGTTTTTCCCTTGAGAATGAAAATAGTTAGCTTGACTTTATTGTTCTCTGTATAATCAAGTAGCTCAAATAACTTCTTCATACAAAGAAACCATGCTTTTGCATCTTCCTTTTTCTTGATCCAGGTGAATATTGGTGGCCACCTGCCTATTCCACCTAGAACTCTAGTTTGTTTCATTAGTTTCCTTGATTATAGCACAATTTACTACTTTTAGTAGTTTTTTGGGTCCTGAACTTCTAAAGATGTTTTAACCCCTAAACGATGTTTTTTTGAGGTCTGTAACAATCCCTTGCCTATTCCTATCGTTAATATTGTATTACTCAAAGATACATTTCTAACGAAGCATCATGTGCACCAAACAGAGATCATATGACCATGTTACAACCCCGAGAAATTGGTTGCCCAACTGACCCCAACCAGGCCCACAAACTCTTGGTATTCCATCTCCTAGGGTAAAGGGTTTTGGTTTTTTAGGGTTTCATTTTATTTTTCAATAATAAAAATGTCATTAAGTCTCATTATAACATATTTTAGAGGAATGTAGCCACCACATATCTTCTAAGAGATAAGCTATCATTTCCCGAGCTATTTTATTTCCATTTGGTATGCAAGAATATTTTATTTCTTTGACATTAATGAAATGAAGATTTATTTATGTTTCATTTGTATTTTTATGTTTATATTTGTATTATGTCTCATTCCTGCATAATTTTGGATCAATGGTATCAGAGAGGTCTTCTCTTTCTCTGTTTTTCTTTGCATGTCCCCAACGAGGTCGAGGTATAAGGATTTAGGGATCGAACTAGTTGAATCTTTGCAAGACTAACCTCGCAAACCCTGATGACCTCCCATGCCGAAAGAAAAGAAAGACGAGGGAGCAGGAGGTCCTTTCAAAATATTCCTTGAAGAATCCCTCAAGTAACAAAGGAACGTAATGATGGAAAACTTTGCCCAGATCCTTTGGTGGATTCCCATAGGTGACATATCTTCATCTAACAACCACTTTGGAGGCGCCACTCCATTCAAGGTACAATTCAAATTTGATATTCTCATATTTTAAGCCAGATAGATGCATATGGCATAGATATATGGTTAAATCTGTTGGAAGGATATTTTTCGGTTCATGATTTTTCCAATAGGGAAAATATTACTTTTTCACTCCTCAAAGTCGTCTCCGATGTCAAGGAAACCATGAACATAGGGAGAAGAGAGAAGCCTCACTTTTTTCAGTTGCAACCAATTAGAATTCTTTCTGAGACGCCATCAAGGAATACTATTACCCCATGGGAAGCTATGAGGACAAGAACATACAATGGACCATGTTGCGGTAGCAAAGGGATCAAGATCTACATGAGTTGATAAATATTTTCCATAACTAGCACACAAAGTTGGGTATCAAATATTATGAGAAATATCTGGTGCTCAACTATTGCAGTTGTTTGTAAAAATACATTCTAGAGGAAATGGAGTTCATGGACATCTCCTCGCTTGGTGCAACATATTGATATGCTACCAAGATTGGGCAAAAAGTCAAGAAGAAGAAGTGAGACTTTGGATTTGCGAACCAAAATCAGAGCAAAGGCACCCCCAAACCATAGAGAAAAGGGAAGAGTCAGGCCACAACCACCCAGGACAACTCCTCGAAGTCGCAAGTCAATAATAATGGGAAGGTGAAGAAATACACCGAAAATTTGTGTGAGTTCCATAAACTCCACTCACAACACAAACGAATGCTGCGCGAAGTAGGTGCTGGTGTTCAAGCTAAAAGACTCAGAGACATATGCATGCTCTAATTTTGAGTCGAAACCTAACAAGGGAACTAAAAATGGAAAGCATATCATTAACGCCAAGCCCAAAATGATGGTAGTCACCACCAAGATCCAAAAGGTGGAATCTGAGGATCCATAGGAGGGGGAGTGCCTCTTCCACTCACAGATGTGGGTAAAGGGTTTATGGGTGTAGTTCATCATTGATATCGAGAGCCATAAGAACCTGATCTCAGCTGAGGTCATTAAGAGATTGAAGCTTCAAACAATGCCACACCCACAATTGTACACCATCGGGTGGCTCCACCAAGGGTGAGATCTCCATGTTAGTCAGCAATGTTTCCTTCCTTATAGCATCAATCCCTTTGCAAATGAGGTATTTTGCAATTTTTCCCCTCTAGAATTCTGGGATGGTTTATTAGGTCATCCATACCTATGGAAGCGTCATGTTGTATATGAATCTAGAACTTGTTCTGATATTATTACTTTGGGTTATAAATTGTATAGGATATTAGAGGTAGTGCCGCCTACCACCTTTTATTTGATCTCTGCTAAACAATGCAGTAAGATCATTTCTGAGATTGAGAAATTTGTCTTCCTTATGATTTTTCCTTAGATCAAGATGAAGTTTGTGGCCATATCCACAACCTCTAAAAAGGGATCCTTTGCACAGTAGCAGCAGATGGGAAAGGTCGTGGAGGAGTACAAGGACAACTTCACCTCACCCATAGGGGTACCCCTATACTATCAAGTCAATTACTCCATTGATATGACCCCAGGCGCATCTCTACCCAATGGACCAATATACCAACACTCTGTTCTGGAGAACGATGAAATCAAGAGGAAGATTCGGGAGTTGTTGCAGAAATGGCACATCAAGCCAATCTCATCACCCTATGGGAGCCCGAATGTGTTGGTACAGAAGAAGGACATAACCTGGAGGCAATGTATTGACTATTGGGCACTGAATAAGATCACTGTCTGGAATAGGTATCTAATCCCATGGATTGATGACCTTCTAGACCATCTCAAGGGTGTCAAATATTTCAGCTAGATTGACTTGAATTTCGGTTATCACTAGGTACCAATTTAACCCTTTGATGTGTGGAAGACTGCCTTTAAATCCAAGGAGGGCCTTTTCGAATGGGTGGTCATGCCTTTCGGGTTCAAAAATTCCCCCGCAACCTTCATGTAGTTGATGGACGACATATTACAACCCTTCACCAACTCATTCGCAATGGTGTATCTGGATGACATCCCAATCTTCAACCAGAGTTGGGAAGAGCACATACACCATATTCAACAGGTCCTCCAAACCCTACGACAACACAAATTATGTGCTAATTTGGAGAAATTCACTTTTTTTATTACCCATATTCAATATCTGGGGTACATCATTGATGAGCAGGGTGTGCATGTGGACCCAACCAAGATACAAGTTATTCAGGATTGGCCAGCCACAACCACTCTAACAGAGCTCTATAACTTTCTAGGTCTTTCCAATTTCTATGGGAGGTTTTTGTTGGGATTCTCTCATATCACTTGACCTTTGAGTCAAGTCACCAAGGGCGGAGTGAAAGAAAATTTATTTTGGTTTGAATCCCAACATAAGGCATTTTTTGATTTGAAGCATCGCATCTGCTCTGCACTAGTGCTCATATTTCCAGACCTACAACAACCATTTTAAATTGAAACAAATGCCTCCGATTATGCTATTGGTGCAGTTCTTACCCAGTAGGGGCATCCGATGGCATATCACAGTGACACACTTTGAGATATTGTGTGAAAGTATCCCGCCTATGAAAAAGAGATGTATTCCATTGTGTAGGCCTACCAACAATGGAAGCATTACATTCTGGGGAAGGAAATGGCCATCCACACAGACCACCAATTCCCACAGTTCATACAGACACAAGGAAAGTTGCATAATGATCACCATCAAAAATGGTTTACATATTTGCAACAGTTTCATTTAAACATTAAGTACAAGAAGGGCAACACCAATAATGTTGTAGACAACCTCAGTCGACCGCTAGATATGGCACTGACCACTGTGCTCAACTCTTGTGGACATGAAACTTCAACTTGGATGCATATTTAGAAGAGTGATCCAGAATTTGGCACCACATACCAGATGCTCCTGGAAGGTAAGCAAGTTCCAGACTTTTACCTCCAAGACACATTATTATGCCACCTGGGACACCTATGTGTTCCTTCAAGAGATTGTGCCAAGATGATTTGGGAGGCACACTACAATCGGGTCGCTAGACATTTTGGGGTAAAAAATATAGTAGCAGTCACTAAAAAAATATTGTTATTGGTTGTGTTATCACTCCGAAATTTCCAAAGGTTGTTCTTGTGTTAAAAAGAAATATCAGAGGTAACTACAAACCACTTTTGGAGCTTAGGATATAGCCTTCCTAAACTTAGAGAGGGCTCTCTCTATATGATTTAACTTTGTTTAATCAATGGATATTAGACTAGTTATGTATGCTTGGTTGGGTTGGTTATTGATTAGTTTTGGTTTGTTGGTGTAATTAATGATTTAGATGAATAGGTTCTTATCATATTTCCATTGGGCTATGTAGTCAATGTGCTTTGAAACAAAACTTAATCAAATTATAAGGAAAGTGTTACAGGGAAATATAGGTGAGCAATATCAGATCTCAAGGCTGAATGGTGAAGTGATTTTTCAGTCAGGATCAAGGAGAAATTAATAATTCCTTAAACCAGATAATGTAGAAGGGTGAAGAAGTCAATCGGGATCAGAGAGACATTAAGAATTCTCTAAACCAAATATCAGAAGAAAACATATAAATGTATAAAAATTAAAAGCAGAGTGTAATGTTTAAGAAAATTCTGCAGTAATACTCATGTTATAACATTCAAATTTAGAACACATAAAAGTTTATGGAATACTTAGAAAAGAACATGAACAATTGAAATTTTATACTTCACTGAGATAGCTCAACACATGAATCCTGTAAAGAAGTTTCTTTGTAACTTGTTCATTCTGTCGACTAGAAATCGGTACAATAACCCTCAGGCAAGAGATCAATTAGCTATTGAAATATTCATAAATCCACACTTGACTGACCAATGATACTTCAAATGATGAAGTATTTATACAACATATTACAAAAATATCTTGTCAACTAACTAGGATTTATTCTAGGAAAATAAAATATCTTTATGCAAAAATATAGTGACACCTTTCAACTGATTAAAATCTGGCCCTGATTCTTTGTTTGTTGTTATCTGTTTGTTTCTTTCATCTGTCTTTCTTTCACCTGTATGTTCTTTCATCTGTCTTTCTTTCACCCTTTATAGTAAATCACACCACTTATCCCATGTTTCTTCCTCTGGGATTTTGATTTTCATCATCCTGCGGTAAATCTCATCTGCTTCTGAATATTTGGAAAATGTAGGATTATTTACAAAAAAGTTAATTTACCTCATTCTGGAGGTAAAATAAGTTTTCTAAAGTTTGAAGCTGCTTTTCTTGGGCTAAAGGCTCTGTTAATGACAACTCCTTCTCTATTTTGAATTCCTATCCTATGGGGCTGGAGTAAGAAGGATGGAACTAGTATTAAGTTGCTCCTCCATCTCCTGGTTCCGTTAATCACTTGCACAGCAAAAATAAAACTACCTGTAATGAAAAAATGGGTTTGCAGGGAGGTGAGTGGGCTTCAGTTTTTTCTGCAAGTTTGGCAAAGATAGGGAAATAACGGAGTAGCGGGGTTTTATTTATTTTTGAAACTTGGGTGGTTTATCACATGCCAAAGGATGGTTTGGTGGTTTGGGTAGGAGGGGGTGCGATAAAACTTGGTGGCGCCATGTGGCAGGTGAGCGGGTGGAGAAAACAACCCATTTCGCACCTCTCCCTTGGTTTTAAATATCAGACATCGAGGAGTGTGAAATGAATCGTCGGCCGTCAAATGTGATTGGTGATAATCGAATGGTTGACGGGGTTTGTGAAATATTTCAAATGAGGTGGGGTCGAGAAAGAGATATACGAAGGGTTAAAATGATAGTGGGTCGGGAAATATATTAAACGGGGAGGTTTTAAAAACAAAGGAGTTTAAATATATTAAGTGGGGGTTTAAATCAAAAGGAAAATAAAGTGGGCCCCGATTAATATTTTTATGCTTTTGGACTTTGAAAAAGTGGGTTTTCATGTTTTTATGGAAATATAAAATTTTATCAAGGGGAAGGGGGTTCTTAAAGGGAAAAATGGGATTTTAGTAAGGGGAAAGGGTTAGAAAGGTTTTTGAGGTTTAGAAAGGGAAAAGGTTAAGAGATGGGGGAATGAAGAGGGAAAGGGTTTTTATCAAGGGGAAGGGTTAGAAAGATATTTTTGATAATGGATAAGCATAATGATGCTTATATAACTTTTTAAAAGTATTCTACCTACCCTTTTTTTCATCCTAACATTTTTTCCTTTCCTTTATTAGGTGCATTTGAGCTTGTTGACCCTTTTATTTTCTTTTGATAAGAAAACTAACTTATTTCTAACCTTATATCTTACAATGGCTCAGATTAAACTTATGAGCTCATTTTTATTCTCTACCTAACTACTGATCTGCCAAGATTAAAGGGTTTGGTCAAATATTTATTCACTAACTATCATAACATAAAATTTAAAGGCATGAATGATCAAAATTACACTGCATGATCATCATGAATTGTGGCATTTTGAAGAAGCTGCACACAATTTATTTGCAGAAGTAAACTAAACTAAGAGTAGTGGCATTTGAATGTGCAACACTTTCATAATTCATTTTTTCTTCTTTTTATGGAGTTCACATTTTGTTAGGATATTTCGACACATGGGAAATAGTTAAAAATAACTTAGTCTAGTGTAGAGTTAGGTAAAGTGTGTTTCTTTACCATGTACATTTGTAACTTATAATCCGACGGTCACGATTTGTAGTGATCCGACGTTTATCTCTCACCTCGGTATTAAGGACACTTGATCCGTGGCTTAACACACAATTGTTCCATGATCTCTATTTAAAGAGCATGGAGGGTCATTTGTACGGTAACCGTTTATGAGAGAAACATATGTAACTTTTCTTTTCATATTAATAAATTGCTTGAAGTGGTCGCATTGGCTCAGGCCGTGGAATATTTCCCTATTTGAGGGTTTTAACCACGTGATTATACTGGTGTACTGATTTGTGATCTGTTTGTGAGTGGTGACCTTTGGTTCTTGATCTACGGAACTTACCCTGTAAATTCCTACATGGTATCAGAGCTATTTTGAGGGCCGCGTCCATTGTTGATCAAAATCCGAAGTCAGTTTGACTGCAAGTGAATGCCGTTTTTTAGATCTACTATTTTTGAACATTTTTGGGCTTGGAGAACTGTTTGGTTGTGTTTGGAGCATCTATTACAGTGAGGAACGCCTTTTGTTTCATGCGAAAAGGTTTCTGGTTGCCCAAGTTATGGCAGTTTAGATCTAGAGGTATAAAGCATCTGTTTTGCAGTTATATTTGTTAATAGTTTTGCTCATTTCGATTCCCTTTTTTTTCGGTTTTTAGGTTTTATTTATTTTTCAGATCTATACCCTCTTCTCTGTGTATTCTCTTTGTTGTGCGCTACGTGCGATCTCGACAAATCAGAAGCAGGAAAAAGGGATTTGTTTTTTGCTACGTATGCTCTTTCCCCGCGTCTTTGTGCAATCTCGGGAAATCAGAAATAGTGAAAAAAGTTATAGTTGCCGGTAAGGCTAACCAAAAATCTAACATTCTGCCGTAAGGGTTTTTTTTTTTTTTTTTTTTTTTTTTTTTTTTTTTTTTGCAGGAAAAGGCACGCACACCGAAGAGTTAAAAAAAAAAAAAAATAACCCCTTCCTCCTTTCATACGATAATGTGATCTTTTCACTATCTAACTTGGTGAGGGGTTAGTTTATGAGAATAGAGGTCTTGGGTTCAAGTCTCCTTCTCAAGCTTCTTCTGTAAAAAGTTTTTGTTAAAAGAGGTGGATTTTTTTTTTAAAAACTGCACTTCACCCCGTTCCCATAACTATTCGGCATCTACAACCCAGATTTTTCAAAAAGGCATAACTTCTTCATCCGGAAGCCGTTTTTCGAGCCGTTTTTTTTTTAAACAGCCTAATTTTTTGAGATCTTTCCATTGGAGCAGTTAGTTTCAGCTTTTCTCAGCTTCCGTTTTTTTTTTTTAAATGGAAAGTGCATGCCTAGTTATTCTTAACAGTACCAATTATTTCCAATGGCTACCTCACATGGAAGATATACTTAGAAGTAAAGGGCTTTATAGAATAGCCACGGGACAAGAAACTAAACCTTCTGATGATGATAAAGCTGCTAAATGGGAAAATAAACAAGATCAAGCATGAGGGTTGATAGGAATGTCCATTGCTCAAGATCTTCGATTTCATATCCTTGACATTGACACCCCTGATGAAGCCCTAGAAAAGCTAAAAACTACTTTTGGCATTCAAAATCAAATCAGGGCCCACCATCTTGAAAACGAGTTGCTTACTTTGGACCCCAATAATTTCTCCTCCATTGAAGATTTTTTGTCCAAATTTAAGACTCTCAGAATTCTTTTAGAAGGTTGTAAGATAAAAAATGACGATGGTAGCCTCATCTATTTCATTCTTGCTAAGCTTGGCCCTGCATACTCTGTATTTCTTTCTGCCTTCCATTCCACTAGAGAAGTCTTCATTTCTTCAGGAACCACCTACAAGAATCCCTCTTTTTATGCCTTTTGAGATTCTTTGATAAGAGAACAAGAAAAAATTTTACACCTTGGTCTTATCACTGCTGGAAACGCTTCTAAGAAAGCCTTAGCAGCCCAATAACAACCATATCATATGAATCCAAAGAAGAAGTATCCTAAAAAATATGGTCCTAAACCAAACAAGGGCCCTAAGCAATTTCAGCCGCAAACTGAAAAATAAAATCACCAAAATAATAAGGCAAATCAAAACAAAGGGAAGAAGATAGATAGGCATTGCAACTTTTGCAATCGGGATGGCCATATAGAGTCCAAATTTTTTAAGAATATGGAAGCCTTAGAAGTAGCAATGAAGAAGCACAACATCAATTTGGAGCACTCTTCACCTTCATCTTCAGGCATGGCACTTTCTGCTTGTGGTTGTCAAGCATCAAGATCTGGTTATGCATTAAATGTATCGTCTTCTTCTCCTTCTCATGAATGGCTCATTGATTCTAGAGCTTCTTACCACATGGCTAAAAATAAATCCATGTTTTCTTCTTTGAATGATTTTAACACCAAACATATTTATGTTGGTGATGATAGATCTCTTAGTGTTGTAGGATCTGGAACCATTCATCTAGATAATGGTCAGTTTAATGATGTACTATGTGTTCCTACCTTGTCATGCAACCTTCTATCTGTTTATCAGATAACTCATTCAAGTGAAGGGAAAATAGTAGAATTCTCACCTCATGATGTTGTAATCAAGGACCTCAAAGATCCTAAACATATTTTAGCTACTAGCATTGCTGATGATTCCACAAGGTTGTATAAGTTTGACAACTTTGGGTCATCATCTCTTCCCTCTGTTTTTGTTGCTCATAATGATGATGTGAGCAAACTTTGGCATGAGTGATTTGGTCACTTAAACTATCACTCTCTTCAAACTCTATGTAAGGAAAATATGGTGACAGTCCTTCCTATGGTATCTTACTAAGATGGTGTTTTCTCAGGATGTGTACTCGGAAAACATCATCGGGATATTTTTGACAAACATGCCTCTTGGCACGCTTCAGCCCCTTTGCAGCTTGTGCACAGTGATTTATGTGGTCTACTTCCTGTTGTTTCTTTCTCTAGTTGCAAGTACTTCTTAACTTTCATTGATGATTTTTCCATACGCACTTGGGTATATTTCTTAAAACTCAAGAGTGAAGTTTTTAACATGTTCTTGGCCTTTAAGGCCTTTGTTGAGAAACAATCTGGACATCAAATTCTTAAGTTAAGATTAGACAATGGCGGAGAATATGTTAACAACAAATTTATCAACTTCTGCACTGAGCATGGCATTCAATTGCAACATGCTGTTCCATATACTCCACAAAAAAATGGTGTATTTGAAAGGAAGAATCACACATTAAAAGAAATGTCTAATTGTATGCTTCAATCTAAAGGACTTGGTCTCAATTTTTGGGCAGAAGCCATTAACTGTGAAAATTACATAGTAAATCACACTCCTACTAAGGTTTTAAAGAATATAACTCCAAAAGAAGCTTGGAGCTCAATCAAACTAGATGTAAGTCACTTTCGTGTTTTTGGAAGTGATGCTTGGGCCCATATTCCAGATGCGAAACATAAAGCCTTAGAACCTAAGAGTGAAAAATGTATTTTTGTTGGATATTCTAAAGATGTCAAAGGATATAGACTTCTTCAACCCAAATCCAAAAATATAATCATTAGAAGAGATGTAAAATTTGATGAAAATATATCGGCCTGCGAGCCTAGTTCGGCAAGTGTGCCACCTTTGGCCTGCGAGCCTGATTCGACATATGTGCCACCTCTCTCTCTCTCTTCTATTTTTAATAGCATTCCTTCTAGTTCAGATGATGACAGCGAGGATGACAATCCTCCTCCACCTCTTGAAATTATTCCTTTTACTCCACCGCTTCCAAGATGGGTCCACTCTACTCGAGATGTAGCAGGTTCTCTTGCAAGTGACCCTGTCGATAGACGACGTACACATTCTCAGTTCGAAAGAGCCTCTTCCTTATTGGCTCAAGTTCCAGAAAATCCTGATCCAGAAACCTTTGAAGAAGCCTCCGGTCATCCAGATTGGGATGAAGCTATGAATGAAGAATATCATTCCTTATTGGCGAATGATACTTGGGATCTTGTTCCTCTTCCAAAAGGAAGAAAACTTGTCAGATGCAGATGGGTTTACAAAACAAAGTTTGGACCAGATGGAAAAGTGGATAGACATAAAGCTCGTCTTGTCGCTAAAGGATTTTCACAAGTTGAAGGCATTGACTATACTGAAACCTTCTCCCTTGTTGCCAAAATGAATTCTATCTGCCTTGTTCTTTCCCTTGCTGCCTCCTTTAAATGGGAAGTCCATCAGATGGATGTTAAATCTGCCTTCTTACATGGAGATTTTCATGAAGAAATCTACATGGAACAACCCCCTGGCTTTATCCAAAATGACTCTAGCCTTGTTTGTCGCCTTAGGAAGTCTCTCTATGGTCTCAAACAAGCTCCTCGGGCTTGGTATGCCAAAATGGATAGATTTCTATTAGATAATGGCTTTTCTAGGTGTCATTTTGACAACACTGTCTACACCAAGAAAGTGGGTAAGTCCTTCACCATCCTTTTTATTTATGTTGATGATCTTATCCTTACTGGTAGTGATCCAAACCATATAAACCATGTGAAGTCTAGCCTCAAAAAGAAGTTTGAAATGACAGACTTAGGACACTTGCATTATTTCCTTGGTCTTCAAGTCTTGCAATCAAAGGAAGGCATTACCCTCTCTCAATCCAGGTATGCCTGTGATATTCTACACCACTTTCACATGGAAGACTATGAGCCAACCCCTTCTCCCTTTCAGTATAGATTCAAGCTTTCAGTCACTTGTACTACCCCTGAAGTTGATGCTACCTTATATCGTCAACTTGTTGGTAAACTTCTGTATCTAACCCATACCTATCCTGACCTTTCCTTTGTCGTTGGTCTTGTCGCTCAGTTTATGCACCAAACTCATGAAAGTCACTGGAAAGAAGCTAAAATAATACTTCGATATATTCGAGGTACAGTTCGATATTCATTACAGTGCAAGAGAATCTCCATTTTTTATTGGTTTCACTGATTCTGATTGGGCTGGTGACCGTGGTGATCGAAAGTCTACTGCAGGATATGTATTCACTCTTGGTTCAGGACCTATTACTTGGTCTTGTAAGAAACAAAGTGCCATCTCTCTTTCTTCAATAGAATCAGAGTATCGTGGTGCAGTTGAAGCCAGCAAGGAAGCCATGTGGCTTCGTCAGATTTTGTCTGAATTTGGTCTTCATAAGCAGCATCCAACTACACTTTGGTGTGATAATCAGAGTGCCATTCAGCTATGTAAATATCCAGTTCAGCATCAACATATGAAACACATTGAACTCCACATACACTTCATCAGAAAGCTCATTCACGATCGTGTTCTTGAAGTGCAGTACTGTCCAACCAATGATCAAGTAGCCGATATCTTTACAAAGGCTCTCACAGAAGTGAAGTTTACCAAACTTCGATCCATGCTTTGAGTTTAGGAAAGTTGTCATTAAGGGGGGATAGGCTCTAATGCCTCCTTCCTTCTCCTATTGTGTCACTTTTGTAAATCCTTCAATCATATTCCAAGTTGTTCTTAAGGGAGGATGTTAGGATATTCTGACACATAGGAAATAGTTAAGAATAACTTAGTCTAGTGTAGAGTTAGCTAAAGTGTGTTTCTTTACCATGTAAATTTGTAATTTATAATCCGACGGTCACGATTTGTAGTGATCTGACGGTTATCTCTCACCTCGGTATTAACGACATTTGATCCGTGGCTTAGCACCCAATTGGTCCATGATCTCTATTTAAAGAGCATGGAGGCTCATTTGTCCGGTAACCGTTTATGAGAGAAACATATGTAACTTTTCTTTTTATATTAATAAATTGCCTGAAGTGGCCGCGTTGGCTCAGGCCATGGACTGTTTCCCTCTTTGAGGGTTTTAACCACATGATTATATTGGTGTACTGATTTGTGATCTGTTTGTGAGCGGTGACCTTTGGTTCTTGATCTACGGAACTTACCCTGTAAATTCCTACACATTTTATATATTTTTTTATCTTTCTTTCTTTTGGTCCTTTGATTAATCTTTTAGGACATACCCTCTTTTCATTTTTTAATATGGAAAACATTTGCAGAAATGCAAAGGTATGTACAATGTTACAAGACTTAACATAGCCAATTCAAATTATGATCCCTATTATTATAGGACCCTAACAGTGGCTCCACTTGGGGATGGCATCTCCTTGTGAGATGTCAAGAACTTTTTGATTAGTGGCCTTGGAACTTTGGCTTTACTTTGCTTAGAATTTCTTTCTGTGCTCTCCTTTTTTCAAACATATGATGTTATATCTTTTAAAGCTTATAATTTCCTTTTCAGGCTTCAACTTTACAAGATAATAATCCACTCCAATCTAAACTTTTCTATGGTATTTACAATGATTAAAATAGAACAAAAATGAAATACTAGTTAATCTGGTGAAAAATAGTGCTTTAGCATTCGACCATTGACTGGTCCACCTGGCAGGCCTGTTCCATTTAATTATTTCAAGAAAAGGCATTGTTGCCTTTGTAACCATAAATAATGTATGGGCCCTTCCAGAGAAAGTCAAATTTCCCATGTTTTCCTTTGTCTTCCCTTCTGGAATCCCATTTTAGTACTTGATCACCTTGAAGAAATCGTCTGCTTTAGTTTTCTTATCAAAGATATTCTTGATTTTGTCTTGAATTACTTGGGCTTTGATATAAACTTCTTCCCTAGTTTGATGTATAAGAATTATTTGGTTTATCCTCCTTTGGATGTCATTTGGTTCTACTTGCAGCTCTTGAAACATTTTCATTACTGGCACTCCTAATGAAGATGGAAAAACAACATCCATCTCATATACTAATTGATAGGGAGATGTACCAATAGATTTCTTAGTAGTTAGTCTGTCTTCCCATAGGGCATCGACCAACCTTTTATTCCAAGTTTTCTTGTTATCCTCTAATAACTTCTTGATGATGTTGACTGGGTTTTTTTTTGAATATTTTGATATTCCATTACCTTGAGGGTAATAGGTAGTGGAATGGCCTAGGGTGATATGGTATCTATTACAAAAATCTATCATTTTCTTTGATTTGAAGGTAGCAACATTATCAGTGATGAGCTTTTGTGGGCATCCAAATCTAGAAAGGATGTTGTTCTCAATAAATGAAATAATGACAGATTTTGTGGCTTGTCTAGAAGGGACTACTTCTATCCACTTGGTAAAATAATCAGTGGCTATCAATATCCATTTATGTTGGGCAAAGGAGGGTGGGTGAATTTCACTAATGAAGTCTAAACCCCATTGTTGAAATGGAATTTCTACTGAGATAGGTTTGAGGGGTAATGATAAGATTTTCTTCTTCCCTTCAAATATTTGACATTTGTGACAGGAGATCACATACTTTCAGACATCTGAAAAAAGGGTGGGCCAGTAAAAACCTACCCTCAAAATTTTGTTAGCAATTGTTTTCCAGTATAGGTGTCCTCCACAATCTCTTGCATGAAATTCCTGCATAAATTTATCAACTTCATATTTTAATAAACAATTTAACAGGATGCCACCATGATCTTTCCAAAATAAAACATTATCTAAGATACAATATTTCATTGCTTTCATTTTAAAGAATCTACTTTTAGTTCTAGATAAACCAGGAGAAGCTTGTAAGTTGAGTAAAGAAAATGTAAGGTCTGCATACCAGGGTGAATCTATAAAAGCTTCACTGATTTGTGGAGTCTCCATCTCTTCCTGATAATCTATGGTAGCAATGAAATTAATATCTAAGGCCTGACAGTTCGATTCAGCCATGAGTTTGGCCAAACCTTGGCCTTTAATAAATTTTGTAGGGTTGATCGCAATGGCATATTCTAGTATTGTGTCAATCCATTTGCTTCTTTTTCCATCAGGCCCATTCTGAGTTAGAATGTCCTTTACAACTAAGTTTGGAACATATGCTATTATGTGAGAGTATAGAATGTATACTCTGAAATCTTTTATGGCTTTCACTAAAGAAAGAGCTTGTTTTTCCATGACATTATACTTTAGTGTTGCATCCCTCAAAGTTTTACTGAAGAAAGCGATGGGTTGTTCATGGCCCTCATCGTTCTTTTGCAACAAGACTGCTATAATGGTGTGCTCTGAAGCAAATGAAAAATTATGAAATCTCTGTTAAAATTAGGACTTATGAGGACATGTGTTTTAGTAAGGGCTTCTTTGACTGCTTCAAAAGACTGCTTAGCCTCTATTGTCCACTTAAGTATTGAATCCTTTTTTAACATGCTATTTAAATTTCTAATTAGTTCTACTAAGTTGGGGATGAATCTTCTAATAAAATTTATTTTTCCTAAAAATGCTTGTAATTCTCTAATGTTTCTAGGATGACTGATATTTAGGATTGCTTCTATTCTAGCTGGATCAATTCTAATTCCCTCTTTTCAAATGATGTGTCCTAGAATTTTTCCTTCTTCTAATCCAAAAAGTGACTTTTTAGGATTTAAGGATATCCCAAAATTTCTGCATTTTATGAATACTCTTCTTAGATGATCTAGATGTTCATTATATGACTTGGAAAACAATGTAATATCATCTAGGTAAATGACTAAAAAGTCATGGATTTCATTTGAAAAGGCTATGTCTATGGCTTTTTGGAATGTTGCTCCAACATTCAACAATCCAAAGGGCATTTTCAAGTACATGAAAGTTCCCCAGGGAGTGGTGAATGCAATCTTAGCTTGATCTTCAGGTTGGACTAGGATTTGGTTGTATCAAGAAAACCATCAAGTAATGAAATTCTGGATGACCCTACTACCCTCTCGAGAATGTGGTCCATTTTAGGGAGGGGATAGTTATCCTTCAGTGATACTTTGTTCAAGTTTCTGAAATCAACAGAGTCTGATTTCTCCTGTTTTCTTTCTAGTGGGGACTAAATTAGAGACCCAATCAGAATATCTAATGGGTGCTATGATTTAAGCATTATACATACTTTTAACTTCTTTTTCTATTAATGGCATAAGAACATGGTTAATTATCCTTAGCTTATGTTTAAAGGGCTTCTGATTTTCTTTAATTGGTATCTTATGCTAGATAATGTTGGTATCATAAGACTTGAGGCCTTCATAATTCCAGGCAAAGATGTCTTGGAACTCTTTAAACAAGCTAATGTACTTCAACTTTTTAGCTGGAGGTAATGCCTTAGATATCTTGATAAGCTTAGGATTTTCCTTTTTTCCTATGTTGCATTCCTCTATATGTGACCTTAGAGGCTCCATTTTAGGTTTTCTAGCTACATCATTGGAGTCAAAGAGGTCTTCTAGTGGGGCTAATCCCTTAGGCAAAATGTTGTCTTTGAGGTTTAAAACTTCTGATTCATCATTGATTAATTCCTCAATTTCTACTGTTTCTAATTGTTCTATTTATAATTTAGTGAACTTAGTTGGTTCTATCTTATTTACATCATTTACATCTATTTCATTATTTATGGTATAATATAATGTACAGTCAGTGTCTATATTACTTTTTTGAAATTCTCCTTCAGAATTCATAAAATCATAAATTTGTGAGTCTTGTGAAAAGATTTTCCAATACTTCAAATTATCAGGTATGGTTGGCTTATGTCTTACCTCAGCCGTGTACTGATGATTTGGTTGAAAATGTAACCTACATGTGCTGGCAAAAGTGGCCAAGCTATGTGATTGCATATTCTGCTTTCTTCGAATGACAGCAAAGTCAGTCTTAAGGAAACATATAATTAAGTCTAAGATGGTTTCTCTATAACGGCTAAGTCTAGGATTATTAACAAGGTACTCTCCCTTGGCTTGTTTTATAATGAGTTATGAGTCTCCCATGATGGAAACTCTTTTAGCTCTAATTTTTCTTACGATTTGAAGGCCTAGCACTAATGCTTCTTATTATTCCATGTTGTTAGTGCATTTGAAATTTAATCTGTAAGCATGTCCTTCTGAATGATAATTCTCTAAATCGTAGATCCATACTCTAGCTCCTACTCCTAATATATTCACAGCGCCATCAAAATCTAAATTTCACAAAGATTCATGTGTTATATTTTCATCTATTGCAGGTTCAGAATTACTAATTGAATTTTTCAGTATTGACTTCTTCTTTTTCTTCTTCTACAGTCGTGATTTTATCTTTGTCATTTTCTGAATTACATAAGATAAATGAGTCCAGATCAGAATGCATGGAATAGATAGGGAAATTTTGTGGTCTTTCTGAACTACTTACCATGTATTTCATCATTTTTTACAGTGCTCCTGTCAACAAGAGGCGTGAAGCGACAAGTTAATAACATTGTTGCCTCAGACTCTAGATTAGTGCGAGCTAGAGTGGTCATGCCCCTAGCACAGGGTCCCGTGAGTCATTATCGGACCAGATCTCTTACTAGCAAGCAGTTTATATCTCCCATTCATCTACGACATATCACTTCTTCTTTGCAGCAATGTAACAGAGGCTTCAGATCCTCCCCTAGCCCTCCCTCAGGAAAACACTCTATCTTGAGTTTTTTGCATTCGACCTCGAGTGTGAGGAGAGAGATTTAGTGGACCATTATCTTGTGCCCTCTTCACTTGGAGTCCAGGACTTTCCTCATTTTGGTTTTCAAGCATTATGTTTTTCTTTCTTTATTTCTTATTTCTTTCTCTTTATATAGGAGACCTTTTGGTACTCCTCCTTGTATCGACATCATTGTACTCTGCAGTCCCATTGAACTACTTTTGTGGTCATTCGTTGGACATTAATATAATTTCTTTATTTCTTTATTTCTATATAGCTTCCTTTCCTGACCAAACACCTAAATGGTAGCATATGTCATGTCTAATTGTAGTGATCCCTGTAATTTTGCTCCCCATGAGAGAGATAATAACATACCATATTTTGGAGGGATATCAACAACTACTATGTCCATAACGATACTCTTTTTTGGGCACTGGACTAGAGTAACACATAGATCTTTGATCAGGCCAAGGCATTTGACTTGACTAGAATCAAAGGAGAAAAGGTCCTTGTAGGGTTTGGTGATGTTTAAGTTTAATTTTTCCATGACTGCTTTAGGAATTAAGTTATGAGATGCTCCTGAATCCAACATATAATTATGTAAGATTTTATCATGAATGTTTAAGCTAATATAGAATGGAGGGACACCCCCTTTTTGATGTTTTCCATCTACTTCAGGACCAAATAATAACTCAGGTTGATCATCATTGAGGTTTACAACATCTTCACCTTCAACTATGCTTAATGTTTCAGTAATTTGTGCTTTGTATGAGTCATTTTTCACCAGCTCTGTTAAAGAAACTGGTATTTTCAATCTTTCTATCTCTATTTTGATATTGAATGGCATTTGAGTTTTGTCTAATTTAATCATTTCATTTTTACCAATTGTGGTTTGTGTGGTTTTGTCTTCTTTATTAACACTTGGTAATTCAGTTTGTGTGTCAACTGTTTTGTTTTCAACTTCCTTATCTGGAATGGTTTGAGTAGCAGATGATGTGATGTCTACAATCTTTGGGGTGGAATATTTCTGAGTTTCTCTAGGGATAATTTGTAGAATTTTGGTCACAAGAGCTTCTATTTTTTTCTTAGTTTGGGTGTGGACAGATTTCTTAATAGGAACCTCTGTGTTCTTTTTGCTTCTAAGGCTATACTGTTTATGAACTTCGTATATAAAAAATTCATGGTCTTGTTTGTATTCAAATGACTCTCCAGGCTCTAATTTTAATTGCTTTAACATGTAAAACTCTTGTTCTTCCTGGCTAAGAAAATTGGCATCTTCATTGTTTACTCCCATCAAGTTTATCTGGGTGTCCTGATCTTCTTCATGTTGTTGTGAAATTTCAGCATAATTTTCTTGGAAAGGTGGTCTAATCAGTTGATCAGGTACTACTTCTCTTGATTTACCAGTATTAAGATTTTTCCTAAAGTTGGGGTTTTTAATTTGGGGACCTTGTTGATTTTCCCACTGAGGTTTTCTTTCCATGTTCTCTAGTCTATCCATTAGTCTTTCTACACTTTTAGCTAAACTATCTATCTTAACATCTAAAGTGGAAGGTTATTCCTTAATGGTCACTCTCCTCTCATTCCTTATCCTAGCTCTTTTAGCTAGTAAGTTAGCTTCTACACTAACATCATTACTCTACATCTGTTCTAAAGTTTCAGGGTTTTTTTTCTCTTAACTGATAGGACATATCAGTGTCAAAACCATCTGAAAATTTAATTAGGGCTAATTCTGGTGGAGGTTTGATATTCACTGGAGTTGAATTGTAAATGTTATTAAACCTAATACAGTAATCTTGAATAGATTCATTAGGAGATCTTATAATGTTCTCATATTCAGATAATATTTGGAGAGGGTTTTTCTTTCTTTCCCATCTACTTATAAACAATCGGTGGAAAGCAGCTAAATCAGCGATATGGCCAGAAGGTAAAGATTTAAACCATTTTTTAACATCTCCTGCTAGTTTTTGTGCAAATAATCTCATTTGTACATCTGCCTCATCAACTTCATGTAACTCAAAATAATCTATCAATTTATCTGCATGTTGTTGAGCAGTATATTGACCAGTACCATCAAACTGAAAATTTTTACTCTGGTAATCTTGTGGCATGGCATGTAAAGGGGCCTATAAGACCAAAGGAGAAAATATGGCTGCCATGGCTAAGATTTTAGCTCGAATGGGAGGTAAAGCAGTGGTGCTTGAAGATGGACTTGAAACTTTAGGTTGGAGAGGAATTTTAGGTATGAGTGGTTTTGTGGAATGAACTGTGGTGGATATTATAGGTGAGGTGGAACTGAATGAAGCTGTATTTACAGTTTCTGAAGATACTGTAGAGAGGTTAGGGGTAGCAGTAGTTAGGGAAGCTACTTCAACTGAATGTTGAAAATAGGCTTCATCTATGTCTTTTATCAAATTTGAGGTTAAAACATCAAGTTTGTCAAAAGTATCTAGAACATGTTGATCTAAATCAAGTTTTATAGTATCCTTCTTTGATTCAATAAATTGAATAAAATTGGGGTTTGTTACAATATCATGGACTGAATTTTTAGATTTGATACGAAATAAAGAATGCTCAAATGATAAATCAAATTGAATATCCTATATACTTGATAACTCCTTAGGAAGTGAATTTGCTTTGATTAACTCACTATTACTTCCTTGACTCTCTACTTTTTTAAGTTTTCATAAAATTCTGTCAGGATCATCAACAATTGTAGCAGGTTGTGGATCAGGATGAGCCCTTGTATAATATGTTCTTTTAGAAGCCAAAATTTTAACTTACAATGATAAATTCAAATAACCCTTTAAAACATTAATGTGAAAAATGAAGAAAAGTGTTTCCTTTAAGATTTATTTTGACTAGGGACTAATTTGTCTCCAGTATGGTCACCACTATGTTATCACTCCGAAATTTCCAAAGGTTGTTCTTGTGTTAAAAAGAAATATCAGAGGTAACTACAAACCACTTTTGAAGCTTAGGATCTAGCCTTCCTAAAATTAGAGAGGGCTCTCCCTATATGATTTAACTTTGTTTAATCAATGGATATTAGACTGGTTATGTATGCTTGGTTGGGTTGGTTCTTGATTAGTTTTGGTTCGTTGGTGTAATTAATGATTTAGATGAATAGGTGCTTATCATATTTCCATTGGGTTATGGAGTCAATGTGCTTTGAAACAAAACTGAATCAAATTATAAGAAAAGTGTTACAGGGAAAGATAGGTGAGCAATATCAGATCTCAAGGCTGAATGGTGGAGTGATTTTTCAATCAGGATCAAGGAGCAATTAAGAATTCCTTAAACCATATAATGTAGAAGGGTGAAGAAGTCAATCAGGATCAAAGGGAAATTAAGAATTCTCTAAACCAGATATCAGAAGAAAACATAAAAATGTATAACAATTAAAATCAGAGTGTAATGTTTAAGCAAATTCTGTAGTAATACTCCTGTTATAACATTCAAATTTAGAACACATAAAAGTTTATGGAATACTTAGAAAAGAACATGAACAATTGAAATTGTATACTTCACTGAGATAGCTCAACACATGAATCCTATAAAGAAGTTTCTTTATAACTTGTTCAGTCTGTCGACTGCAAATTGGTACAATAACCCTCAGGCAAGGGATCAGTTAGCTACTGAAATATTCGGAAATCCACACTTGACAGACTAGTGATACTTAAAATGATGAAGTATTTATACAACTTATTACAAAAATATCCTGTCAACTGACTAGGATTTATTCTAGGAAAATAAAATATCTCTATGCAAAAAGATAATGACACCTTTCAACTGATTGAAATCTGGCCCTGATTCTTTGTTTGTTGTTATCTGTTTGTTTCTTTCATCTGTCTTTCTTTCACCTATATGTTCTTTCATATATCTTTCTTTCACCTGTATGTTCTTTCATCTGTCTTTCTTTCATCTGTATTTCTTTCACCCTTTATAGTAAATCACACCACTTCTCCCACGTTTCTTCATCTAGGATTTTGATTTTCATCATCCTGCGGTAAATCTCATCTGCCTCTGAATATTTGGCAAATGTAGGCTTATTTAAAAAAAAGGTGATTTACCTCAATCTGGAGGTAAAAGAATTTTTCTAGAGTTTGAAGTTGTTTTTCTTGGGCTAAAGACTCTGTTAATGAAAACTCCTTATCTATTTCAAATTCCTATCCTGTGGGACTAGAGTAAGCAGGATGGAACTGGTATCAAGCTGCTCCTTCATCTCCTGGTTCAGTTAATCACCTGCACAGAAAAAATAAAACTACCTGTAATGAAAAAATGGGTTTGCAGGGAGGTGAGTGGGATTCAGTGTTTTCTGTAAGTTTGGTAGAGATAGGGAAATAACGAAATAGCAGGGTTTTATTTATTTTTGAAACTTGAGTGGTTTATCACATGTCGAAGGATGGTTTGGTGGTTTGGGTAGGAGGGGGTGCGATAAAACCTGGTGGCACCGCGTGGCAGGTGAGCGAGCGAAGAAAACAACCCATTTCGCACCCCCCCCCCCTTGGTTTTAAATATCAGACTTCGGGGAGTGCGAAATGAATCATTGGCCGTCATATGTGATTGGTGATAATCGAACGATTGACAGGGTTTGTGAAATCTTTCAAATGAGGTGGGGTCGAGAAAGAGATATATGAAGGGTTAAAATGATAGTGGGTCAGGAAATATATTAAACAGGGAAGTTTAAAAAAAGGGGGTTTAAATATATTAAGCGGGGGTTTAAATCAAAATGAAAATAAAGTGGGGCCCAATTAATATTCTTGTGCTTTTAGACTTTGAAAAAGTGGGTTTTCATGTTTTTATGGAAACATAAAATTTTATCAAGGGAAAGGGGGTTTTTAAAGGGAAAAAAGAGATTTTAGTAAGGGGAAAGGGTTAGAAAGGCTTTTGAGGTTTAGGAAGGGAAAAGGTTAAGGGATGGGGGAATGAAGAGGGAAAGGGTTTTTATCAAGGGGAAGGGTTAGAAAGATATTTTTGATAATGGATAAGCATAACGATGCTTTTATAACTTTTGAAAATTATTCTACCTACCCTTTTATTCATCTTAACTTTTTTTCCTTTCCTTTATTGGGTGCAATTGAGCTTGCTGACCCTTTTATTTTCTTTTGATAAACAAACTAACTTATTTCTAACCTTATATCTTCCAATCGCTCAGATTAAATTTATGAGCTCATTTTTATTCTCTACCTAACTACTAATCTGCCAAGATTAAATGGTTTGGTCAGATATTTATTCACTAACTATCATAACATAAGATTTAAAGGCATGAATGATCAAAATTAGACCACATGATCATCATGAATTGTGACATTTTGAACAAGTTGCACACAATTTATTTGTAGAAGTAAACTAAACTAAGAGTAGTGGCATTTGAATGTGCAACACTTTCAGAATTAATTTTCACTTATTTTTATGGGGTTCACATTTTATATATTTTTTTACCTTTCTTTCTTTTGGCCCATTGATTATTCTTTTAGGACATACCCTCTTTTCATTTTTTAAGATGGAAAACATTTGTAGAAATTCAAAGGTATGTACAATATTACAAGACTTAACATAGCCAATTCAAAATTATGATCCCTATTATTATAGGACCCTAACAAGTCAAAATTTCGACAGGATGTTGGGAAGTGCATCAGATCATGCACTTCCTACACCATTTCCAAACCTATAATTAAGAAGCAAGGCACATATACTCCTCTACCTACTCCTAATCGGCCCTGGGAATCCATCTCCATGGATTACATGTCAGGCCTTCCTTCTACCAAACCTAGAAATGACTGTGTTTTCTTGGTCATCGACATATTCTCTAAGCTGGTCATTCTAGTAGCCTGCAAGAAGAGTATCACAAAAGAAGCCACTGCCAAACTATTCTTTGAATTAGTATGGGTACACTTTGGGATCCCACATTCCATTATCTCAGATCTATACAATAGGTTCCTAAGTACATTTGGGTCAAGTCTCTGGCCATTGTTGGATACCAAACTCACTAATTCCATGAAATTCCACCACCAAACTGATGGTCAGACAAAGGTCATCAACATGATGATCGTGCGCATCCCGCGCATGTACAACTCGAAGCACCCACACATATGGGATGAAAGTCCCCTCTATGTCCATCACAACTACAACGAAGCTCTTTACATCTCAACTAGACATAGCCCCTTTCATGTGGGATTTGGATTCCAACCACTATGTCCCATTGATGTTGTCATACCACTTTTAGCTACTCAGGCAGATTTGGCTCGTGTCTAATCCGAAGCTGACAGATTTAACAAATTCATTAAGTGCATTCAACACAACCACCAGCATGTCCATGACATATTGGACAAATCAAATGCTAAGTACAAACAATGTCTGATCAACATCGGGCGCCACATAAGTTCTAGGTGGGCAACAAAGTTTGGTTACATTTGCAGAAGTAGCACCTCGTTGGGGCCCACCGCAAAATTTTTCCACTCCGATATGGGTCTTACACCATCACTAGGGTTGTAGGGGACACTGATTTCGAGCTTAGCATCCCACCGTTCCTTGGTATGCACCTAGTATTCAATGTGGACTAGTTGCAGCCCATACTTTTCCCCATTGTTTGACACATCCAATGTTGCTAAGAAGCTGAGACCAACAAAGCTCAACTAAGTTGTATTAAACATGCCACAACTGATAGGATCATGGACACATATATCAAGAACATTCGCCAACAGATTATCCAACTATATCGAGTTGTCAAAGCAAACCAACTCCTTCACCAAGGCAAGTGGCTCAACAGGGACCAGGTTCAATAGAAATTTTGTCACCTAATGGAGGCTATACACGCAATGGGTACCATTGCTTCCTAAGGGGGGAGGATTGATCTAGGTGGATATTGGTGGCAACTTGAATAACTTGACCTCTAGTCTATTTCATTAGTTTCCTTGATTATATCACAATTTACTATTGTTATAAGTTTTTTGAATCCTGAACTTCCAGAGTTATTTTGACCCCCTAAACGATGGTAAAAATATTGTAGTTCTTGGAGATACCTTTCTAATGAGGTATCATGCGTGCCAAACAGAGATCATATGACCAAGTTACAACCCCGGGAGGTTGGATGCCCAACTAACCCCAATGGGGCCCACAAAATCTTGGCATTCCATCTCCTAGGGTTAGGCTTTTGGTTTTTTAAGGTTTCCCTTTGTTGTTCAATAATAAAAAGGACATTGAGCCTCATTGCAACACATTTCATAGGTGTGTATCTTCCACATCTCTTCTTAGAGATAAGCTACCATTACTTGAGCTAGTTTATTTCCATTTTGTATGTAAGAATCTTTCATTTCTTTGATATTAATGAAATGAAGATTTATTTCTACTGCAACTCTATGTTTATGTTTATATCTGTATTTTTTCTCGTTTCTGCATAAGTCCGAATCACTTCTTCAGCTCTCCATCAAAGTTAGGAGGCTTCAGTTTCTTGAACTCATCCAGCAAGTATGCCCTCTTACTCCTCTTGTAAGGATGATAGTGATGATGGCCATGATACCTGTCTGAACCAAAACTAGAAGAGAATCCATAACCATTACTTCTCATGTCAGGTGTATTCATCCATCTAGCACCTATGACAATGTCATCCTTATCTGACCTATGCCCACCATAAGACCTGCTACCATATGCCCCATTAGTCCTGTCCTCCTAACATAACTGATTCGTGGCTACCCTTGTCTCTGTAAATATGATAAACTTTGAAGGATGACTGCATTGACCTCTACTTGTTTTTTCTGAGCCCTAGCAAGTCTTTCTTGTGACTGAATGATTCTTTCATTATCTGCTTTGCATCTCATGATTTCTTCCTTTAGACTTCTCAAGATATATGTTATGTCAAGCAAGTACTCATCCCAAGATTTAAGCCACCTTTCCAGGCCAGCTTCCATACCATTACCAAGAACTGCCTATAACTTCTTAGAATAATAAATGACATAATGACAATGTTGTTCATATAAAACTTGAACAAGAACTTGACCTAACCAGGCCTAACCATGACAATTATTTCTTCAAACATATGGTGAACATGTGGGTTACAGGTCATGAATGCATATCTGATCTTAAGAGTTTGTGGTCTATATGATAGTCATCAAGAAAATCTAATGCCCTCTCTTAATAGCTGCAATAACACTTGCTAGCCCATGCATTCATCAACCATTCATCAACTAATCAATACATAAAAAGATCCCTAGCTAGAACATATTATAGAACCATGTTTATAACCAGCGTATAATGAAAATAAGAACCATAATAGAACAACCATTAAATCCACATAATAACAAGCACAAGTGCTCATAAATCACTAGGGGAAAACAAATCTTATTAACTTATGCAAAAAACAACCAAGTCAGGGACTTCCATGTACCACCCGACCATATATTGAGTTAAACCAAGTCTTTCTTTTAGCCAATCACCCTCGTGCCATATTCCAAGCATGGATGTGGGATTTCAAGACATAAACAACCAGGACTTCTCGAAGATTAAACCACCTCCACCCTCAGGTTACCACGATCTTTCCAAAACCGGTCAAGAGATCACGAAGCCCAAACAAGCTTGGTTGCCTCAAAATTTCTTCACCGTTACCTTGAGGAATTTTTCTGACTCCACCCACCTGTCGAGGCTTCCCCGAGATTAAACCACCTCCACCCCAACCCCCCTCGGGATTTTTCTTGAGACCATCTCACCTAGTTCCAAAACCTTATGGAAATCCAAAGATCAACCAGAAAATAATCTCATCACACCATGGTTATCCAACAAATGACAAGACAAAGATGAAACCACTATAAAACCAAGCAAAATCCATGCCAATGAAAACAAATGAACCAAATAAAGAAATGCATGTACCATGCATTCACACCTCAACTAGTAAATCTCACATGCAATCTATTACCTTCAAAATCTTCATGTTGAAGCTGCTTAATCTAACCTTCCTTGCTTGTCCTTTGTTTTCCTTATCCTTCCTTTGCTTTCCTTTCTCTAATGCTAGAGTGCTCCAAGAATTCTCTATGTGTGCAGAGTATGAGAGAATAGAAGAGAACTCCAAAACTAAACTGACAAAAGTTGTGAACTTATCCTCAGAACCATATTTATGATTAAAGCCTCTATTTTCTTCATTTTCTTTAATTTTCCTTCTCATGCAAATTTGTGACCCTTCACCTTCCTTTTCTCCTATTTTCCTTTTATTTTCATAAATAAATGTCGATTAATGTATCTTTACATTTGTAGATACCTTTTTCAATTTCCTTGGCCATAAATAAACAAGTGATGCACACTATAGAGTTTTGTCCAACATTCAACTTGGAATACATGTCTCGTGACCTTGGTCTTATTTTGCCTTTATTATTCTTTATTACATGAACTTTTAACCTCGGGTTGTTACAAATTCTCCTCAACCCTCGAATTTGTGTCCATCGACGCAACCCGTTTTTTATTTAATTTATTTACAATGCTTATAATAATTATAAGAGTAACCAGAGCTATTAAATGTAGTGTTTATTATTTGTGTGATAAGGTTAAAAGTAATTTTCTATCGATAAAAGGAAATTATATTTGCATGTAACATAGGTTCATGGTTAAAGTTATAAAGATTTGCAAAGTTATGTAAAAAATGATTTTTTCATGGATAGTTGTATTTGTTGGTTGGTTGTAATGTTCAAATGGATAATAAGAGTTTCAACATGACATTATATGTATTCATGAAACATTGAAAATTACTAATATGTGGTGTGTTTAGATCAATATGTATTGTATAATGCAATTTATTAGGGAAAATAGTGAAATCGCTATTAGGGTGCACCTTGTCCTACAAATAAGGGGTTCTTATAAATAAAAGTTAGTGTCTGAGAATGTCATGACCTTAAAATTAAATTAATTTTAATTTTAATATTCTAATGGTAAACATACATTATTTGTTG
Organism: Pinus albicaulis; assembly: GCA_034641835.2. Taxonomy (NCBI): domain Eukaryota; kingdom Viridiplantae; phylum Streptophyta; class Pinopsida; order Pinales; family Pinaceae; genus Pinus; species Pinus albicaulis. Next base: position 984,143 of record MU968403.1, on the reverse strand, counting down.
GATATTAAACATTAGGTTTATCTCTATCAAGAAATATTTCGAGAAACCCATTTCCAAACAAATATAAGATAGGGAACAATTATCACCATTGTAATGAAACTTGCCAAGAGCATTACGAATCTATTTCAATGAGTCAAAAAACCCAAAATTGGAGAAGATTAGGGAGACTTACCCCTGTCATGGAAATGACAACATGACAACACTGTGCTAAAACATGTGCATATTATGGATGAGATCTCAATCTTCCTGAGAGTCAAACTCCACAACAAAATATCTTTAACATAGGGATAGATGCAAATTTATTCTTAGATTACCAACACCTAGGTTCTAGAGATCCATTGATTTTGATCGGTAAGTTTTTCCCAAAGTTTGTTGAATCTACATATTAACCCATGCCAATGATGTATTTGGCCTAGATGTTGGCATTCTAATCTATCACAATGGTTAGTGAAAGGGCCTCTTGGATCATTCAAACCTGCCTAGATGAGATGGCTAAATGGTAACCTACACCCAAACCTGAGGTGAATCCTTCTTTAAAGGATCTATTAAACTATCAATCACTAGATTCAATTTTGGTTGACAAATTATTACATTGCATGGGGGACTATGGTCACAATTAGAGAGGAGGAGATTCCTATTATTTCACAATTAAAGAGGAGATTCCTATTATTTTCCCATCAGATTTGGCGAGGCAATGTCAATGTCATTGTTATTGTTGTCTAAGTCGGTATGGTCATAACGATTTTAAAAACAATTAAAGGTGGATTAAGAGCATTCACAAAGAGGTATAGGAAAATGTCATCAAGTGACAATGATGAAGGAGATATAGGCGACCATTAGAGAGAAACTACGGTAATAAACCTCGTGGGAGTAGCAAGTGTTCTTATTGTAGTTGCAACATATGTCATAAAGTTTGTTGAACTTCAACCTTGAGGTTTGAAGTTTGACACACACAAATGAATTAGACAATTTCAATTTTTATTAAAAAAAAAAATTATATAAATTATAAAAACAAGTTATGCTAATCCTAATCACTATAATTATATATGGAAAAATGTATATAGACAAACCTTAGATATATATAAACAAACTTCAATAAAACCTCATCAACAATTTCAAATTTAAGTCGAACATAATTATTATCAAACTTTAAATTGCAAGATATCAAATAACATTGAGAGGAATTACAAAGCAATTCTTTTATCCTCTCACACTATTGACAATAAAACTATTTTCATATAAAAACATATTTATAAATTTCTTTACAACCACATTTTTATTAATTAAAAATAAATCTACTCAAATTAAAAATAAAACAATAAATAACCTAAATCAATCCAGCTATGTTTACCCTAGAAAAACTAATCAAATAAAACAATAAATAACCTAAATCAATCCAGCTATGTTACCCTAGAAAAATACTAATCAAGCCAACCTACTTAAAACTTATTACACGTGTCCATTTGTAAACATCTTCATAGCCAATTATGAAATAATAATAATTATATAACAATTGTCTAAGATTAAAAGAATAATGCAACCCGTAATGAAATCTTAATAAAACAATAATGCAACCAGTAATGAAGATTATGTTTGGTTTTTCAAACTGTTTTAAGTAATACTATTTCTATTTCATACATGTGTATTAATGAAAACCCAGATCAGTTCAGTAATCCTGCTCTTTCACACACATCTATTAATGGAATCCCTGTTCAGTTTCAAAAGAATGACGGCTAACAGTGGAAAAATACAACTTCCAGAAAATAAGGACCGTATTTTTAAATGGATTTCAGTAACAATGGATCTTATATAATTCAAATAACTACAAAAAAATACACTGGTTACAGCTGGAGCGTCCAAAACACGTATCGATTCCCATACACAACTCTCTGATTTGCAAAACTGCAAGATTTTCCCCGGCGGTCACAGAAAAAAGCTTTAAGATTCTGCCACCGCAAATCTTTCATTTTCGCCCTTCGCTGGGCAATCAGAGACAGTGTGAAAGGTAGAATAAAGGCCATCCATGAGCTCGCCATTGCTGAGACTCTGCTCCTCTGCGATAGGGGGCAACCTTCTCTCACTCCATGGCTGCCGTCTCCCCATGTATTCCTTTCGGGAAGGAACGATTTCCATCCATTTCTCAATACCTACTGCTGCCGGCGTCTTGGAAATCGCCATTACCAGAGTCTTTCAATCTCGGAAAAGAGAATTTCAAGTAAAACCCTAACCTAAGTAAACCCTGAAGGGCTAGCCGGATGAAGGATCAATCGATGACAGAAAGTTGGTTGCCGAGAAGGGTAAGTGAACCTCTTTGCTGAGACGATTCGTTGTAGCTTTGTCGTGGAGATTTTTAAAGGGGAGGTGGATCGCTTTCATTTGTTTGTACGCGTGAAGAATTCGAACTCAAACCCTCTTACACGTGAAAAACGCGTGGAGCAAGAAAAACAGTTGTCGCGTATTACTGTCGAAGGCTCTAGAGATAAACAATCCCATTCTAATTTCCTACAGAAACAGGAGTACGCGTAAGATAAACAAATCCCATTTTAATTGCCTAAGGAACCAAGAATACGCGTAAGTTCGTTCATTAGATAAACAAATCCATTTTAATTTCCTAAAGAACCAGGAGTACGCGTAAGTTCGTTCATTTGGTTAAAAGCGTGTAGTTTAAAGATGCCACAATTTTGTAGGGAAAATAAAAGATAAAAGAAATTCTCATGAATTTGAGAAAATTTGCGGAAATTTTTGAAAATTTAGGTTTGAGGGCCTTAAGGATTTTATGGTGCTGATTTTATTTTTGCGATAAAAAAAAAATGATTAGTTGTCAAGTTTCAGGAACCTTGGCCTTAATAGAATTATTGATGGTGCTGATTTTATTTCTGCTATAAAAAAAATTATTTAAACACTATAACAATTAAATTTCTTGGAAATCTTTTCCCTCATATTCCAGTAAAAAATCACTATATGGATAAAATTGTAGCCTAGTTAAACAACACCTACCCCAAATATTTAAGAAAACACATTAAATTTTTAAATATGAAAATACAAATGCAATGAATGTATGGTTTTGTACACCTGCCGGTTCTCCATTGGCCCTTTGAGTCAAACTTAAAAATGGGAACTCTTAACCTAAAATTTTATATATTGTTAAATATATCTAATAGGTTAAATAAGTAAAATAACTAATTTTTACATCATTATAGGCATTCAGTTATGTTACAAGGTTTTATCTACATTATTAGTCCATGCCACAAGTATAGTTGGGGCTATAGTAATCGAAATGGTGGCGTAAAGATTAATTTAACCTAGTTAGTCCTTGCCTCGTGGTGTAATGTGGATTTTTTCTTTCGTATATTTCACGAGTGTAAATTAATGTTGGCATTAGTTATGTGGCATGAAATGTTTGGTTTGCGTTTTGGATATATCTCCTATGTCTATATCTCTAGTTACATATGTTTTTTTACATGTCTATGAGAGAGGTATGTTACACGGCACACCACAAACATGCCACCGAACCACATAGAGACCACCAAATCACACAAAGACCAAACCACATGGCCTTGTGAATGTACTGGCTCATCTTTCAGTGTTGAGCTTGATGAGTTAAGCATTAAAGCCTTCATAGCATCGGTGATCAGCGTGAAGGAATCCAAGAACAATCAAAAGAAATATGGCACAGGGGTGATCGGATGAAGAGAAATTGGCTCATCCAATCTATGGTCTGGTGGAACGTTGTAGTCCCATACTGGGTTGGCTTTTGCATTCATTAATAAGAGTTCATCTCTTTGATATTTTATGTGTAAATGTATTGGATTCTATGTAACATTTATGGTTGTTGCATCCTCAGTATTTATGTGGTTTATATGTTGGCTATGAATGTGTTTTATGACAATGAAAATGTATGGTTCTCATCACGTTTGATTTGTAAATGAATGAGCAATGAATATATGACCTAATAGATGATAATGCAACTAACGATATAAGACATCAATGCTTCTTAGCGATTCTCAGATAAGTATGAGATCCCTATGCTCAGATATGTTGTTTAAACTTATAGAATGCATATTCGTGACATGTTTGATGAAATTCATGTCATGACTAGTAGGGGTCTAGTCAATTTTATGTTCAATAATCTGCAGTGGTATCATTGTTTCCATGTTTCATTCCATTTCTATAAATTCCATGAAGTTCTGGGAAGTGACCGAGTCCTAGCCTTGGAATTTAGCCTTAAATCCCACAGTCATTGGAATAACACTGATAGAAAAAGGTTACAGTCGCACTCATGCAAGCTCATGGGAGCGATTGGGGCTCTCAGTCGCTTGGAGGGCTTGGCAAATGTCTAGGTCCTTGAATTATTGAGTTCCCTCATGGATTGGTCACCTGGAAAGGCAGGGCAGCTCCTAGAGGTTCTATTGGTTGTGTGGATGATCAGTTTGGTTGTGTTTTGTTGATTCCACTTCTTTAAGATGATCTAGGAAATTGAATCAGATCATAGTAGCCTCTCGTCACATGTTTACCCCTTTTAATCCCAAGATGTCCAATTGTCTCTCTGTTTCCATATTTTTTTATTGGTTAGCCTTGTCATCCTTGGTTTGTTTGTGTCTGGATGCCAAAATTTTGTAGGCCAATCACTATGGTGCCACTTAATCCTTTTTCATTTGCTTTCCACTTATCAATCTTAATAACTATAGTAAAAATATATATATATATATATATATATATATCCAAGGAATAATTCCCCTGAGCTCTGAAATTTGTGTCCCTTTTTATTTAATTTATTTATGATGCTTATAATAATTATAAGATTAATATGAGCTATTCCATGTAGTGTTTATTATTTCTGTGATAATGTTAAAAGTAATTTTATATTGATAAGAGGCAATTATATTTGCATATTATTTGTGTGATAATGTTAAAAGTAATTTTCCATTGATAAGAGGCAATTAAATAGGTTTATGGTTATATTATAAACATTTGCAAAGTTATGTAAAAACAAGTTTTTCTTGGATAGTTGTTTTTGTTGGTTGGAAGTAATGTTTAAATTAAATAGGTTCATAGTTATATTATAAAGTGTTAAAAAATCGTTAAGAAACGAGAAAAATCAAATTATTGAATTTTTTCGGGTTTATCGGAAATGGCATCCGCTAGGTTTCGTTCTTCCTCGCTACCTGCCGGCCACCGAAATAGCGTACCTCACATTTCCTCCCTTGGCACGGCCGTCTCCATCACGGCGGATCAAGCTTCCCTGGAAGCTATCGACGCTTCAGCCGATCAAGATACCCCAAAACTTGCTGCGGTTGCCCCTCCCCTTGACTACCCGCACATGCTCCGAGCCCCATCTGGCTTCGCCGCCTCTGAGTATGCTACAAGCGAAGGTAGTGAGGCATATACAGCTATCGCTACAGATCTACAATCTGCAACTGTGGGGGCACGTGCTGCTGCCCCGATCTGCATCAAGAACGTGAATCTGAACCAGAAAATCAATGCAGCTTACAGGAATAATGAATCCTACTCAGAAGAACGAGGGTTGAGTTTAGGGTTTGCGGCGATGGATTCACCCAGCCGCAGCGTCCAAGAGCAGGATCTATGCGGCTCTGATCAAGGGTTGGTTATGCAGCCCTGTCGATTCTCTGGAATAGATCCAGTCTTCACCAACAGCAGCTTGGATCCTCTTCAAATCCATTCCAACTTTTTTCAAATACAGGTTTCCCTTCCAACGGGCAGAACCCTGCTCCTTTGGGTACAGTCTTCTTTCACGGGGCTTCTCCTCTCTAAAGCCCTTGAACAGAAATTGAGGATCCCGTCTTCTTGTTTCAGGGTCCTTTATGCTGGTAAGCAGCTTGCAGATCATCTACCTCTGACTTTTTACAATCTAGATCGGAATGCCACAGTGGTTCTGTCTATCGACTAAGGGGAGGCGCAGTAGGGCAGTCCTCTGCTCCCAAGGGTTTTTCCTACAAGGAGGCTGTCAAGGCACCCACTTCTTCTCCCTCAGCCCCTACCACACAGGCTCCCAAGCCTTTCGTGGTAGATAAATTGGAAGAAGTTCCTTCAGCAGAGATAACCCACCCAGATCTGGATGGGGTGCGCCAACTCTATGAGGAAAAGGCTCTCATCTGCAGATTCAATGGTCTATGGCCACGATCTGAAGATCTTTACAGCTGGGTTCATTCCACTTGGACCAAGCACTGCAAGATCATTTTGTGCTCCAAGGGTTTTTTCATTGTCATTCTAGCTGACAGCAAGGATTATCAAACTGCCCTCACTGGTGGTCCTTGGTTCTGGGGTAAGGCAGAGCTTTTCTTAACCCCCTGGTTTCCAGACTTTGATCCCTCCACGGCAGTCATCACTAAACTCCCGATCTGGGTCCGGCGTCCCAACCTGCCTGCTCACCTATGGCATGCTGCAGTTTTCGAAGCTATTGGGAATACTCTAGGGCGTTTCCTTGCCACAGATCCGTCAAGAGGCCTGAAAGGTATCTACACCTACGGCAGAATCTGTGCAGAAATTGATATCAGCGAAGGACTTCCAGACCATATCATTCTCAAAGTTGGGGACTTCTCCTGGCCTCAGCGTCTTGACTATGAGAACACAGCTTTCCGTTGTCGGCACTGTCATCAGACCTGGCATCTTCAAAACTCATGTGCTCAATTTCTAGCCAGTCAGAAATCTGGCAATCGCAAACCAAGGAATAAAAGCTGGAAACCTTTTGACCCCCCGCCCTTGGAGGACCCTGATTCCAGCAGCTCTGAAGAAGAAGAAAGTGACTCAGATGAAGAGATTGCAACTCAGCAGCAACCTTCTCCATCTGATGTCCCCGAGAAGCCCCTTGTCTCCTCGGTTGTTCAGAAACGCCCGCACATCTCCAGTTCCTTCGATTCGGACAAAGACGCTCCTCCTGGAAGCCGTAATGATCTACAAATGGTCTCCGTACCCCAAGGCCCCGATGGTTGGGTCAAAGTGGTCAACAAGAAAGGGAAGAAATTTCGCATTATGCACTCAACCCCTTCTGGCTAGGCTTTTAGTCTTTTCTCCTGATCAATCTTGTTTCTCTTGTCTGCTTCGTGTAGCCTGTTATGCTATTGCTGCGAGTCCGCGGGCAGATAGCATGTTTCCGTCTGTCTATGTTGGCTAGCTGCCTTCAGCTATCAGCAGCTCTTCTTGCTGTATAGCTTGGCTCTGAGTCAATCTGTCTGTCTAAATTGGTCGCTCTTGTCATGACTGGGGATCACGATTCTCTGGTAGTCTTCTACCAGCATAACTCTTTGTAATTCATGTACAATTGATGCTTTTAATACAATTACTTACAAAAAAAAAAAAAAAAAAGTGTTAAAAACTCGTTATTCTATTAATCTATTAATTAAATGGCTCTCCAGGAGAGATAATTGAGAGTGCATAAACACTCCATACAAAGCACTGACTATTCAGTGAGAAAAGCCTCAAACATATAGACTTTCACACTAACGGGGTGGTTCCAACCACTCCCTAGATATTAGGATCTGAGACCTAATCTTAGAGTCTCAATCCTATCCAAACAACCAGCTTTCTCCATTATCTTTTAACACTCCCCCTTAATGGAGAAAGGGTGCTAAAAAAATAACATACGCATGCTAATCTCAATCTCATCTAGGCTTACATAAAAACATAAAAAAATTGGTAACAAAGGTTTTCGTTTTGGTATTTTTTCTTGCAAGTCCATGATTGTTCATACCTAGGCGAGGTTTCATCTTTACTTTTCTCACCATGAGGTAGTGATAGATCTTCACCTCCTTTCTTCCCCAATGACGAAACTCTTGAACTCTTATCCTCACCGCTCTCAAAATTATGACAGGCTTGATAGGAGAATTTTACCTCTCACTATTTCTGGTGTCAAACATTTGAACATCAGTGATGTTATATTCAACATTCATTGATGCAACTTCTATGTTGACTTCATAAAGACATGGTGTTTCAAGCTATGCTTCAAGAAACTTTAATTCCTCTTCAAACTTTGTTGCTTCTTCCTTGTCATTGTTGCTAACATCTACACACACAGAAACATTCATGAGGTCATCATAATTTGAATTATCTCCAACTTTGTCTTCTTCTGCCACGTCTTTGCAATCAACTTCATGTGGCTCGTCCAATTGATCTTCAACAATATGTTCCTCTTTAGATCCTTCCTGAAGAATAACTCGTGAGTCTTCAATCTCAGGATCTTGCATGGCAGATTGTGCCTCTTGATTCTCATGGTCATCAAAAGAACCACATTTTTTTTCTGAAAGTTCTTCTGACTCGAACATACTACCCATACTAATAATGCCTCCAAATGGCCACATGAAAAAGAGATCATCATCAGAATAAAAAATGTCTAAAAATATAGACATATTGGGAAAGTCTAGTTTATCTCGCTTTATCTCGCTTCCATATTTCTTTCTGACTTCACTCGGTCCTCTAACAAGCTCCAACAACCCTGTTACCATGTAGGTGGGAAACTTCTCCCTTTGGTAGCTCTTCAGCCGTAGAACCTTGTAGACTGTGGCTTCTCTGCCACACACCCAAATCTGAAGCAAATCAGTAATGCAAATTGAATTTGGAGCACTCATGAGCACGATCCATGAATGAGTACGATAAAAAGATTAAAGTTTGAGCATGCACGCTATATAATCTCAGCTCAAACCATAGCACTATATATTTGAAACAAATTCACTAATAGACAGATCAAGCCAAATTCATGTCAACAGACTTTCGCAGTATTTTCCTCACACCACTCGTTACAATACCGGAATAGATCTGATTCTCCACTATCCTTCTATCTGCATTCCTCTTCTGCACTTAATATTTCATCCTTTGCATCCTGTAGGTGGGCAGTGCATAGGTACTTAAGCACCAATTCTTTGTTCTTGGTGGACAAATATTCAGCTGGCTCTACAAACCTTTAATGACAGGGGCCGTTGGGGCGAACATTGTAAACCCACTATACATAGCATCCTCATAGGTCCTTATGACCCCCGTGGCATCGAGCAAGTTGGAGAAGTTCTTGATCAGTTATAAGACTGCATATCTCCTGAGTATTGATCGCTTACTATGTACATGTGTAGGCATGAAATCCGATCTGCCTCCATAGCCCGACCTCGCAGTAGATCCACGTTGGAGTCTTGGGAATCGCAGTAATGGGAGCCTCAGTCGGTGAGGGAACCAACACCACCGACTCACACAGCACATGCTCACACATGCACACAGTCACCGTGTCTCCACGTTGTCTCAGCCATCCTGATGTCGCGTTAGGCCAAGGTCTGAAAAGCTCCGTAAGGCTCTCACTGGATCAATGTTTTTCTCCAACAGGTCCATGTTTATTTCGCTGTCGGTGTATCAAATACAGTAAGCAGAGATCTGCGAGGCCTCCAATTAATAAACAAAATACTTTGATTATGATCCAGCAGACTCGAATACTCCTCAGGTAGCCAAGGACTTCAATCCTCACACAGCCAAGGACTTCAATCCTCACGCACTCAGATCCCTATACATAGTATAGGTCCACTCAGCTTCGAACTAAAGCTCTGATACCATGATAGAAACTGCTATTCTATTAATCTATTAACTAAATGGCTCTCCAGGTGAGATACCTAGAGAGTGCACAAACACTCCATACAAAGCACTGACTATTCAGTTAGAAGAGCCTCAAACATATAGGCTTTCACAATAATTGGGTGGTTCCAACCACTCCCTAGATATTAGGATCTAAGACCTAATCTTAGAGTCTCAATCCTATCCAAACAAGTAGCTTTCTCCATTATCTTTTAACATAAAGATTTGCAAAGTTATGTAAAAATGGGTTTTTCTTGGACAGTTGTTTTTGTTGGTTGGAAGTAATGTTCAAATGGATAATAAGAATTTCAACATGACATCATGCCTAAAAAAACTGAAAAATACTAAAAGATGTGTGTTTGGGTCAATATGTATTGTATTTTACAATTTATTAGGAAAAATAAATCATTATTAGGGTGAACCTTGTCCTACAAATAAGGGGATCCCAAAAATCAAAGTTAGTGTTGTTTTTGTTGGTTGGAAGTAATGTTCAAATGGATAATAAGAGTTTCAACATGACTTTGTGTATTCGTGAAACACTGAAAAATACTAAAACATGTGTGTTTATGTCAATATGTATTGTATTTTACAATTTATTAGGAAAAATAAATCGTTATTAGGTTGCACCTAGTCCTACAAATAAGGGGATCTCATAAATCAAATTTACTGTCTCACAAGGTCATGACCTTAAATTAAATTAATTATAATTTTAATATTCTAAAGCAAAACATGCATTATCACCCTAGCAAATATAAGATAACAGTCAATTATCACCCTTGTAATGAAACTTGTCAAGAGCATTTTGAATCTATTTCAACGAGTCTAAAAGCCCAAAATCGGAGAAGAGAGTTAGGTAGACTTGCTCCTATCAGGAATTAGGAAAGGGATTGTCACATTGGGTAAAAATTTCACACCCATGGTTTTATGGAAATGAAAACATTGTTGTAAAGCATGCACATATTATGGATGAGATCCTGATCTTTCTGAGAGTCAAACTCCACGACAAAAACTCTTTAACATAGGATAGATGCATATTTATTCTTAGATTACCAACACCTAGGTTGTAGAGATCCATTGATTTTGATCAGTAAGTTTTGCCCAAAGTTTGTTGAATCTACATATTGACCCATGTCAATGATGTATTTGGCCTAGATGTTGGCATTCTCATCTATCACAATGGTTAGTGAAAGGGCCTCTTGGATCATTCAAACTTGCCTAGATGAGATGGCCAAATGGTAACCTACACCCAAACTTGAGGTGAATCCCTCTTTAAAGGATCTATTAAACCTATAAATCACTAGATTCAATTTTGGTTGACAAATTATTGCATTTCATGGGGCCAAGAAGACAGTGCTCACAATTAGAGAGGAGGAGATTCCTATTATTTTCCCACCAGAATTGATGAGGCAATGGAAATGTCATTGTTATTGTTGTCTAAGTCGGTAGGGCCATAATGATTTTAGAAACAATTAAAGGTAGATTAAGAGCATTCACAAAAGAGGTAGAGGAAAATGCCAAGAGACAATGATAAGGGAGATCTAGGGTAATAAACCTTGTGGCCATTGGAAAGTTGATGCAGGGGCATTAGACACTAGCCAGCAATGTAGGAGGTTTTGTTCACATGTTGTGGCTAGGAGGGTCTAAAATCATTTGAATTTGTAACATCAAGGTGTCAATACCTTAGCTGTCTGTTGCATTAGATTGGTTAGAGTCAGTAGAAGTCGAATAGTTTGGTTTAGTCCATCTGTCATGTTCAGTTACTCGAATAATGTAATTAAGTTTTGTTAGAAGATGAGCGGTCTTCATCGAGGAACCGAAGAGACACATTGTAATGCATATAAATTGTATCCCCCAGATGTATTAAGGAGGATATTTTTCCGCAGCGAACTTGTGTGTTAAGCAATTTCTTCCGATTGAATAAATTTCAGTGCTCATTGATTATCAAATTGTCTTGAATTGATATTTGGGAGGGAAATTGTTTAATTGTGAGGCGATTGAACATTGTTCTATGTATAATTGTTGAATAGAGTGGTTGTATAATCTCCGCATCTCTCTGTCCATTGTTTTCTCTTGAATTTTCCGAACAATTGAAGAAATCCCACTCGTAGAAAGAGTCTATGTATAATCGTGGTCGTCGAACTCTGTTCCGAGGTAGTGAAGACTCCGCTTATAAGAGAATTAGACTGTTTCGTTGTTAATTGAAACTCCTGTCCTGAGGTTAGACCCTAAGTCAGTGAACGGGAGAGCATAAAAAGGAATGGTGTAACCCAAGTTTGGCCTTGGTCAATCACTGTTCAAAACCCAGAATAGTTTGATTGCACCGCCTTTGCAGGACAGGCGTTATTGGAGAATTTGGAGCGATCACATCGGTGTGAGGACACGTGGCATAAGGTGGGTTTCCAAAACCGCCCTCATCGCACGTTAACTATTGGCTGGGGAGGCAGCGCGATCTTTGCATACGCTGTCCGATCTGGAGGCTGGCTATCGAACGGTGATTGCACCCAAACTTGCTTGGAGGTTAATCTAGGGTAAGGCGTGCGTATTTAATTGAACTTCCGATTGTGTATGGTGGGCCCGAGGCCTAAGGTTGTTTATTTATAAGGCGTCGGTTTATAAAAGAATAAGATTCTGAAGGGCGACAACCTTAGTATAAGGTTCGACGAGAGAATTAAGGTTCGGGAATACATTTGAATTTCCAAAGTTGCTGAATGTATTTATTTGTCAATTTCTTCGAAATTGATAAATAAAATTACAAAAGAGTTGTGGAAGACCACGTGGAGATGAGCTGGGTTAATCCAAGAGAAAATGCTGACAGAGCTACCATAGAGGCCAGCTCTCCTTAGGGGGCCGAATTCAGTTTTGATGTTGTCAATTGTGGTATCAAAGCGTGTTTTTGAGTTGTTTTTGCATAGAATTAACATGGCAATCTGAGTTGGCAGAGGTGTTGGCAGAAGGAGACCCATTGCCAATGCAGAAGTGTTGGAGACCTTACAGAGGGTCCAAGCCAGAATGGATGCCATAGAGCGAAGACAGCCCAGAGATCCTGAAGACATTAGTGAACCTAAAACAGAAGAAGCTGGAGAAATTGCTGAGATTCCTCCTGACATGAGGCTCGTCAGAACTGTTATGGGGTCTACAGTTAAGTCCAAGATTGAAGTGTCGAGTTTTACAGGAGGACTGAATCCAGAGGAGCTGGTGGACTGGATTAATGAAATGAACAAGTGCTTTGACTATGAAGAAATGATCGAAGATAAGAAGGTCAAGTTTGCAGTAACAAAGCTGAAGGGACATGTTGCACTCTGGTGGGATGGAGTGCAAGCAGAAAGGAGAAGAGTTGGCAAGCAACCTATCAAGAGCTGGATCAGAATGATGGCGAAGTTAAAAGGTAAATTCTTTCCTAGTGATTATCAGCTAAAATTGTTTAGGCAAATGCAGAACCTGAGACAGAGGTTGCTGACAGTAAAGGAATACACAGAAGAATTCTATAGAGTAAGCATAAGAGTTGGGCAATTTCAAGATACACCAGAGAAGACTACCAAATATGTGAATGGACTCAAGCTCGAGATCCAAGATGAGATTGGTCTCCTGTCTCCTAAGACGGTTGAAGAGGCCTATCAGATGGCCTTGAAAGCAGAGGATAAACTCCTGAGGAAGCAGTCTGCCAAAGGGAGAGGTATGTTTCGTGGAAAGGGAAGTCAAGGTGGTAGAGGAAAGCCTACTACACCCAGAGATGGAGCTAAGGGTAGCTCACCTCAGGATGCATCTACAGAGGGTGATGCAAGAGACAGAAGGGGTTCTTACAGAGGAAGAGGAGGCAGAGGCAGAGGTAGAGAATTGAGGTGCTATAGATGTCAGCAAGTGGGACACAAGCACTATGATTGCCCAGAGAATGTGGGTGCTGGCCCAAGAAATGTTGCTGTCACCCAGGCTGGAGAAGAGGCAACGATTGAAGAAGAAATCCTACCAGAAAGGGGAGAGTCCTTGGTAGTTAATAAGGTCATGTTGAAGCAAGCCAAAGAGGTTACTGAGCCTGCACAAAGGAAGACTTTGTTTAGAAGCATATGCAAAGTCCAAGGGAAATGTTGCCAGCTAGTCATTGATAGTGGTAGCACAGACAATCTGGTTTCCATTGAGGTGATAGAGAAGTTGAAGCTGAAGACAAGGGAGCATCCAAATCCCTCCAGGGTGTCTTGGTTGCATAAAGGGCACCAGCTGATTGTAAAAGAATAGTGTGAGATAGAGCTGCAAATGGGCAACTATAAAGACAAAGTCCTGTGTGATGTGATGCCCATGGATGTGTGTCATATACTGCTGGGTAGACCTTGGCAGTTTGACAGAGCAGCAGTGCATGATGGCAAGAAGAACACTTACAAGTTCTTCAAGGATGGGGTACATCATACATTGATACCCATGGAAGAAGGAGAGCCATCAAGCAGAGTGGTCGATCCAAAGACCTTGTTGCTAAGCGGGAAGGAATATCTACAGCAGATTGAAGAAGAAGAGGTAAGCTTTGCTTTAGTTTGCAAGCCTAAGGTAGTTCTTACTTCTACGAAGATTTCTGATTTGCCAATAGAAATCCAAGAAATGTTAGACAGTTATTGTGACATTGTTGTGGATGATTTACTTGATGAGCTACCACCTGTGAGGAAGGTCAGCCATCAGATAGATTTTATCCTTGGTTCAAATCTACCAAATAAGGCAGCCTACAGAATGACTCCCACATAAAATGAGGAAATCAGGAAACAAGTACAGGAATTGGTGGACAAGGGACTGATCAGAGAAAGTTTGAGTCCATGTGCAGTATCAGCAGTATTGAGCCCAAAGAAAGATGGAGGCTGGAGGATGTGTACTGATTCCAGAGCAATCAATAAGATAACAATCAGGTACAGATTCCCTTTGCCCAGAGTTGAGGATTTAATGGATTGTTTGAGTGGTGCTAAATATTTTTCAAAGATAGATTTAAAAAGTGGATATCATCAGATTAGAATAAGAGAGGGTGATGAGTGGAAAACTGCCTTTAAAACGAATGAAAGATTGTATGAATGGATGGTAATGCCTTTTGGGTTGTCAAATGCATCTAGCACTTTTATGAGACTTATGAATGAAGTGTTGAAAGAGTTCATTGGTAAATTTGTGATAGTGTATCTAGATGATATATTAGTTTTCAGCAAAACTAAAGAAGAACATTTAAGACATCTCAATTATGTCTTGAAGAAGCTGCACCAAGAGAAACTATTGATTAACCTAAAGAAATGCTCATTCATAAAGGAAGGGTTGGTGTATTTGGGCTTTGTTGTCTCTGCAGAAGGACTGAAGATGGACCCAGAAAAGGTTAAGGCAATTGTGGAGTGGCCTTCACCCAGAAATGTTTTTGAGGTAAGAAGTTTCCATGGACTCGCCAGTTTTTACAGGAAATTCATAAGAAATTTCAGTAAGATTAATGCACCTATTATTGAGACAATAAAAAAGAGCAAACATCCATTTAATTGGACCGCTGAAGCAGAGAGAAACTTTAAACTTTTGAAGCAAAAGATAACTGAAAAGCCTGTTTTGATTCTGCCTGATTTTACTAAACCATTTCAAGTGAAGTGTGATGCCAGTGGAGAAGCCATTGGAGCTGTGCTGAGTCAGGATGATAGGCCTGTAGCCTATTTTAGTGAAAAGTTGAATGACACCAGAAGGAAGTATTCCTCTTATGAGAAGGAATTCTATGCAGTTGTTCAGGCACTGAAAAAGTGGAGGCATTATTTGATGTCCAAGGAATTTGTATTATACGTTAACAATCATGCTTTGTAGTACATTGTATAGCAGCCCAAGTTGAATCATAAGCATGCCAAATGGGTTGAGTATCTCCAAGGTTTTAACTTTGTTTTGAAACATATAAATGGCCAAGCAAATAAAGTAGCTGATGCTTTGAGTAGGAGGCACGTGCTTGTTCAAGAAACCAATTTTGAAGTTGTAGGATTTGACTTTCTCAAAGAACTGTATAAAATAGATTCAGATTTTAAGGAAGCATTTGAGGCATGTTGTAAGCCTGTTCTAACAAATAGAAGTCACTGGCTGGATTATTTCTTGCAGGAGGACTTACTATTCAGAAGAAACCAACTCTGTGTACCAAAATGTTCCATGAGAGAAAATTTGATCAAGGAGAAGCATAGTGGTGGACTTGCTGGACACTTTGGTACTGACAAAACTTATGGGCAGCTGAGTCACTTCTATTATTGGCCCAAGATGAGAGCAGAAGTGGACAAGTTTGTGAAAAATTGCAAAATCTGTCAATATGCCAAAGGAAGGAGCTAGAATGCAGGATTGTACACTCCCTTGCCTATTTCAGACAGGCCTTGGGATATGGTGAGTATGGATTTTGTTCTAGGATTGCCCAAGACTTAGAGAAGGAATGATGCAGTCTTTGTTGTAGTGGACAGATTTTCTAAAATGGCACATTTTATTCCATGTTATAAAACTAGTGATGCCACCCATGTTGCTAACTTGTTTTTCAAAGAAGTTGTTAGGTTGCATGGGTTGCCCAAGAGTATTGTTTCAGACAGAGACACTAGATTTGTGGGCCATTTTTGGAGAACACTGTGGAATAAACTTGGTACCAAAGTGAGTTTCAGCTTAGCTTATCATCCCCAGACTGATGGACAAACTGAGGTAGTGAATCGGAGTCTGGGAAATTTGTTGAGAAGTCTTGCAGGAGAGCATCCCAAGTAGTGGGACCATATTTTGCCTCAGGCAGAATATGCATATAATGACTCACCAAACAGAAGCACAGGGCAGAGTCCATTCCATATTGTTTATGGAATGCACCCCAGAGGGATATCGGAGTTAAGAAATCTGGGAAAGGCAGAGTTGAGAAGTGCTGATGGTGAAGAATTTGCTTCATAAATCCAAGCCATACATGAACAAGTGAAATAGCAGCTACAAGGCAGCAACATCAAATATAAAGGCAGAGCAGATTTGAGCAGAAAAGAAGTCCATTTCGAAGTAGGAGATCTGGTTTTGGCACACTTGAGAAAGGAGAGATTCCCAAAGAATCAGTACAACAAACTGAAGTTCAAAAAGATTGGGCCATGCAAGATACTTAGAAAGTTTTCTGCAAATGCTTATGAGATTGAATTGCCTCCCGATGTTGGCATATCTCCCATTTTTAATGTTGCAGATTTGTACAAGTATGAAGATGATGGCGCAGAAGAGGGATCATCAGACAATGAACGGATTGAGTGGGAAAAGCAGCTACCTCTAGCGCAACCATTGCAACCAGAGAAGATATTGGACAGAAGAGTGTTCAGGAAGCCCAGAGGACAAGAGTACTTTCAGTACTTAATCAAATGGAAGGACCAGCCAGAGGAAGATGCCACTTGGATGACAGAAGGAATGTTGCAAACGATAAGTAGATCAGTGGAAGAGCTCATGGACAGGAGTCCATGAAGAAATTTGCCCTCGAGAGTCTGATGTAGGGGCATTAGACACTAGCCAGCAATGTAGGAGGTTTTGTCCACATGTTGTGGCTAGGAGGGTCCAAAATCATTTGAATTTGTAACAGCAAGGTGTCAATACCTTAGTTGTTTGTTGCATTAGATTGGTTAGAGTCAGTAGAAGTCGAATAGTTTGGTTTAGTCCATCTATCATGTTCAGTTACTTGAATAATGTAATTAAGTTTTGTTAGAAGATGAGCGGTCCTCACCGAGGAACCGAAGAGACACATTGTAATGCATATAAATTGTATCTCCCGGATGTATTGAGGAGGAGATTTTTCTACAGTGAACTTGTGTGTTAAGCAATTGCTTCCGATTGAATAAATTTCAGTGCTCATTGATTATCAAATTGTCTTGAATTGACATTTGGGAGGGAAATTGTTTAATTGTGAGGCGATTGAACATTGTTCTGTGTATAATTGTTGAATAGAGTGGTTGTATAATCTCCGCATTTCTCTGTCCATTGTTTTCTCTTGAATTGTCCAAACAATTGAAGAAATCCCACTTGTAGAAAGGCTCTGTGTATAATCGTGGTCGTCGAACTCTGTTCCGAGGTAGTGAAGACTCCACTTATAAGAGAATTAGACTGTTTCGTTGTTAATTGAAACTCCTGTCCTGAGGTTAGACCCTGAGTCAGTGAACGAGAGAGCATAGAAAGGAATGGCGTGACCCAAGTTTGGCCTTGGTCAATCACTGTTCAAAACCCGGAGTAGTTTGATCACACCGCCTTTGCGGGACAGGCGGTATTAGAGAATTTGGAGCGATCACATTGGTTGGAGGACACATGGCATAAGGCGGGTTTCCAAAACCGCCCTCATCGCGCATTAACTATCAGCTGGGGAGGCAGCGCGATATCCACGTACGCCGTCCAATCTGGAGGCTAGCTATCGAACGGTGATCGCCCCAGAGTTGCTCGGAGGTTAAATAGGGTAAGGCGTGCGTATTTAATTGAACTTCTGATTGTGTATGGTGGGCCCGAGGCCTAAGGTTGTTTATTTATAAGGCGTCGGTTTATAAAAGAATAAGATTCTGAAGGGTGACAACCTTAGTATAAGGTTCGACGAGAGAATTAAGGTTCGGGAATACATTTGAATTTCCAAAGTTGCTGAATGTATTTATTTGTCAATTTCTTCGAAATTGATAAATAAAATTACAAAAGAGTTGTGGAAGACCACGTGGAGATAAGCTGGGTTAATCCAAGAGAAAATGCTGACAGAGCTACCATAGAGGCTAGCTCTCCTTAGGGGGCCGAATTCACTTTTGTTGCTGTCAAAAATACTAAGTGTTCTTACTCTAGTTGCAACATATGTCATAAATCTTGTTGAACTTCAATCTTGAGATTTGAAGTTTGAGAAACATAAAAGAATTAGACAATTTCAAATATTATTAATTTTTTTTAATTATAAAAACAGATTATGCTAACGATAGTCACTATAATTATATCTATAAAAATATATATAAACAAACCTTAAATATATATAGACAAACCTTATAACAAACATCAATCAAATTTTATCAAAATTTTCAAATTCAAATCGAACATAATTATTGCCAAACTTTAGATTGCAACATATCGAATAACATTGAAAAGAGTTACAAAGCAATTCTTTTATCTTTTTACACTATTGACAATAAAACCAAAAAAATGATTGATGTTATTATTGTCATATAAAAACATATTTATGAATTTCTTCACAACCACATTTTTATTAATTAAAAATATTAAATAAAAACTACTCAAATTAAAAATTAAACAATAAATAACCGCTTTTCTTTTCTAAATAACCCAAATCAATCAAACCTATCTACTTGACCAATTACGGAAGCCATATATATATATATATATTAAACAATGGCCCAAGATTAAGAGAATAATGCAACCCGTAATGAAATCTTAATAAAATCTTAATAAAACGATTGTCAAAGATTAAAAGAATAATGCACCCCGTAATGAAGATTATGTTTGATTTTTCAAATTGTTTTAAGCAATACTACTATTTCACACATGTCTATTAATAAAAACCCAGATCGACCCAGATCGGTTTAGTAATCCTGCTATTTCACACAAGGAATCCATGTTCAGTTTCAAAATAATGCCGAATAGTGTGAGAAAATACAATTGCAAGAAAAGAATGGTTAATTGTTAGCGATTTTTTTGAAATTTTGGAAATATTTAGGAAAATTTGAGGTAAAATTTAATTTGTATTATTTAAACTGGTTTTAATTGTATATATTGATTAAGTAGTCTAAAAAATCTTAAAGCATTTTAATAAATTCCTACACAATTTTAAAAATCCAAAAAAGAAAACTTCAAAAAAATTGCACTAACAACAACTCTTAAATAAATAAGTAATAATAAATTTTATATAATTCAAATAATTAAAAAATGTATACTGGTTACAGCTGGAGCGTCCAAAACACGTATCGATTCCCATACACAACTCTCTGATTTACAAAACTGCAAGATTTCCCCCGGCGGGCACAGAAAAAAGCTTTAAGATTCTGCCACCGCAAATCTTTCATTTTCGCCCTTCGCTGGGCAATCAGAGACAGTGTGAAAGGTAGAATAAAGGCCATCCATGAGCTCGCCATTGCTGAGACTCCGCTCCTCTGCGACAGGGGGCAACCTTCTTTCACTCGATGGCCGCCGTCTCCCCATGTACTGCTTCCGGGAAGGAGCGATTTCCATCCATTTCTCAATACCCACTGTTGCCGTCGTCTTTGAAATTGCCATTGGCAGAGTCTGTCAATCTGGAAAAACAATTTTCGAGTAAAACCCTAACCTACGGAAAACCCTAAGGGCCAGACGGATGAAGGATCAATCGATGACAGAAAGTCGGTTGACTAAACCTCTTTGCTGAGACGATTCGTTGTAGCTTTGTCGTGGAGAGTTTTAAAGGGGAGGTGGGTCGTTTTCATTTGTTTGGAGGCGTGAAGAAGTCGAACTCAAAACCTCGTGAAAAACGCGTAGAGTAAGAAAAACAGCTGTCCGCGGATACGTGTCGAAGGTTCTAGTGATAAACGATCCCATGTTAATTTCCTACGGGTCCAGGAATACGCGTAAGATAAAAATCCCATTTTAATTTAACCAGGAGTACGCGTAAGTTTATTAGCCGTAGTTTGAGGCCACAATTTTGATTGGAAAATAATAGAAAATTTTATGAATTTGAGAAAATTAGTAGAAATTTTTGAAAATCTGTCAAACTTCAAGGAATTTGGGTGCTTAGGGATTTTTGATGGTGTGATTCTATTTTTACTATTAGAAAACTATTTAAAAGCTACAATGATTAAATTTCTTGAAAATCGTTTTAGACCATATTCCAACTAGTGCCAAATGGGTAAAATTGTGGCTTTTATACAAGGATTCTTGATAGCATTGATTCTAATTTTACCATTAAAAAAAACGATTTAAACACTACAACTATTAGATTTCTTGAAAATCTTTTCGCTCATATTCCAGCAGAAAAATTGGCCATTAAGATGAAATTGTGCCTCAGCAAATAACTGTTCTTGATGGTGTTAGATTCTATTTCTGCCACAAAAAATGATTTAAATAGAAAATCTTTTTGTCCATATTCCAAGAAAAATTCATTATCCTAACCAATTTTTTTAGAAAAACCTTAATAAAAAAAAAAAACCATTAAAATAAATCCATTAAAATTTTAAATATGAAGATACTAATGCAATCATAATGAAACCAAAATCTCTAGTTTCATACACCTGCTAGTTCTCCATTAGGCCATGGAGTCAAATTTAAAAAAAATCTCAAATATTATTTATTTTTAAATATATCTAATAGGTTAAATAAGTAAAATAACTAATTTTCACATCAATAAGCCTAGAGGCTTATTTTATAATCCAGTATGAGGGACATGTGTAAGTATGTCACATCCTCAAAAAAAAAAAAAAAAAATTTAGCTCATGTAGGCTAAATATATAAATATATATATATATATATATATATATATATATATATATAGATTAAATAAACAATTAAAAATCTATTAACAAAACAATTCGCTGAGTTTTTGATATTTCACTTTCACTCTTCAAGTAATAAATACATAGTATAATTTTACACAGATAAAACATCCAATTTACGTTATGAATAAAGTATTTTAACATGAATTAATATAAAATGGCTCAATACACATGTTATGTAATATTTATAACATTCAAAAATGTAATTTAAGCAGTAAAAAATTACACATTGTTTTTTGCACTCTAAAATAAATTTGCAACAAAAGAAATTTGATCCCTCTCGGCTCTTGGCTCATGTTAGATCCGTGCTTTAAATGGATCTATGCTGGGGGAGCAAGTTAGATTAGAGATATGTTTTAAATGAATTTCCTGAAATATATATTTATATTTTTAGTTAGGAAAAATCTTTTAAAGTTTATGCATTCTGATGTCATCTGCCAAGTCCAAAAAACCCTTGGTGAATTTTGCGAATGTTTTTTTTTTTTTTTACAAACCATTTTTCAAGTGTGTATTTGAAATAATTTTTCATGTATGTGTAAGTGCTTTAGGTTGTAAAAGCAAATCCAAAATTTGGTTAGTAAGTGTTAATTAAGTTTAAAAATTAATTAGTTTTAGTAAGAAGTATGTTTTATTGTTTCTAATATAAAAATAGTTGATAGAAGTCTTATTGAAAGTAAAGACATCTTTGAAAGAGTGTACTAAGGAACATAGATAACAACTAGAAGATTTGTTATGGGCATACAAGATATGTGTTCTAAAAACATCAGACATGATTAAAATCATCTACACAATTTTATCTGGAAAAAAAATCCTCTCAAGCTCTATGGATATCGTCAAAGTGTTAGGTCCCTATAATACTAGTGTATCTCCTTATTGCTATTGTTAGTGTAACCCCCTTATTGTTATTGTTGTTTCCATGTAGTCCCCATATTGTTATTATTGTGCCCCATAGAAGCACACTATTGTTATTATTGTGCCCTTACATTGTTATTGTTATGTCGGATAGGATTATATTGTGACCCTTTGAACTCTTATATATAGAAAGGAGCCTTTTTCATTTGCATCATCCAAGAATTGTTCATTTATGTAATGTAAAGGAGGTTGCCCCCTCGAAGAAGAAGATTTCTAAGTCGTTGATATATATTTTCTTCTATTTTGTGAGATGGTTTCATAACAAAAAGAGGGAAGTGGAGAAAAATATATAGCTATGGCTAGAAACCCAATTGCCAAACATTGGGTTGTACAGGTAGCCTATAGAAGCAATTGAATTGAAAAAACAGTTGTAGAAACCACTGACACATGGTGTCATTCGACCAAGTACCTCACCATGTGGGTCATGCATCATCATTGTGCCAAATAAGGATGGGACTTTAGCAAATGTGTATTGATTACAGGGTGTTAAACAAAACTAAACTAAAAAACAACTACCCTCTACCAACGATAGTTTATCTACTAGATCAATTGCAGAAAATTGAATAATTCACCAAGATGGACTTAAATTCTAGATATCATTTGGTTTGAGTCAGAGAATAAGATACCTAGAATACCACCTTCAATACCAGGCAAGGTTTATATGACTGGTTAGTCATGTTTTCTAGCCTATGCAATGCACTAGCTATGTTTATGAGGTTAATGAATGATATATTATGCCCCTTTCTTGATTCATTTGTTATTGTTTATTTGGATGATGCACTGGTATACAATGCTACTTGAGAGGAGCACATATCACATTTTATGTAGGTGTTAGATACATTAAATACGCATCAACTGCTAGAAAATCTCAAGAAGTGTCATTTTGCATAACAATATTTGGTATATCTGGGGTATGTGATGGGTGGAGGAGAGCTAAAGATAGATCTCACTAATATGGAGGCCATCATGAAGTGGTCAGATCCTACTAATGTTTTTGAGGTCAAGAGTTTTATTGGGGTAGCATAGTACATGAAGAGATTCATCGCCTAATTTTCAATAGTAGAGTATCACACCACACCATAACAACGAGAGGAAAGAGTTTTTAATGGGGAAAGGTGTAGAAATTAGCTGAATAAATCACTTATTCAATGGAGATTAACCTGATTACACATCAATTTCGAATTGCATGCATAACACATAATCTCTTCTACGATTAATTGTCACATGCGGAAATAACAGAAGCAATCTCACATCAAATCAATCACACATTAACTCAGAATGTATGGGGAAAGCCTATAGCTGAAAACCCCGCAGCTATTGTGTATATTATAATGGAGAAATCATGTAACCAACAAAGTACAATACTCCTCACAAGTACTCCGTACTTTCTCATAAAGTCACACACAATCTAACTCAGTTTTGAACAAGTCTCGGGTTCAAAACTCACTGCTGACTGCCTTGCCTCTATTGCGCAATCATGGCTTGTATATGAAGAGATCCAAGGTTCGAATCCCCTTGGCTTGACTGCGCAATTGTCATGGACAATTCCTCCAAGTGTAATGCAAATCTCATGCAAAACCAATCTACCAACTGATAACTTTACTCACCCTTTCATCTACCTCTTCCACTGGTCTCCACTGAACTGATCATGCACTGTAGTGAACTGAAGTGTTCTTGAGTTGACTAATGAGTTAATATTTAGTAAATTAAATATTATTTAATTTACTCCACTCATATCTAGTTGATTACTTAGTTAACTAATCCCAACTAGTTCAACTAAAACAAACAGAACACAACTCCACTACTTGTCCCGTTAACTCCTCCAAAACTCCTGCCACTGAAGTCTAACTGAAGCCAACCATGCAAGATGCCATCAAACCCTGGGAACCACGTGATTCCTTGTGTCAGTTGCATGAGTCACCTCCATGACTCAAACTGAAGTGCGCCAAGAGAGTAAACTGCTGTTTATAGTCAAAATATTATTAAGGGTAAATAATATTTGACTTCCATATTTTTAGGAGATCAGTCTAAAAATAGTCTGGGTCCTAAAAAATAGGGTCTCATCTATTTTTTACCGACATGTCGCATCCATCAAGAATCTCCAAGTAGAATTCCCAAATTATGCTCCGTATGTCTAAAAATAGACATAGTCTAAAAATAGACTTTGCGCCAGAATTTGCCTGCGGGCCCACTTAGTGAAGGCGACTTCATTTCACTAAGCTCCATCATCTTGCTGCATTCTCAACAAAAGGGTAGACAAAGAGCCTTTGAAGAGTTAAAGAATAAGATTAGTCAAGCATCAGTTCTAGCATTAACGGACCTGCAACAACCTTTTGACATGGAGACAATGCATATGCCATGGGAGCGGTCTTGATGTAGGGAGGAAGGCATGTATGCTACCATTATGAAGTATTTCATGGGGCAGTTCTCAAATATGCTACATAGGAACATGAGCTCTATGCCTTGGTGCAAGCTGTGAAGAAGTGAAAGCGCTCCCGATGGGAAAGGAGACAGTAATCCACATAGAGCACCAACCACTATAGTACCTGCGGGCCCAATGTAAGCTACAATAAACCAAGCATTATAAGTGGATTCTATTACGACAATTTTGTTAGTAATCAAGTATAAGAAGGGAAACACAAAAAATTGGTCGACATGCTTCCAAAACCACCAACACCAAATATAACAACTTTGGGAAATTAATGCACATGGATCCATTCACCCATGATGCAAGCAAAGGCATATTTAGAGGATGGAGATTCAAGGAGGTGTCTCAACAATTGCAGATCCAGATTCATGTGCACAATGTTGGCATCATAATTAACTACTATCTTTAGGATGGGTTATTCTATAGATTGAATAAGTTATGTGTTCATAAAGATGAGCAGCTGCATCTGATAAGAGAGACTCACACCTCTAATGTTGTAGGGAATTTACGGTATAGGGGAGACAATGGTCAACTTACAAAGGTATGTGTATTGGCCCAAGATGCAAGAACATGTAGCTAGACTCATAAGAAGATGCATTTTTCATTGTACTAATAAACCTAGCAATAGAAAATAGGGTCTACATCATCCTTTGCTTGAACGCACTGGTCATTAGGAAAAAATTTCCATGGACTTTGTGGGAGGTTTACCAACCACCAAGAAGGGGCATATGACATGTTTGTGGCAGGGAAAATTTTAACAATGGAAATTTATATTAAAGTTTAGAAACTTTGGTGAATCTAACGAGCCCCTAATATGAAGATTGTAAAATTTTTTGTGATATATTTTTAAAGATATCCAAATTTCTAATGACTTCATATAGTCTCTATAAAATTTTGGCGATTTTTAGGATAACATATATTTATACTATAAAATTTGGGTGAATCACTTTTAGAAAAAATGGAAATTGGCAAATCTTTTTTTTGGAAAATCCATGGAAAATTAGCCCACCTGTGAAAATTAGCCCCTAAAATTATCCATGGTTTGTGGTATTTGATAGGTTCAACATATATGTCTTCTAATGCCTTGTAAAAGGACTATCAGTGGGCAAGAAGCAATGAACTTTTTCTTTAGACAAGACTATGTGCACTTTGGTATACCCGGGAGTATCATTTTGAGCAAAGAGACAAGGTTTCTTAGTGCATTTTGGACTATGTTGTGGGAGAATATGGAGATGAAGTTAAAGAGGTCTACTTAATATCTCTAGTTAAAATTTCATGTAAAAGGAAATATAATAAGACCGTGGTCATAGGACACATATTCCAAGCTGAATGGTGGGAAAAGCATCCTAATGTAGGTGTTCATTTGGTTTATTATGGCCAAGGAAATTGGCAAAGGCAATGGAAAAGGCATATTTTTGGCAATTTATTTATGAAAATAAAGGAAATTAGGAGAAAATGAAGGTGAAAGGTTATAGGTTTCATGTAAAGAGGAAAATGAAGGAAAATAATGGAAAATGAAGAAAATAGAGGCATAATTGATAAAAAGGCTTATGAGGGTCAATTGGTACTTTTTGTCAGTTCATTTTTGGAGCTCTCCCTTTATTCTCTCTTTATGTCACTCTTAGACACTTAGATTTTTCTTGTAGAACTTCAACATTGGATCAAGAAAGGAAAATAAGGTAAAGAGGAAGCAAAGATCAAGCAAGGAAGAGCATGATCAAGCAGCGACAACAAGTTTACTTGCAGATATCGATTTGCATGTGTCATTTCCTTGCTAGATTTTTCATGCATGGTTATGCATGTGTTTTCTTGGTTCTCTTTCTGTCATTGGCATGGGTTTTTCCTAGTGTGATAGTGTTCTTCAGCCTTTCCTTACCATTTCCAGATAGCCATGGTGTGATGGGGTTCTCATGTTTTGGTTGAGTTGGATTGCTTGATGGATTCGATGTTAAGTGAGGTGGATCTCCGAAATAAAATAAAACATGGCCTAGTGATCCCTGAACCAGACTGTGGATTGTGGTAAAGCCACTGGCCTAGTAACCCCTGAATCGGATTGTGGGTTGTGGTAAATCCAGGTATTGTGTGCCTCGGTGGACCTAGGAATCCTCGACCGATGAATGGAGGGATATATGGTAAATCCTATAGGTGGGTGCTCTCCATCAAGCTTATGAATTCCGAGATGGGATGTACGTTAAAGCGTAGATAGTAGAGTCTCGGTTAGGGTCTAGTGATCTGGTGTGGATTGCGGTAAAGCCTAGATACTAGGAGACAGGAAAATTCTTCACAATGTAGGTGGAGAAATTTGGTGGCATCCATGCTTGTTTATGGCCTAGTGATCCAGTGAGGATTGCGGTAAAGCCGATTTCTATTGATGAGGGTGAGGTGGCGTAGCCTCGGGAAGCCGTGGTTGGTTCTTTTGGTTTGAGTCCCACATTCATGCTTGGAATATGGCACGAGGGTGATTTCCTGAAGAGATATTTGGCCCAGCCAATCTATGGTAAGGTGGAACGTGGTAGTCTTATAATGGGTTGGATTTTGCATTCATTAATAAGAGTTCATTTCCTTGGTATTTTATGTACAAATGTAATAGATTTTATGCAGCATTTATGGTTGTTGTATCCTCAATATTTATGTGGTTTATACGCTGGTTATGAATGTGTTTTATAAGAGTGAAAATGTATGGTTCTCATCGTGTTTGATTTGTAAATGAATGAGTAATGAATATATGACCTAATAGATGATAATGTAGCTAACGATATAAGGCATTAGTGCTTCATATAAATTCTCAGATAAGTATGAGACCCCTATGCTCAGATCCTTTGTTTAAACTTGTAGAATGCATATTTTTGACATGTTTGACGAAATGCTTGTCATAGCTAGTAGGGGTCCAGTCAAGTTTCTATTCGATAATCTGCATTGGTATCATTGTTTCCATGTTTCATTCCATTTATGTAAATTCCATGAAGTTCTGAGCATTGATCGGGTCCTAGCCCTCGAATTCAGTGTTAAATCACGCAGTCATTGGCATAACACTGGTAGAAAAAGGCTACAGTCGCACTCATGCAGGCTCATCGGAGAGACTGGGGCTCTTAGTCGCTTGGAGGGATTGTCAAGGGTCTAAGTCCTTGAATTGCTGAGTTCCCTCAGGGGTTGGTCACATGGAAAGATGGGGTAGCTCCTGGAGGTTCTGTTGGTTGTGTGGATGAATAGTTTGGTTGTGTTTTGTCGGTTCTACTTCCTTAAGGTGACCTAAGAGGTTGAATCAGATCACAGTAGTCTCTCGTCACTTGTTTACCCTAGTGGACTGGTATGTTTGGGTAAATGTGGGAGGAGGGTGTTACAGAGTGGTATCAGAGCATGGTTTCATTCTCTTTGGGTGGTTTCTAGTTTCCATTCTCTTTGTGTGATATCTGATACCTTAGAATGGTATCAGAGCATGGTTCACCCCTCATATTGGATGGGTGGTGTGTGGGTTGTGCATTCATGTCGATAGCATATATGTTTCTTATTCTTGTGTTCTATGCGCTTATTGAGTATGCATGGTGGTGGCCATGGTTTTCATTGTGTTGTCATGTAGGAGTTGATGTTGTTTTTGTTTGGATGTGTTAGTCATGAATGCATGTCAGTTGTATATGCATTTATTATGCATTTAAGTGTCTATATGTTGTTATGCATGCATTTTTATGGTTAAAGTTGTTGTCCATGAGGTCATTGTATGCATTTTATGTCATTGTGATGCTATTGGTGTGATATGATGCAAATGTTTTGGCTAATATAGAGCAGGATATGTAGATCATCGAAGTGAATTTATGGCACTAGACTTCGGGGTAAGAGCATATCGTAATATAGGTATTGTATGTTTGGCATGCATGTATGTTAGTTAATGGATTGTTATATGCATTAGGGTTATATACATTTTTTCATTTTATTTTTGTTTTGGTTACATGCATGGTAGATGCTAGTGAATCAATGTGGTCATATGCACATGTGTCGAATAGTCATGAATGATAGTAACTTGTTGTTATATGCATTGTTTTTGTTGTTTTATGATAATTATTTTATATTTTGTTGAAAAGTATGTTATATGTTAATTTTTTTATTGTATATTGATGATTATGTTATATGTTATTGATGAGTATGTTATATGTTAGTTAACTTGATGATTAGGGTTATTGTATTAAGATCTTGATGTTATATGTATCATGTTGATCTGGATTGGTCTGTGCAGATGGTTATGGTTATGACATTCATGTATGAGATGATATATTTGTGATATTGTGTTGTACTAATCTAGATTGATTGTGCATGTGTGATTTTTATGCATGAATGACAATTGTTTATGAGTTTATGATGTGAACATGTTAGCTAGTTATTGTTATGGATATCATGACATTATTTATGTTTGAGATTATATGTTGATAAGTTATATTGTGCTAGTCTATATTGATTTTTCCAATAAGATAACCTCCTCTGAGATACATTAAGGTATGAGTTTGTCTATGTCGTTTACTTGGTTCTCCACTGTTTGATTATGTCGTATATTCGTGTTTGAGTGTTTGGTGTCTATTATTTCTTCTATATTTTTTTTGAATGTTGGATTAATTGCATGATATGAGTATGTGTCTATAAGATTACTTGAAGAAATGATCTTGTTTTAAGATGGTTGTACTAACACATGTGTTGAGACAACTGATATGTACTTGAGTGTAAGTAGGTGATAGTTGTAGCAGTATGTATTATGACTAATGAATGTGAGGTCATTGTTGATTATGACACAGTTGTTAGACTTGGTAAATGTTGATTTCAAATTAATAGATATGTTATCTTTATCTTTGGAACATGTGGTTGGCATGTGTGTTCAGTCACATGGCAACGTGCTTGGCACAACAAGGTAAGATAAATGGTATATTGTTATATTTAATTATGCACTAACAATTATGTGTTTATGGTGGTATGATGCAGGGGATTGCATGACAAAAGAGACTGCTATGAAATCTTGAAGAAGGCTCAGGTTGAGCTTTCCCTTAGAAGCATTGGGAACCCATGGGGATTGAGTCATGGTTTTGGTTGTTAGTCTCGTGCTTTTGGTATTTTGTGATTTGTTTGTGATTGATTGCAATTATTTTTATGTCTGGTCCAAGGCCATGCCACTTTTTTTGTGGTGTCATATTTCTATTGGTTTTCATGGTTTTATTTGGTTTGTATATTGTTCTTTCCTTTTATTCTTTGAGGGCCTTGGGAATTAGTTGGAAAGAGGAAAATAATGGAGCTCAGGAAAAGCTGAATGAAGTAAAACAAGTAATGTGAGACCTAGATGAAGCCTAGTGCATGTATAAGGGAAGCGGAAGGTAAGAATATGACAGTCGGTTGGAGTGGTTGGGTCCATTGTGGTAAATGGACGGTGGTAGTACAGACATGAGAAAGGTAACCAGAAAGGTAAATTAAATGGATTTGATTCATGATACACCTTGGCTATGTTGGGAACTATTGTATTCATTGTTGTGCATGTTGTGCATGGATAAAGGTTGTTCTCTTAACCTTGACGTTATGTTATCTGATAATTATGTTGTGAGTATGATTATGATGATGTCGATATATGTATACATGTATGTATGTATGTATGTCATGTCTGACAAGGTCATCACGGATCATAATTGTTTTTATGCTAATGTTTATATGTATATATGTAGGTATGTATGTTGTTTTTTCACATGATCATGATTATTTTATGCTAATGTTTATATATATGTATGTATGTATGTGTCTATGTCACTATTTGACAGGGTTTCTAGGGATCATTCTTGTGAAGGAATGATTGCTTATGCAAGTGAATGCCATGAAAGATATTCATGGTCATATGGGGAATCAAGTGGGAAGAGTAGTCCTAACATATCTATGAGGTCAATATCATGTGGATATGAATTGATATTATATGCTTGTACTATGCCTATGTATATGTTATAGACATGTAATGTTGAGGGGTACATTAGTGAAGTGAAAGTAGTGTGATCTGTGACATGCTAGGATAAACATGGATACATTAGGGGAATTTTGAGGTCTAAAATGAGCCTCCTAAGGAAATTATAAAATAATAGTGGAAATAATAAAAATAAGATTTTATTACATCATCAAGTTTTAGAGGAGAAAAGAAAAACTATTTTTTCAACTCGTATTTTCAACTTATATCCCAAATTATTTACTCAAATTTCGAGCGGGAGTACTTGGTGGATGCAAAATTTAATTCCTCATCCAAGGAGTACCCATGTTGCATACTTTCAATGGATCTTGTTACATGAAAAACGTGATTGCAATCACGTTTTTTGATGTATTTCTCATTTTTCATGTACCAAGGTCCATCAAAAGTATGCAACATGGGTACTCCTTAGATGAGAAATTAAATTTTTCATCCAATGAGTACTACTGCTCGAAATTTGAGTAAAAAATTTGGGAGATAAGTTGAAAAAGTATTTTTATTATTTTATTATCTTTTTATATTTTTACCCTTTTACTTAAAAAATGGTGAATCATCCCCCATGGTTGATATCAGCATCTTGAATCCTATTGGTTCTTATAAGTTTATTTTAGTTGTACATTTTTCTTAGGAGGCCCATTTTAGACCTCAAAATTCCCCTAATGGTGGAAAGACACTAGAATAAAATTTTCTTTGTGTGGTCAGCGTGTGGTCTATGGATGTGCAATACTACTATTGTGTATATGTTGTGCATTTTGTATATTCAGTGATTGTAAGTATGGTGATGTGTACATATAACATATGTAGTATTGTGTACATATGATGTTGTATATATGGTGTTGTGTGTTTATTGCATATGCAGTGCTCGGTATAGATGGTGTTATGTACATGTTAGATATGCAGTGTTGTGTGCATGTTGGATATGCGATGTTGTGTACATATGGTTCTATGTACATGTTGTATATGCAATGTTATGTACATATGGTGTTGTGTGCATGTTGTACATAAGGTCTATGTACATATGATGTTATGTGCATGATTATACATGTGGTGCTGTGTGCAGGTGGTGTTGTGTACATGTCGTGCATGTGGCACTGTGTACATGTGGTATCGTGTACATGTCGTGCATATGGTGTTGTGTACACGTGGTATTGTGTACACATTGTACAAGTTGTGCAGTGTACATGTGGTGTTGTGTACATGTTGTGCAGGTGGTTTCGTGTACATGTGATGTTGTGCACACGTTGTGTAGGTGGTGTTGTGTACATGTGGTACTATGTATATGTTGTGGTATTGTGTACATGTCATACATGTCGTGTTGTGCATATGTGGTATTGTGTGCATGTGGTACATGTCTCGTTTTGTGTACGAGTGGTATTGTGAATGTGCATCGTGTAGTCATGGTATCACAACATGTGTATTCGTGTGTTGTACTATGTGTACGTATAAGTATTGTGTTGTGTCGTACACTGGGTGTAGGTGTATGTGTTGTATGTCAGGTGTAGGTGCATGTATTGTATGATGTTGTATGTCATGTGTGGTTGTATATATGCAATGCACACTATGTGTATGTGTATATGGTTGAAGAGAAAGAACTGAGTGCTTCCCGGGTATGGACATTGATTCAGTGTGTGTACAAAAATGACAAAGGATAAAGGTAGAAGCAAATGACTGATTAAAGGATAAGTTTTAGTATTTTATTTCAATTTTAATTATGCATGTGATCTATGATTTTTATTTATGATGGCTACATGTGATCTATGATTTTGATTATGATGGTTGTGTTTCGATCTAACAGGATGTGACATGTTTATACATGATTATTTGATCAAACAACTAGTTTGAATTGTTGTGACAAGAAGTGAACAAAATTGCAAGTGTACCTTGTTGGCGAACTACCGATGAGGTATGATTTGAGTTTATTTCAATTTATTTTTAATCTAATGGAAAATATGTGCTTGGTAAAGGAAAACATGCAATGTTTGATTTGGGATAGTTGAAATTGACTGCAAGAATTACTAGCAGCAATAAAATGAATTCAAATTGGCAATAGTATATTGGCAAAAGCACTTTACGAGTAGGGGCATTGTGGGACACTAGTGCCCAATAGTGTCAATTGATTTCCATAAGCATGCTATGACCGGTATGATGGTTTTGAGGTAGGTATATGCCTTGGTTGTTGACCTTTTGATGCGAGGAAGCCTTGCCAAGGGATGGATTACCTGGGATATGGGATGCTGGGGAACTTGGAAGATGAGTGACTGCACAGAAGGGGGTTACTGGATCACTCGAGAGACTATGTAACCAAGAAGGGAAGGTCACAAATGGATTTGTTTTGGTCATTAGAATTTCTAGATGGAATCATATGCACATTGGGAGTGTGTCCTAGAAAAATGAGTCGAAAATTATTCACTGAGGGTATAGTAGCACAGGACTGTAGCACTAGACATTGGATGCGGACTTTGACTTTAGTAGTGGATTATGGACTTCCTGGGAAGGAGGTGAATCTTGTTATTACTTTGAGGGTGGAGGCATGATCCTCTAGATTCCCTTGTTGCAGATACATGCATCATATCCTTTTATTTGTTGGTTGATCAAATGTGCATGTGTATATTATTGTAAATATTGTATCCAGTTGGATTTATAAAGCTCCATAGATAGTATGGTTATTTTTTGGTTGAAGAAAATGTGTATAAGTATATGTGGTTGTGTAATATCCCGAATGGGAAATAGACAGCAATACAAGCATACGACAATATAGAAAATGCCGGAAATAGAACATAAAGCAAATACACATAAAAATGCCGGGAATGCTAAGCCATTTTATTAATCTGAGAATATAATGAGATACAATGGATAATCAGAATAAATGCACCTATCCTTGCGCAAGGCAAGTGAAGAACCCTCTAAGAAAAATAGGAAATGGCTGCTACAGGAAACTGCGTCCCAGCTGTTGGAAGAAACTGCCGTAACTGCTGCTGCTGGAATGGACTGAAGCTAGGGGCTGATTCCCTTGCCGAAATGAGCTGAAAATTTGTAGATCACATGTACTCACCACTCCGGACAAAACCCAGAAACCATAAACAAAATGGACCACCTCTAAAAATCACCCCAGAAACCCTCCTCAAGGAAAAATGTTGTCCCTCCAGGCCCAGCGCAGATGCTAAATGAAATATGCTGAGATGGAGCCACAAACTCCTCAGGAAACTCTCCAATTGATAAATACTGAACCTCCACACTGAATAACACTGAATCTCCTGCATAAAACACCGCAATAGAACACCTCCTCCAAGAACTACGTCCACTCTCCTAGGGACTGCGCAGTCACCAAAAGAAGCCCAGCTCCTCTGCAAACCAACAACTAAATCCTCCGCTGAAAACTGTAGAAAATACCTTGCCCGATCAGGCACTCAAAGTCCCCCGGGGCTAAGGGTGAGATCTCCGATCGGAGACACTCAGTTGCACTAAACAGTGCTGCAGACAGGCTAAACAACCAGCGTGCTCAAGAAGACAGAAGTCTAGCTCAAATATCATCAACAACAAGAATGCCCAAATGAGGAGGCTCCTCCATCTTTTATAGCATTGGTTTCCCTCCAAAACCAATGTAGTCTCTCTCTCCTCCACGTGGTGTGTGGCCCCCCTTGGCTCCCCCTTTAAGTCACAACGTTGTGCTACTAGGAAGGTGCTTTATGTTTCTTAAGTGAGTTAGACCCCTCTTCTCACTTTTATTTTATTAATAAACTATAGTCGGCAAAACTATACAAAAATCGAATATTCCAATTAGCTGTTGCTAATTAGGAATATTACAGGTTGTTATTGTTGTGTTATAAAGCTCCAGTAAACGGTATGATTTTCATGTTTTCAACAAGATGTCATTGTAAATACTGCAACGAGTTGTGTCATAAAGCTCCATGGGCAGTGTGTTTTGCTTTCAACAGTCTTGTTGGTTGTAGGTGTCATTGAACACCGATGACAACATTCCCCCAAGGGGGAGGGTTCTGTAACAACCCTGGTTAAAAATTAATGTAAAAAAAAAATATAAGACCATGGTCATGGGACACGTATTCCATGCTGAATGGTGGGAAAAGCATTCTAGTGTGGGTGATCATTTGGATTATTATGGCTAAGTAAATTGGCAAAGGCAATAGCAAAGGCATTTAGAAAAGAAAATAACATTTTTGGCAATTTATTGATGAAAATGAAGGAAATTAGGAGAAAATGAAGGTGAAAGGTCACAGGTTGCATGTGATGGGGGAAATGAAAGAAAATAATGGAAAATGAAGAAAAAATCCTAATTGATAAAAATGTTTCTGAAGATCAGTTGGTACTTTTTGTCAGTTTAGTTTTGGAGCTCTCTCTCTATTCTCTCTCTCTCTCTCACTCTTAGACACTTGGAATTTTCCTGGATCACTTCAGCATTGGATCAAGAAAGGCAAAGAAGGAAAATATGATGTAAAGATAAAGCAAGGAAGAGCAGGATCAAGAAACTACAACGGGTTTACTTGCAGGTATCGATTTGCATGTGTGATTTCCTTGTTATATTTGGCATGCATGGTTATGCATATGTTTTCTTGGTTCTCTTTCTGTCATTGCATGGGTTTTTCCAAGTGTAACAATGTTCTTCAACCTTGCTTTTCCATTTTTGGATAACCATGGTGTGATGGGGTTCTCATGTTTTGGTTAAGTTGGATTTCTGGATGTATTTGAAGTTGAGCGAGGTGGATCTCTGAAATAAAAGATCACATGGCCTAATAATCCCTGAATCAGACTGTCGATTGCAGTAAAGTCATTGGCCTAGTGATCCGGATCTTAGGGGGAAGCCCCCAAGATCTAAAAAATTGAAATGGATCTGACAAGATCTGCAAAATTAGAATGCTAGAAAAAAAGAGAAAATACACAACAAATAAAACCACAAAGAAACTTGTTTTATTAAAACAGAGAATAATTGTAGAAGCTACATTGTGGTGGACCAGCTGTCCTTTTACAAAGTGAGGCTTGTTATTTATAGCTTTTTTTTGAGTTACAATACCATGGGTAGAGACCATAGGTGGATACCATGGGTAAATTCCATGTGTGGATGAATATCATGGGTGGATACATACTATAGGTGAATGAATATCATGGATATATGTCAGTTACAATACCATGGGTGAATAAATACCATGGGTCGATGTTATTTACAATACCATGGGTAAATTCCATGGGTGGATTGATAGCATGGGTGGATGAATACCATGGGTGGATGCCATTTTCCATTCGGATCATTCCTCCCTCCTTAAGAAGCAATGGTCCCCATTGCGTGAAGTTTCCTCCTGAGAAGCCTTTGTTGAATATGAAGAGTCATTGAAGAGAAGGGTTTTGTGTAGTTAACCCATAACCATAATGAACGAAGATTCAAGGATAGAGATACCCTATAATGCTTGTGACCAACTGTGATATTGACAGTGTGCAGCCTAGAAAATGGACTTCGATGAAGTGTGGGTTTGTGGATGACCCAAAACCATGGAAAACGAAGATCCAAGGATAGAGATACCTTGTAATGCTTGTGACCAACTGTGATACTAACAATGTGCGGCTTAGCAAATGGACTTTGATGAGAAGGATTTTGTGCGGTTGACCCATAACCGTGATGTTGATTGTTGATGAAGTAACAGGTGCATACATAGCTTGGGGTGGGAGGGCACATCTCCAAATAACCCAAGCCGAATGTTGTTATGCTGAAACTGATGAATATGAAGTAGGTGTCTACTAAAGTGAGGTGGCAGGGCACGTCTCCAAAGGGAACTCGCTCCGAATGCTGCTCCAGATTTAAAATGAGCATAACTTGGTCAATATAACTCGGAATATGTATTATAACCTGTTTTTGGAAATGGGATGATCATTCTGCATCTTCTAATGTGTTTGAAATCACTATCTCGAGACTCTAAACTCTCAGATTTGCGCTGGAACTGTCCCGCCATCACAAAATCTCTAAAAAAAATAACTAATTTTAAATTAGCAATAACTCCATCATCCGGACTCCGACTCGATAGATTTTTTTTTTTTGAAATCAGGTGATTTTTCAAGGGAAGATCAGATCTATAACCATTTATCTGAAATTTCACACTAAAAACTACAAGAAATGACAGGAGAGCCACCGTCCATGAATTGTCGTCAGAAAAATTGCTGCAACATTGCTGATTTTGAATCAGCGATATCTCTCTCATCCGAACTCCAATTCAGCCGATTTTTTTTTTAATATGGGTAATTTTTCACAAGGAATCCAGATCTAGTCTTTTTTTTGCAAAAATTTCACCAAATGTTTCATACTTGATCTGCAAAATCACCACCCAAAAAAATCATGGAGTTTGCTGAAGACTGCTGCAAAACATTGAAACTGAAATATGCTTCAAATTCTCATTCCAATGGATTCATAACATGAATCTAATACCACTGATCTGGATCTTAGGGGGAAGCCCCCAAGATCTGAAAATTTGAAATGGATCTAACAAGATTTGCAAAATTAGAATGCCAGGAAAAAGAAAGAATACACAACAAATAAAACCACAAAGAAACTTGTTTTATTAAAACAGAGAATAATTGTAGAAGCTACATTGTGGTGGACCATCTGTCCTTTTACAAAGTGAGGCTTTTTATTTATAGCTTTTTTTTTTAGTTATAATACCATGGGTAGATACCATGGGTCAATACCATGGGTAGCTTACAATACCATGGGTAAATTCCATGCGTGGATGAATACCATGGGTGAATGAATATCATAGATAGATGTCAGTTACAATACCATGGGTGAATAAATACCATGGGTCGATGTTATTTACAATACCATGGGTAAATTCTATGGGTGGATAGATAGCATGGGTGGATGAATACCATGGATGGATGTCATTTTCCATTGGATCACCTAGTAACCCCTGAACCAGACTGTGGGTTGCGGTAAGGTTAGGTATTTTGTGCCTCGGTGGGCCTAGGAATCCTCGACCGGTGAATGGCGAGATATATGGTAAATCCTAGAAGTGGGTGCTCTCCATAAGGACCAGGAATCTCGGGATGGGATATACCGTAAACCCTGGAGAGTGGAGTTTCGGTTAGGGCCTAGTGATTCGGTGTGGATTGCGGTAAATCCTAGATACTGGAGTCTCTGTTAGGGCCTAGTGATCCGATGTGGATTGTGGTAAAGCCTAGAGACTAAGAGATAGGAAAATTCCTCACGGTGTAGGTGGAGAAATATGGTGGCATCCGTGCTTGTTTATGGCCTAGTGATCCAGTGAGGATTGCGGTAAAGCCGGTTTATATTGATGAGGGTGAGGTGGTGTAGCCTCGAGAAGCCCTGGTTTGTTCTTTTGGTTTGAGTCCCACATCCATGATTGAAATATGGCACGTGGGTGATTGGTTGAAGAGAGATTTGGCTCACCCAATCTATGGTCGGTTGGAACGTGGTAGTCCCATACCGAGTTGGCTTTTACATTCATTAATAAGAGTTTCATTCCTTGGTATTTTATGTGTAAATGTACTGGATTATATGTAGCATTCATAACTGTTGTATCCTCAGTATTTCTGTGGTTTATTTGCTGGTTATGAATGTGTTTTATGATAGTGAAAATGTATGGTTCTCTTCGTGTTTTATTTGTAAATGAATGTGAAATGAATATATGACCTAATAGATGATAATGCAACTAACGATATAAAGCATCAGTGCTTCTTAGCGATTCTCAGATAAGTATGAGACCCCTATGCTAAGATTTGTTATTTAAACCTGTAGAATGCATATTTTTGACATGTTTGATGAAATACCTATCATAGCTAGTAGGGTTCCAATCAAGTTTCTGTTCAATAATCTGCATTGGTATCATTGATTCCATGTTTCATTCCATTTCTGTAAATTCCATAAAGTTCTGGGCAGTGACTTGGTCCTAGCCATGGAATTCAACCTTAAATCCCGCAGTCGTTGGCATAACACTAGTAGAAAGAGGTTGCAGTCGCACTCATGTAGGCTCATGGGAGCGACTAGGGCTCACACTCACTTGGAGGGCTTGGTAAGGGTCTAAGTCCTTGAATTGTTGAGTTCCCTCAAAGGTTGGTCACCTGAAAAGGTTGGGTAGCTCCTGGAGGTTTTGTTGGTTGTGTTTTGTCGGTTCTACTTCCATAAGGTGACCTAGGAGATTGAATCATATCATATTAGCTTCTCATCACATGGTCACCCTACCAAACCAATATTTTTGGGTAAATGTGGGAGGAGGGTGTTACATATACAAAATTCCATCCACAAACATATGGGAAAATAGAAGTAGTCAATAAGACTTTGGTGTAAATTTTGAGGGGATACAATCAGAGGCATCCAAATACTTGAGATTAAAATATGGTATATATACAACACACTTATAACATAGCAGTCCACACTTCTACTAGTAAGTCCCCATTCGAAACTTGTTTTGGATATTTTCCACCTTCACCTTTGGGTATTGCATATGGGAAGCAAGAAGGAGTGAGGGAGGATCTTATAAGGGATGCCTTAAGGAAAAAAAAAATTGTGGAGAATATAAGTAAAATCCACCTATAAGTACATGAGGCATTGCAGAAGTCAAAAGAAAAATACAAGGCTATGCATGATCAACATAGAACAAAGAAGTCCTTCAAGGTGAAAGACAAAGTATGGTTGGAGTTGAACAAGGAGAAGTCACAAGGTCTTTGTAAGAAAATCAAGGTTCTATGATTTGGCCCCTTTGAAATACTATAAAGGTGGGAGATAGTGCCCATAGACTCAGTTTACCCCGATGCATGTGCATTTACTCAGTGGTGAATGTAGAGAATATGAAACTCTATAAACCTTCCATGCTAGATTAGGGAGAGGGACAGGTCCTACCTTCTCTAGAGGATTTTGCACCGAATGTTAAGGAAAAGTTGACAAAGGATATAATTTTGTAGAAGAGGTCTAGAACTATAAGACATGGGAAACATGATCTTTGGTAGATTAGGTTGAAATCTAAGCAAAGCTAAATGGTACACCCGATAGAAGGCGGAGGATGAATTTCCTCACATCATTCAATGTATGCATTTGAGGATCAAAATCCTCTCAAAACTGAGAAGTATGATTCATATTGGATTGTTATATTATTTAGGATCCATCTTGATGCTTTCAGAGTGGAAAAAGTGGAGAAATCAACACAGAGAACTATTTTTATCATTGGGTTCAAGTTTGGCGTATTGGGGGTTGAAACCTTCTGGAAGTAGTATGAAGCATCAACCAATATTTTTTAGGGGTAAAAACGCACCGCTTAACTATCACACCGTAGAACACTATTCTACACTCAAATACCTTTCCAATGGTGCATTAATAGCTTCAATCATAATTCATACGCAAAATTTATGTCACTCGTTAGTTGACCTTCCTGTTATGACTACCATGATTCGAGAGAATGCCACGTCAATCCCCATTATTCATGAAAAAGGGGTTAGCCAAGTGAACATGATGAAGAAGACTTTAGAAGAGTCCATATTATAACTTTAATTAATAGTTGAAGGAGTCAAACCTAATCAGACGTAAGCTATCGAGTCGTATTATAACTGTGCCACTAAAAGGAAAAGGGCTCCATCCTATTTGAGTGCATTTTGTTCCATAGATGAGAAAAATAGTTGAGAATACATAGGGAGAGAGCAAACATAGAGAGTGTGTTCATTGTAGGAGCCCTTAGGCCATAAAACTTTACTTCTTTGTAATTGCATCCATTTCCATTCAAAGAAAAAGAACAAAGCAACCTCACTTTCCAGTGAGGTTTTCTCCATAAATGGGTTTCCAATTTATATCTTATGTTAATTGTGGGTTGTGAGTTTTATTTTATTGTTCTATATTATTTGCATATTTTATTATTGCATGCATAAAAATAAGAAAATAATTAACAAATCGAAAGATCTAAAAATGAATTAAGCTTCATAGTGTAGATTTCGGATTTTAAGTATAATTTCATCAAATCTGTTATGAAGAACTGCCCAATGAAATATCCACAATAGTTTACGGATCACTTTAACATAGTGATAGATGCATGTTTCTTCTTAGATTACAAACACCTAGGTCATATAAATTCATTGATTTTGATGTATAAGTTTTTGCCCAAATTTTGTTGAATCTACATATTAACCCATGTCAATGAAGTTTTTGGTTTAGATGTTGGCACACTCATATACTGCAATGGATAGTGCAAGGGCCTCTTACATCATTCAAACCCGCATACGAGAGGAGGCCAAACAGTAACCTACACCCAAACATGAGGTGAATCCCTCTTTGAAGGATCTATTAAACCTACCAATTGTTGGATTCAACCTTGGTTGATGCATTACTGCATTGCATGGGGCCAAGAAGATGGTGGTCACAATTGGACAAGAGGTTCCCATTTCTTTTTCGATAGATTTGGAGAGGCAACATCAATGTCATTGTTATTTAAGTTGGCAGGGTCATGATTTTAGAAACAATTAAAGGTAGATTAAGAGTAATTACAAATGAGTACATCATTGTTGTCTAAATTGATAGGGTTACTATGATTTTAATAGTGATTAAAGGTAGATAAGAGCATTCACATAAGAGGTATAGAGGGAAATGTCATCAAGAGGCAACAATGAGGGAGATCACAACAATCATTAGAGGGAAATGTCATCAAGAGGTAACAATGAGGGAGATCACAAGAATCATTAGAGAGAAACTAGGGTAAGGACCCTAGTGCCATTGGAGAGTAGCAACAATTTTAACTCTAATTACAACCTAGGACGTCCTAGGTTTGTCGAACATTGAGGTTTAAATTTATAAATTTTCTGGTCTGATCAAGTTTTTCAAACCTCAATTCAAATTCAAATACAAACCTTAAATCTAATTTGAATCTAAAAACATATTTCAAATTTTTATTGATTTTTTCCATTTTTATAAATTATAAAAAAAAAAAATTATGTTATCCCGAATTAATTAGTATATATTGAAAATGAATATAAACCTTATGATGAACCTTATTCAAACCCAAACTTGTATCATCTAAACCCAAAGCAATTTAAAAGATTAACAAAGCAATTTTTTTATTCTCTCACACCATTAATAATAATACACAAAAACAATTTTTATCATTATCAATTTTTATCAAAATTTTTATCAATTCAAAATATTTATTAAAACTAAAACTGTCAATTAAAATTATTATAAAAATAACAATAAAACAATAAATAACCTTTATTTCTTTATCTTAATAATAACCAATCAAACCAATTTACATAAAACCTAATACACAGTTCAATTTCTAATTTTTTTACATAAAACCTATTACACAATTCAATTTCTAATTTTTTAAAACCTATTGCATAAAACCAATCATGACAAACCAAAATCTTTATAAAACTATTTTCCAGATTTGAAGAAAAATGCATTGGGTAACCAAATGGAGATTATGTTTATATTTTCAATTTTTTTTATGTTTATATTTTCAATTTTTTTTAGTACTGCTACTTCATATCTATTAATGAAACCCCGGGACAGTTTGACAGTTTCAAAAGAATGCCGATGGTTTTTGCCGATGATCAGTGGAAAAACCAGATTTGAGAAAATAATGAATGTATTTTTAAATGAATCTGTCACAATGAATTTAATATAAATTCAGATAATTACAAAAGAT
The DNA here is from genome assembly GCA_034641835.2 of Pinus albicaulis. NCBI lineage: Eukaryota > Viridiplantae > Streptophyta > Pinopsida > Pinales > Pinaceae > Pinus > Pinus albicaulis. Next base: position 942,164 of record MU968403.1, on the reverse strand, counting down.
TATGTTGGTTACAGCTGGAGAGTCCAGAACACGTATTGATTCCCATAAACGACAACTTGATTCGAAAAACTGCAAGAAAATTCTCCTGGCACAGTAAAGATTTTGTTGGTTACAGCTGGAGTGTCCAAAACACGGATCGATTCCCATAGACGACACTTTGATTTGCGAAACTGCAAGAAAAATATTTTGTCGGTTGCAGCTGGAGTGTCCTAAACACGGATCGATTCCCATAGACGACACTCTGATTTGCAAAACTACAAGAAAATTTTCCCGGGCAAAGAAAAAACTTTAAGATTTTGCCAATGGAAATCTTTCATTGTCGCCCTTCGCGCGGGACTCAGAGAGGGTTCGAAAGGCAGGATAAAGGCCATCGATGAGCTCGTCATTGCTGAGATTCCGCTCTTCTGCGATAGGGAGCAACCTTCTCTCACCCGATGGGCGCCGTCTCCCCATATATTCCTTCCGGGAAGGAGCGATTTCCATCCATTTCTCAATACTCACTGCTGCCGTTATCTTCGAAATCGCCATTACACAGTCTGTCTATCTGGGAAAAACAATTTTCAAATAAAAACCCTAATCTACTGAAAACCCTAAGGGCAAGGCGGATTAAGAATGATTCGTCGACTGAAAGTTGCTTGCCAAGAAAGTGAACTCAACCTCTTTGCTGCTACGATTCATTCCGGCTTGTCGTGGAGTGTATTTAAAGGAGAGGTGGGTCGTTTTCATTTGTTTGGACGCGTGAAGAAGTTGAACTCGGATGCTATTACACGTGAAAAACGCGTAGGGTAAGAAAGACAGCTATCCTCGGATTACTGTAGAAGGTTCTAGAGGTAGACAATACGAAGTATACGACTACAATGGGAATCGAACTAGAATCCCTGGTTTTGTAGGGCAGAGCAATGAACTCATATTTAATATTATTATTTTATCTAAAAATATTATATTTTATAGAATGTATTTAGTAGATTAAATAACAAATAGATGTTGCAATTGCACTATATGTTGTAAAGGAAACGGGGTAAGGTGATAGCATATAACACTAACTTATGTGTTTTTGAAAATTATTGAAAGACATAAACATATCAACAAAAGGAAAGGACTATGCTTGTAACCACCATTTTTGTGGAAACAAATAGTTAGATGTTATTTTTATTAATTAAGGATTAGTTGGGATTGCTGTGTCATTTTAATGAGAATATGTGAACAAAAATCAAATGTTTATTTTTAATAAATATTTACTGTGAAATTGGTTTCACAAGTAAATGGATGGTAAAAAGTAAATCAAGATCTGGTGTTAGTTAGAAAAAACAGTTTTCACAGTTATCCAAAAACTCTGGAATAAATAAAGCATTCCAAGGAGAGTTTGGGGTTGGATCTGTGCACAAAGAAACTCTGTAGGCTGGAAGAAAAACATTTTTTTTCCAGAACAGACAATACTCTGGGTTGGAGACCTGGACCGGATTGTCCCGTGAGCTCCCCAGGACTACTGTTTTTTTCACTGGAGTCGGAGAGTTTGGACCGGACTGTCCCGAGAACCTCCTCCAAGATTTATGAACTAACTACGACTCAGACTTGAGCTCGGGGGAGAGCTGCAGGACGTAATCGCCCAGCTCGTGGAAGGGAGGCATAAACTACTTCACTCAGATTTCGGGACAGATGAGTAGATTTCAGTTGCAGCATAATGTAATATATATTTATTTGTTTTTTTTTTCTTCGTTGCATTTACTAGCAGTTAGTTGTAATCTTGTCCCGTGTTGGAATGAAGCAAACTATTGAATGTTGGTAGTAACGTTCTTTTTATTCTGAAGTGACAAAGAATTCCGTGTTCATATTAGTTAGATAAACAATGTAAATGTATTTAAAATGAGACCTATTCGCATTGAATCATAAATGGGCCGCAGGAAAGAGGCATCACCTACGACCAAAAAGGACGAGGGAGACCGTTAACCCATAGTGCCTGCAAAACATGCTTCTGGGTTGGTCGTCTCTCTCCATGATAGCTCGGACTAATAAGTGGTCCGGTCACTTCCAGAATAGTCTTTTAGAGCTATGTAAAAGAACAGAACAGAGTATAGCAAGAATTTAATTATCTTCTTTTCCAAAACAGATATTCAAAATAACTATACAATTCAACCAGGAAGCGAATCCCGAAACAATAGAGAACAAATACATATACGTTAGAAGCAAATTCCGACCCTAAGGAGCGGAACCCATGTAAGCACGGAATTCAATTGAAATAATGTAACATGCATGGTGGCTGCCATAAATAAAACAACTTTATAACCTCACATAGCCTACAACCATAACCTGTAGCCGCAAAGAATCTCGGAGGTACACTTCACAGAATTCATCAAAACACAGACTTGTAAACTGAATAACACCCTGAATCGAAAATGCATATGTATATAAATATAGTTCATGTCTTTTACTCAAACCCATAAAAGGCATTTATCACCAAAACACCGTCCATCCATGACAAAGAACGCATATCAGATTCATGTCTGAATGAGACTGTTCAGTACCCAGAAACCAGTTTACAGGGTAAAAAGCATAAACTACCGGGAGGGAGAAAACCCTCAGCAAAATCCTATTTAAGTTTAAGGAGCCGCAAAAACCCTGGCGGGGTTTAGCTAACAATTACATAATCATTGCCATATATATATTGTCAGACTTAAACTAAGAAAAGACAGTATAGAAACTCGGTTATAATCTCAGCGCCTTCAGCCAAGGAATTCTGGAAAGGAGGTTCGGGTACGAATTCCTATAGCAAGAACTTTAATACCTGTGAAAAAACGATAGGTTTAGCCCTGTTGGAGCAGAGGCATAAGCAAATTCTTGCAGCAGCTGAAAGGGAGGAAGAGTACCTGGCAGACAAACATTACAGCAACTGTTAGCAACCCAAAAACCCTACTGTAAATTGAAGCAAGAACGGAAGCCATGAAATTAACCGTCTCAAAATATCAAACACATTAATACCTTTGCAACGCAGATAGGACAACCGGGGCCGGAAATAGAATGCTGGAACTGACCGGCCGAGCCGGAGAAAACCATAAAACATAGAACCACAGTCAGTATGCCTTTCCTCGGACGCATAGGCCAGAAATAGAAATTGAATCCGCATTGTTTTCTCTCCAAAACTGGTATTAAAAGGGACGAAAACAAGACTACAGAGTTGTGAACAAAGAATGAGACCATACCTGATGGCCGAGGTAGCAAGCACGCCCAGGAACGCTATAGACTGACGGAGAAGAACTGAAACGGAGCAGTAAACCCTATGGGCAGCGGACCTTGCCTCCAGACGCACCGGTGCGGCGCAACAATGGACTGAGGAATCAGTTACGGGTAGGATAGACATTATCCAACCCTAATGAATCCTCACCGTAGGATCCAGATCGCAATCAAGGGCCAGATCTCGCCGGAGACGGATTGACGGGACAGAGTGGATAATCTCGAGGAGTTAATCATTCCAATAACCAAAGTTCGAAACATATATATATATATATATATATATATATATATATTGCATGGTTAAGACTTACCTATAACCGAAGCCTCCAGAACTTGTATTAAAACTCAAATGCCGTGACATATGGTATGAAATAAATGTATGTACAACCAAACTTAAATAAAGTCGAACCATAGAGCTGGTAGTGCATCACAGTATTTGTATCTATCGCATCAATTCAATAATAAATGTCAACTGCACTATAATTACATAGGACCGATATATAATAATTCCGCCGGAGGGTAACAACATAATAGTTTTTTTTTATCGGTGTAATTTTGTTTTAATCTGTGTATGTTACAAGCGGTATCAGAGCGTGTTACAACGTTGGGACCCTATTGGGCCAACTAATGTTACAATTGTATGTGTGTCTTGCACAGTTAGATAAATATATGGAACGACAAACAAGACAGACACCTTTACGACAGCAACAGCGGAATGTCGGAGACATTCAACCGCCACCAGAGGGAAACCCCGAAATGTGGGTTCAGTTGGGAATAGAGCAGCATCAACGGTCTAATAGATTGATTGAAGAATAACAACAGCAGACTCGCATTCTGTTGCACACAGTACAACAGTTACAGGAAGAAATGGAGAGAGTACGAAGGGAAAATGCTAGGATGATGCAAGATCAGGAGAGGATCCTAAAAAGCCTTTCAGATAAACAAAATCAAAGGATTGAGAAGCCCAGTTCTGGCAGAGAATTTCAAGAGAGAAATGAGCAGCAAACAGATGAACAAAATGTGAGCCAAAAAGAACGAAGTGTGTCACAGCGGAGTCATCCAAACAGGAATTTTAATGAGGCTGAATCTGAGAATGAAACCGAACGGAAGACAAGTAAAAAGCAAAAGGTGGAGTTGCACGGAGAATTCAGAAAGATAAAACCGCCTACGTTTGATGGCGAAAAAGAGGAAGTAGCTGAGGCATGGTTGATTAATATGAACAAATACTTCCAGGTGTATGAATATGACAGTGGTCTTAAAGCGCGGTTAGCCATTTACCAGCTAAAAGACAAAGCCACCTTATGGTGGGAAGAAGTAAAGAACGTGCGGGGAATAGAGGATTCCGATGTGACATGGGAAAAGTTTTAGCAGTACTTCAAGGACAAGTATTTAACTGAGCGTTTTTATGATGAAAAGGCCTGAGAATTCCATGAGTTAAGGCTAGGACATCTGACCATGGATGAGTACATCACCAAGTTTAGATAATTACTGCGCTATGTACCGTATTTAAGGGAGGAGAAAGCCAAAGTCCAAAGATTTCTGAGCAGTTTACCTGTTCACATGAAGGAGAGTATTGAGTTTGAGAATCCTAAGACAATGGACGAGGCTATTAGAAAGGCAAGGCTGTGCTATCAGCAGGCGAAAAACAAGATAGACCAAGGAAAAGGATGGCAAACAAGGAAGGATAACAGAAACAATGCTGGGTTCAAGAAAGGCAAAACTAGCAATTTCAGGAGTAACGCCAGAACCTCAATCAACAAGCAATTCGGTAGGAACCATCAGCGGATTAGATGGCCTGGGGAAGACAAAACGGTGGAAGCTTCAAGTAAACTTGAACAGCCACAAAACCAGAGGCCACCTTTGCAGTGTTGGGGCTGCGGGGCAGCGCACTACTACCGAGATTGCCCACAGCGAGGTAAAACCGAGGCAGTAAATAATTTGCAGGAAGCCTCTACTGTGGGAGATGTTGCTCGAAACATACCCAGAATTAACGCAGCATTGGAGGACCGGCAAGCCGATTTTCAGCCCACCATGATAGAACTGGAAGGTAAATTGTTATCCCAAACTGTTTCTGTTTTGGTAGATCCGGGGGCCAGTTTAAGTTATATAAGTCCTAAATTAGTAGAAATCTGTAAATTGCCAAGTCAAAAGTTTAAAAAGACATGGTTGGTCCAGTTAGTTACAGGGGCTAAAAGAAAAGTTAGTGCCAAAATACCAGACTGTGCACTGCAAATCGATGGACAACAGTTGGTAGTGGACTTGAATGTTCTACCTTTGGGATCTTATGATGTACTGTTGGGTATGGATTGGTTGGAGAAGCACTGGACTCTTATAGACTATAAGGAGAAGATAGTTTATTACAGGGATCATAATGGTATTCGCCAGGAGATTCAAGGCGTAAGTAAGCCTGTACATCTGCGCCCAATTACAGCTTCCCAAATGGGGAGATGCATAAGGAAGAGATGCCAACTGTATGCTATACAAGTTGGACTATCTGAACCTAAGAATAAAACTGTTGCATTAGAAAATATCCCTGTAATACAGGAATTTAAGGATGTATTTCCTGAAGAGGTGCCAGGATTACCACCAAAAAGAGAAGTGGATTTTACAATAGAATTGCTGCCAGGAGCATCACCAATCTCACGAACTCCTTACCATATGAGTGTGCCTGAATTGACCGAGCTGAAAATGCAGCTTCAGGAATTATTGGATAAGGGGTACATACGACCCAGTGTGTCACCCTGGGGAGCACCTGTATTGTTCGTTAGGAAGAAGAATGGAACCATGCGCATGTGCATGGATTATCGACAGTTAAACAAGCTGACAATTAAGAACAGGTACCCCCTACCCCGTATTGATGACCTGTTTGACCAGGTGAGGGGAGCTACTGTGTTCTCAAAAATTGATTTGCGGTCTGGTTATCATCAGATCAGAATTAAGGATGAAGATATACACAAAACTGCCTTTCGCACAAGGTACGACCACTATGAATTCGTGGTATTACCCTTTGGGTTAACTAATGCACCAGCCACATTTATGCGACTGATGCATAGTGTCTTTCACCCTTACTTGGACAACTTTGTGCTAATCTTCATTGATGACATATTGATTTATTCAAAGAATGTGGAGGAACACGGGGAGCATTTGCGGGTAGTATTGGAATTGTTAAGGAAGCACCAGCTATATGCAAAATTCAGCAAATGCGATTTCTTCAAAGAAGAAATACAATACCTTGGGCACGTAATATCTAAAAAGGGAATAGCAGTAGACCCAGAGAAAATCAAGACCATTATGGAATGGAAAGTGCCACAAAATGTGGCAGATATACGATCTTTTATGGGTCTCGCTGGTTATTACCGGCGATTTATCAAGGGGTTTTCAAAGATAGCCTTTCCCATTACCTCCCTACAAAGGAAGGGAAAGATTTTTATATGGACAAAAGAATGTCAGGATAGTTTTGAGAAATTGAAGCAGTTATTGACAACAACACCTGTGTTAAGTGTGGCAGACCCGGATAAGGAATTTGAGGTTTGTACAGATGCCTGCAAGGAGGGAGTTGGAGTTGTATTATCACAAGAGGGAAAAGTGATAGCATATGAATCTCGCAAGCTAAAAGATCATGAGCAGCGATATTCAGCTTACGATTTGGAGCTGACCGCAGTTGTGCACGCTCTCCGAGTATGGAGACACTATCTGCTTGGAAAAAGGTTTGTATTAAAGACTGATCATAGTAGTTTAACCAACTATTTTAAACAAGCTGATTTAAACTCCCGACAAGCAAGATGGAATGCTTTCCTGAGCGAGTTTGATATAGATTTGCAGCATGTAAAAGGTAAAGAGAACAGGGTAGCAGATGCATTGAGCAGAAAACTGCACGGCGTTTATGAGTTATATGTTAATCAAGTTGAGACCAGATTTCTGGATCAAATCAGAATGGAAGCAGACAAGGATCCTGAATATAAATATTTGTGGCAACAAACACAAGCACCTGAAGGCCAAGGTGGACATGGAGATTATGAGATCAACCAGGATGGGTTACTGGTTTTCAAGAAGAGGTAGTTATCCCAAACCGAATGGAATTAAAAACCATGATACTAGATGAATATCATAGAAGCAATTATGCGGGACACCCAGGATATCAAAAGATGCTGACAGCTATTCGAAAGGATTACTGTTGGTCAGGCATGAGAAAAGATATAGCGAACTATCTGAATAAGTGTTTAGAGTGCCAGCAAGTGAAGGTGGAGCATAGGCATCCTGCTGGATTAATGCAGCCCATACCTATCCCTGAATGGAAATGGGAGGTAATCTCATTAGATTTCATTACTGGACTACCAAAAACAAAACGAGGAAATGACTCTATAATGGTAGTGGTAGACCGATTAAGTAAATCGGCACATTTTATACCTGTCCAATCCACTTATAAAACAGTACAGATAGCAGACTTATTTATGCGTGAGATCTTCAGGCTGCATGGCATTCCTAAGACTGTTATTTCGGACAGAGATGTAAAGTTCACATCAGCTTTTTGGAAGGCCCTGTTTACAGGTTTAGGGACGCAAGTACATTTTAGTACTGCATACCATCCGCAAATGGATGGTCAAACCGAGCGAGTGAACCAGATACTGGAAGACATGTTAAGGATGTATGTCATGCAGCAACCCGTTAAATGGGAAGAGTATCTACACTTGATAGAATTTGCGTACAACAATGGTTATCAAGAATCCTTAAGGATGAGTCTGTTTGAGGCATTATATGGGCGGCAGTGCAGAACCCCCATAAATTGGAGCAGCCCCGAGACTAAACTAATGTTGGGACTAGATATGTTAGCAGAAATGGAAGCGGAGGTAAAGAAGATCCGACAGAATTTGAAGGCAGCACAAGACAGGCAAAAAGTGTATGCGGACAAGAGGAGATCATACCGTGAATATGAAGTTGGAGATACACGTATATGTCAGGATTAAACCAAAGAAGAGCACATTGAGATGGGCATCTTGTGCAAAAATAGCACCTCGATTCTGTGGTCCTTTCCAAATATTGGAAAGAGTGGGACCGGTGGCGTATCGCTTAGTGCTTCCTAGCCACATTCGGGTGCATAATGTCTTTCATGTATCGTTATTGAAACGATACGTTCATGATCCTAGACACATAATCCATTGGCAAAACATTCAGGTAGTGAATACATAATGGTTAAAATGATAATGTGATGTTAAATACTTACAAAAATAACATAAGTTCATTGTGTGCAGGTAGAACCGGACGAAGAGTTTCTGGTCGAGCCTCACAGTATAATAGACCGGAGGGAAATCATGCTCCGGAAACGAGCCATCGCCCAGGTTAAAGTGCAATGGAAGCACTTTGGACCTGAGGAGGCCACTTGGGAAGACGAGAGTTTCGTCCGTGAAGCTTATCCAGAGCTTTTCTCTGTAAGAGAATAAAAACACCGGGGACGGTGTTCTCCCTTAGGGGGGGGAAACTGTAACCACCATTTTAGTGGAAACAAATAGTTAGATATTATTTTTATTAATTAAGGATTAGTTGGGATTGCTGTGTCATTTTAATGAGAATATGTGAACAAAAATCAAATGTTTATTTTTAATAAAGATTTACTGTGAAATTGGTTTCACAAGTAAATGGATGGTAAAAAGTAAATCAAGATCTGGTGTTAGTTAGAAAAAACAGTTTTCACAGTTATCCAAAAACTCTGGAATAAATAAAGCATTCCAAGGAGAGTTTGGGGTTGGATCTGTGCACAAAGAAACTCTGTAGGCTGGAAGAAAAACATTTTTTTTCCAGAACAGACAATACTCTGGGTTGGAGACCTAGACCGGATTGTCCCGTGAGCTCCCCAGGACTACTGTTTTTTTCACTGGAGTCGGAGAGTTTGGACCGGACTGTCCCAAGAACCTCCTCCAGGATTTCTGAACTAACTACGACTCAAACTTGAGCTCGGGGGAGAGCTGCAGGACGTAATCGCCCAGCTCGTGGAAGGGAGGCATAAACTACTTCACTCAGATTTCGGGACAGATGAGTAGATTTCAGTAGTTGTTATTAACAGAAGAGATATTTATTTGTTTTTTTTTCTTTCGTTGTGACAGACTAGTTAGTTGTAATCTTGTCCTGTGTTGAACAGAAAGCAAACTATTGAATGTTGGTAGTACTGTTCTTTTATTCCAGTGACAAAGAATCTGTGTTCATTTTAGTTAGATAAACAATGTAACAGATTTAAAATGAGACCTATTCAGTATTGAATCATAAATGTAATAGTAGGAGAGAGGCATCACCCACTTAATCAAAAAGGATGAGGGAGACCGTTAACCCATAGTGCCTGCAAAACAGGCTTCTGGGTTGGTCGTCTCTCTCCATGATAGCTCGGACTAATAAGTGGTCCGGTCACTTCCAGAATAGTCTTTTAGAGCTATGTAAAAGAACAGAACATAATATAGCAAGAATTTAATTATCTTCTTTTCCAGAACAGATATTCAAAATAACTGTACAGTTCAACCAGGAAGCGAATCCCGAAACAATAGAGAACAAATACATATACGTTAGAAGCAAATGCCGACCCTAAGGGGCGGAACCCATGTAAGCACATAATTCAATTGAAATAATGTAACATGCATGGTGGCTGCCATAAATAAAACAACTTTATAACCTCACATAGCCTACAACCATAACCTGTAGCCGTAAAGAATCTCGGAGGTACACTTCACAGAATTCATCAAAACACAGACTTGTAAACTGAATAACACCCTGAATCGAAAATGCATATGTATATAAATATAGTTCCTGTCTTTTACTCAAACCCATAAAAGGCATTTATCACCAAAACACCGTCCAGCCATGACAAAGAACGCATATCAGATTCATGTCTGAATGAGACTGTTCAGTACCCAAAAACCAGTTTACAGGGTAAAAAGCATAAACTACCGGGAGGGAGCAAACCCTCAGCAAAATCCTATTTAAGTTTAAGGAGCCGCAAAAACCCTGGCGGGGTTTAGCTAACAATTACATAATCATTGCCATATATATATTGTCAGACTTAAACTAAGAAAAGACAGTATAGAAACTCGGTTATAATCTCAGCACCTTCAGCCAAGGAATTCTGGAAAGGAGGTTCGGGTACGAATTCCTATAGCAAGAACTTTAATACCTATGAAAAAACGATAGGTTTAGCCCTGTTGGAGCAGAGGCATAAGCAAATTCTTGCAGCAGCTGAAAGGGAGGAAGAGTACCTGGCAGACAAACATTACAGCAACTGTTAGCAACCCAAAAACCCTACTGTAAATTGAAGCAAGAACGGAAGCCATGAAATTAACCGTCTCAAAATATCAAACACATTAATACCTTTGCAACGTAGATAGGACAACTGGGGCCGGAAATAGAATGCTGGAACTGACCGGCCGAGCCGGAGAAAACCATAAAACATAGAACCACAGTCAGTATGCCTTTCCTCGGACGCATAGGCCAGAAATAGAAATTGAATCCGCATTGTTTTCTCTCCAGAACTGGTATTAAAAGGGACGAAAACAAGACTACAGAGCTGCGAACGAAGAATGAGACCATACCTGATGGCCGAGGTAGCAAGCACGCCCAAGAACGCCATAGACTGACGGAGCAGAACTGAAACGGAGCAGTAAACCCTATGGGCAGCGGACCTTGCCTCCAGACGCACCGGTGCGGCGCAACAATGGACTGAGGAATCAGTTACGGGCAGGATATACATTATCCAACCCTAATGAATCCTCACCGTAGGATCCAGATCGCAATCAAGGGCCAGATCTCGCCGGGGACGGATTGACGGGACAGAGTGGATAATCTCGAGGAGTTAATCATTCCAATAACCAAAGTTCGAAACATATATATATATATATATATATATATTGCATGGTTAAGACTTACCTATAACCGAAGCCTCCAGAACTTGTATTAAAACTCAAATGCCGTGACATATGGTATGAAATAAATGTATGTACAACCAAACTTAAATAAAGTTGAACCATAGAGCTGGTAGTGCATCACAGTATTTGTATCTATCGCATCAATTCAATAATAAATGTCAACTGCACTATAATTACATAGGACCGATATATAATAATTCCGCCGGAGGGTAACAACATAATAGTTTTTTTTTATCGGTGTAATTTTGTTTTAATCTGTGTATGTTACAATGCTACAATGAAATCTTACAATTTTGCTTGCATATAACACTAACTTATGATTTTTTGAAAACTATTGAATGACAGAAACATATCAACCAAAGGAAAGGACCATGTTAAGATGACATTTTACAATACTGCTTTCTTGAGCCTTACAAATCATGATTCCTATGTTCAAGTTAAATACATTGTCTAATTATGCCAACATGAATGCCTAGTAAATAAAGAAATAGATCATGACTTTCTACCTTCGAAATTATAGGTCGTTTTGATACAATTTCTCCATATTTCTTCTTGATCATTGCCATTAATTTTCCTTTATGTTTTTAGTGTTTGTAGCAAGTCTCATCTTATCAACATGAGTTATGTCCTTCACATTTAATAAGCTAAGAATATTGTTCTTACTGAATGAGAAAAAAATAAGATATATGATGAAGAAGATAGTTGTGAACGTGCCAATAAGATATATGATGAAGAAGATAGTTGTGAACCTGCCTTTGTGTTGAAGCACAGGGGAAAATGAATGCAAAGTTTTCATCACCAAAAAGACAAGAGATGAAGCCAAAGAGATCACAACTTCAAAGCATAAAGGAGAGGAAACTTCATCCTAGGTATCAAATGCAAGTATTATTATTGTGAAAAAGTTAGTCACTATGAAAAGGATTGTAGAAATGAAGTAGGAATTTTCTCATGTAAAGCGTGAAGATAAGAGAGATTCATGGCACGAAAAGAATGTGTGTTTTCCTAATTGAATGATAATAAAAGTTACCAAGAGACAATTTCTTCAAGAGATGAGAAGGTAGACATGGTCAAAAGTGAAGGAACAAACCCAATGAAACTGTCTAATGGAGGTGTTAAAGATGTGGAGTATGTGCTTACTCGACCTAAATAATAAAATGTAGACGACAAATAAAAAGCATCATTCCAAGATTAATTCTGATGGAAAGGGTTTGAAAAGGGAAAAATACAAAGTGGTTGCAAAATTTGTTGAAAGAGACCTTGACAGGTATACATTTACACGAATAGGAAGCATTGGTTGCTCAAAAAAGATCCAAAAATCAACTATGGGATGAAAGCTCAAAAACCAACTATGGCATGAAAGCTCTAATTGATTGTGATTGACCCACTATCCAACAAATCCTCTTTCCCAAAGGGTTCTTCTTCAGGTTCTCTGCTATAGGGAATTATTGAATGTATGGCATGATCAACGGAGTACAAAGAAGTCATTCAAGGTTAAAGTCAATGTATGGTTGGAGTTGAACAAGGAGAAGCTACACAGTCTTCTTAAGAAAATCAAGGTTCTACGATTTGGTCCCTTTGAAATACTGGAAAGGTGGAAGATAATGCCCATAGACTCAGTCTACCCCCATACATGTGCATTTACTCAGTGGTGAAAGTAGAGAATATAAAACTCTATAAGCCTTCCATGCCTGAGAATTATATTATTTGGGATCTATCTTGATGCTTTCAGAGTGGAAAAAGTGGAGGAATCAACACAAAGAACCATTTTAACTGTTGGGTTCAAGTTTGGCATATTGGGGGTTGAAACCTTCTAGAAGTAGTTTGAGGGATCAAACAATATTTTTTGGGGGTAAAACTGCGTCGATTAGCTGTCACACCCCAAAGGACTATTCTACACATATTTATAGTGGTGCATTAATCGTCTCAATCAGAATTAATATGCAAAAGTTATGTCACTCATTATTTGACTTTCCTGGTATGACTACCATGATTCGAGAGAATTCCAAGTCAATCCCCATTATTCATAAAAAAAGGGTTAGCCAAGTGAACATGATGAATAAGACTCTAGAAGAGTCCATATTATAACTTGAATTAATAGTTGAAGGAGTCAAACCTAACCAATAGTAGGCTATTGATTCGTGTTATAACTGGGCCACTAAAAGGAAAAGGGACTCCATTGTATTCGAGTGCATTTTGTTCCATACATGAGCAAAGTAATTGAGAATGGATAGGGAGAGAGTAAACATAGAAAGTTTGTTCATTGTAGTAGCCCACAAGCCATAAACCTTTACTTCTTTATACGTGCATCTATTTCCATTCAAATAAAAAGAACAGAGCGACCTCACTTTCCAATTAGGTTTTCTCCCGAAATGGGTTCCCAATTTATATCTTGTGTCAATTGTGCGCTGTGAGTTTTAATTTGTTGTTCTCTATTGTCTGCATATTTTATTTATTGCATGCATAAACATAACATAATAGTTAACAAATCCAAAGATCTAAAGAGAAATTAACCTTCATATTGTAGATTTCGTATTTAGAGTATAATTTCATCAGATCTTTGGATTTACAGATCACAATAGTTTACAGATCACTTTATCATAGGGATAGATACATGTTTCTTCTTAGATTACCAACACCTAGGTCATAGAAACCCATTGATTTTGATTTATAATTGTTTGCCCAAAGTTTGTTGAATCTACATATTAACCCATGTCAATGAAGTTTTTGGCTTAGATGTTGGCACTCTCATATATTACAATGGATAGTAAAAGAGTCTCTTAGACCATTGAAACCCGCATACGAGAGGAGGCTAAACTATAACCTACACCCAAACCTGAGGCAAATCCCTCTATGAAGGATATATTAAACCTAACAATTATTGGATTCAACCTTGGTTGACACAATGTTATTGCATTGTGTGGGGCCAAGTAGATGGTGGTCACAAATGGAGAGGAGGTTCCTATTAGTTTTTCGATAGATTTGGTGAGGCGACATCAATGTCACTATTATTTAAGTTGGTAGGGTCATGATGATTTTAGAAACAATTAAAGTTACATTTACACGAATAGGAAGCATTGGTGGCTCAAAAAAGATCCAAAAACCAACTATGGCATGAAATCTCAAAAACCAACCATGGCATGAAAGCTCTAATTAACTGTGATTGACCCACTATCTAACAAATCCTCTTTCCCAAAGTGTTCTTCTTCAGGTTCTCTGCTATAGGGAATTCTTGAATGTATGGCATGATCAACGGAGAACAAAGAAGTCATTCAAGGTTAAAGTCAATGTATGGTTGGAGTTGAACAAAGAGAAACTACACAGTCTTCGTAAGAAAATCAAGGTTCTATGATTTGGTCCCTTTGAAATACTAGAAAGGTGAGAGATAATGCCCATAGACTCAATTTACCCCCATACATGTGCATTTACTCAGTGGTGAAAGTAGAGAATATAAAACTCTGTAAGCCTTCCATGCCTGAGAATTATATTATTTGGGATCCATATTGATGCTTTTAGAGTGGAAAAAGTGGAGGAATCAACACAAAGAACCATTTTAACTGTTGGGTTCAAGTTTGGTGTATTGGGGGTTGAAACCTTCTAGAAGCAGTTTGAGGGATCAAACAATATTTTTTGGGGGTAAAATTGTGTCGCTTAATTGTTACACCCCAAAGGACTATTCTACACACATATACCTTTCCAATGGTGCATTAATCATCTCAATCAGAATTCATATGCAAAATTTATGTCACTCGTTATTTGACTTTCCTAGTATGACTACCATGATTTGAGAGAATTCTAAGTCAATCCCCATTATTCATAAAAAGGGGGTTAGCCAAGTGAACATGATGAAGAAGACTCTAGAAGAGTCCATATTATAACTTAAATTAATAGTTGAAGGAGTCAAACCCAACCAATAGTAGGCTATCGAGTTGTGTTATAACTGGGCCACTAAAAGGAAAAGGGACTCCATTGTATTCGAATGCATTTTGTTCCATACATGAGCAAAGTAGTTGAGAATGGATAGGGAGAGAGTAAACATAGAAAGTTTGTGCATTGTAGTAGCCCACAAGCCATAAACCTTTACTTTTTTATATGTGCATCTATTTCCATTCAAATAAAAAGAACAGAGCGACCTCACTTTCCAATTAGGTTTTCTCCCGAAATGGGTTCCCAACTTATATCTTGTGTCAATTGTGGGTTGTGAGTTTTAATTTTTTGTTCTCTATTGTCTGCATATTTTATTTATTGCATGCATAAACATAACACAATAATTAACAAATCCAAAGATCTAAAGAGAAATTAACCTTCATAGTGTAGATTTCATATTTTAAGTATAATTTCATCAAATCTGTTATGAACAACTCCCCAATGAAATATCCACAATATTTTACAGATCACTTTATCATAGGGATAGATACATGTTTCTTCTTAGATTACCAACACCTAGGTCATAGAAATCCATTGATTTTGATTTATAATTGCATGCCCAAAGTTTGTTGAATCTACATATTAACCCATGTCAATGAAGTTTTTGGCTTAGATGTTGGCACTCACATATATTACAATGGATAGTGCAAGGGTCTCTTAGACCATTGAAACCTGCATACGAGAGGAGGCCAAACAGTAACCTACACCCAAACCTGAGGCAAATCCCTCTTTGAAGGATATATTAAACCTATCAATTATTGGTTTCAACCTTGGTTGACACAATGTTATTGCATTGTGTGGGGCCAAGTAGATGGTGGTCACATTTGGAGAGGAGGTTCATATTACTTTTTCGATAGATTTGGTGATGCGACATCAATGTCAATATTATTTAATTTGGTAGGGTCATGATGATTTTAGAAACAATTAAAGTTAGATTTAGAGTTTTCACAAATGAGTACATCGTTGTTGTATAAATTGATAGGGTTACTATGATTTTAATAATGATTAAGGGTAGATAAGGGCATCCACATAAGTGATATAGAGGGAAATGTCATCAAGAGGCAATGACTAGGGATAGCAAGGCGATCATTAGAGAGTAGCAATGGTTCTTGCTCTAATTACAATCTATGTCCCAAGGTTTGTCAAACCTTGAGGTTTAAAATTCAACAAACCACTCGAATGCGAACCTTAAGTCAAATTTGAATCTAAAAAAATATTTTGATGTTTCATTAAAATTTTCTATTTTTTTATAAATTATAAAAACAAATTATGTTAACCCTAATTAAACCCAAACTTGTATCATTTAAACCCAAACTCAACTTAGGTTAACCAAAATTAATATAATTATATATTAAAAAATAAATATAAATAAACCTTAGGATGAACTTTATTCAAACCCAAACTTGTATCATCTAAACCCAAACTCAAACTATGTGACTTAAATGGCAACATGTCAAATTTTTACAAAGCAATTTAGAATATTAACCATGCAAAATTTTTATTCTCTCACACTATTAATAATAATACACAAAAACAATTCTTATCATTATAAACTAATGTCATCATTTTTATATAAATACATATTTATGATTTTCTTCTCAATCACATTTTTGTTAATTCAAAATATTTACTAAAACTTGAAAAATGTTAAATAAAATTATTTATAAAAATAACAATAAAAGCATTTATTTTTTATTTAAATAAAGATAAAATAAATAAAGAAAGTTAAAAGAATATTTTGATGTTTTTTTATTATATATATTTATTTATTTATTTATTTATTGTAAAAACAAAAACAAAAGATTTTCTTGTCAATCACATTTTGTTAATTCAAAATATTTACTAAAACTTGAAAAATGTCAAATAAAATTATTTATAAAAATAACAATAAAAAAACATTTATCTTTTTATCTAAATAAAAATAAAATAGATAAAGAAACCTAAAAGAATATTTTGTTTTTATATATATATATTTTATAAAAACAAAAACAAATTAGATTAACCCAAATTAATATAATTATATATTGAAAAATAAATATAAAGAATATTTTTTATAAATTATAAAAACAATAGAACTTATATTTATTTTTCTAAATAAAGCTAAAATAGATAAAGAAACCTAAAAGAATATTTTGATTTTTTATTATTTTTTTAATGTTTTTTATAAATTATAAAAACAAATTAGGTTAACCCAAATTAATATAGTTATATATTGAAAAATAAATATAAAGAATATTTTGATGTTTTATTATTTTTTATGTTTTTTATAAATTATAAAAACAAATTAGGTTAACCCAAATTAATATAATTATATATTGAAAAATAAAATATTTCGTCGGTTGCAGCTGGAGCGTCCTAAACACGGATCGATTCCCATAGACTACACTCTGATTTGCAAAACTACAGGAAAATTTTCCCGTTCAAAGAAAAAGCTTTAAGATTCTGCCAGCGGAAATCTTTCATAGTCGCCCTGCGCTCGGGAATCAGAGACGGTTGGAAAGGCAGGATAAAGGCCATCCATGAGCTCGCCACTGCTGAGACTCCGCTCTTCTGCGATAGGGAGCAACCTTCTCTCGCCCGATGGGCGCCGTCTCCCCGTATATTCCTTCCGGGAAGGAGCGATTTCCATCCATTTCTCAATACTCACTGCAGCCGTTGTCTTCGTAATCGCCATTACACACACAGTTTGTCTATCTGGGAAAAACAATTTTCAAATAAAAACCCTAAGGGCTAGACGGATTAAGAATGATTCGTCGACTGAAAGTTGCTTGCCAAGCAAGTGAACTGAACCTCCTTGTTGCTACGATTCATTCTGGATTGTCGTGGAGTGTCTTTAAACGAGAGGTGGGTCGCTTTCATTTATTTGGACGCGGGAAGAAATCGAACTCGGACCCTATTACACGTGAAAAACGCGTAAGGTAAGAAAGACAACTGTAGTCGGATTACTGTCGAAGGTTCTAAAGATGGACAATACGAGATATACGACTACAATGGGAATCGAACCAGAGCAATGAACTCATATTTAATACTATTATTTTATCTAAAATATCATATTTTATAGAATATATTTAATTGATTAAATAACTAATTTCACATTATTATATCTGTCCTATTCAATTTTTCTTTGATTTTGTATTAGTTTACCAAAAATTTATGTTCATCCAAAATTTAACATTGGGAATTTTTTTTTGTTATTTATTGTTATTATTTAAATATATTTATTTGTTTTTTTGTAAATTTGGTAGTATTTTGTTATTCGCAAGTTATATTATTCAAGTTTCTTGGCCACCTCAAAGAGTTATAAGCCAACCAAAATTGAAAATTTTTGAATCTGTCTCTAGCTATCTTAATAGGGCTATTGTCTACTACATCTAGTGACATATAAAGAAAATAAAAGCTATCTGTTTTTGCATATCAAACAAAAAACAAGGAACCACTAAACTCAGTCATCTGATGATTCGATGGGTGACGGATCCTTGACTCTTGACCTAGGCATATCAACTTGGTTCATGCTCTGAAATTGTCGTTCTATTCGACCAAGGCGAACATTATGATGATGTCGTTGGAGATGAATCTCTTGGATATCCCTGCAAATTTTTGCTAAAATGGAGTCTGCCTTTGGGTCTCCTCCTATCTCTTGAACAATTACAATAGCTTTAGCCATTAAACACTTCATAGTCCAATAAATATTAATACACTCCTTAAATAGTGACAGTTTGCCTCTAGTGTTCCCTGATTTGTCAGCATCGGATCCATCTCGTCTTCAGGGATGTCTTCCTCCACTTTAGTTTTAAGGTCTTGTTCCCATCCAAAAATCAAATATTTTACATGGCCAGGTGTCCCTTCTCCATAGGCATGGAAAAGGTTCTGCATAATTTCTTGCCCAGATTTCCTTCCCCTTTTTCTAGGCCCCAGTTTTGTCTTTCCTTTGTCCTTGCCCTCTATTTTCCCAAACTGCGTTTTCACCATTTTTGTTTGAGTCTGGTCTCCTAGCAGTTGAACGTTCACCCATATCCACACCAAGGTTCTCCCTCGACGTGCGATGGCTTGAGGGTGAGAGATGCTAGGAAGACTTGTAGAAGGAAACAAAATAAAAATATTGAATTTAATCAGATAACATAGAATATTATCCTGCTTGTTGAGGCTCACCACCCCAATCATTTTCTTATTCTTTTGATCATTTGTCCAGGTTTCTTTGTCCCTGTAAGTGTTTATATTTGGAGCCAACAACATCCTCTTGAGTTGGCTTGAGAGTAGTATACACTTCTCATTTCCAACAGTTCCAAAAACGAGGCCTCGCAAATGTGCCTCTACCTTCTGACTTTTGTTATAGATCCCCTTCTCAGCATGGGTATGGATTAAAGACTTGACATGCAGAAGCAAGATGTTCCCACTCACCACAAACAACGAGACAATGACCAGACAATGACTAACATCGACAAACTGATCAGTTACTCCCATGCATCCCAAGAAGAAAAACTCACCTTGTTTGGTAATTGAGTTAACCCCCCCAAATAAAGACCCAAAATTTGGCATGTTGAGCAAATTGCCCCCGAATTTTTTAACATTATGAAATGAACCTCTAACCCCCAAATTGTCATTGTAAGACATGCATGCAATTTCGTAAAATTGCCTTACAAAACTAAAAAATTGACAAGCAAGGGCTTTGAAATTGTCCTACAACGCTGTCGACTTGGCCAACAAAGTAGCGGAATTGTCTAGTTGAGCTGTGAATTTTATATGTAAACTATGAAATGGACATACAGAACTATGAAATTGACATGGAGAATTGTGAAATTGACATGCAGAGCTTCAAGATTGACATGCAACGGTATGGATTTGATATACAGTGTTGTAAACTTGACATGCAAAGCTATTTAAATGGCATGCAGGGTTAAGAAATAAATAACAGACCAAGTCGGGGCTCAGGGTATCCCCATCACTTTCGCTTGCCACCTCCCTTGCATTCTCCATGCCTGGGATATGGGAATTAACATGACCTACAAAATGATAAACATTGATGGACTCATGAATAAGGACCAAAGTAGGAGTTCCATGCAAAATTAAAACCTAATAACCAAATTGGCAAGAGCTATCAGCCTTAGCAAACCATGTTAAATTCCTCTCAGACAGAGCATCATCCAAGACAAACATCGTAACTAAACTAGGGTGGTACGCATCCATTCCAAGCGCAGAACAAAGAATCAAAGCATACAGACCAAGGCATTTTCTCATCACAGAGACAATTGTACTCAGGGAGAAGCTAGATACATACCCGAGGAAATGATACGCAGAGTTTTCCAACTCCCTTGTCTGCTCACCTGCCTTCTTTATCTGCTTAACAATCATCTGCTCATGAACTAACTGAATGTTTTTACCCTGCCTTTTCTCCCTCCCGCGTCGATGTTTTCCCCCAAATCATTTTGACAATCCCCGCTATCTGCCATCCACATTAAATGTCATCATTATTCGGCATGTGTGAAGCCGCCCACAACTGTCACCGCGTGTCATCACTATTACTCTGTGTGGCCCGCACGGCCTACTACCACCTCACATCTTCCGCGGCACACTTGGCACCCTGATCAAGGATAAACATATTTATTTGTAATATGATTGGTTGAGGTCTTTTAGTAATTTTTATTTGTATTAGTTATTAATTTTTTATTTTACCTTTGACCAAAGAGTTATGTTGTTTATCCAAAATTTAATATTGAGGTTTTTTTTGTTATTTATTATTATTATTTAAATATATTTATTTGTAATATGATTGGTTGAGGTCTTATTATGGGTTGTTTATTAACTTCTATTTCTATTAGTTACTATTTTTTTTACTTTACTTCATTTTTATTTAACTTTCTATTTTTTTTTTTCATTTTTCTAATATTTCTATATTTATAACTTTTAGTGTTTTTCTCCATATTTTCAATTTAAAATGACTTATTATCATATTAAAAACATATTATAATAAATTTAATCATAAAAAATTAGATATAAGACAACACATATATAATACATATATTAAATTGTATTTTTCACAAAGGAAAAATTCGTAATCTTTCATTACATAGAAAAATTACATGTTACATTTTACTAAGTATGTCGTCATGTAGCATCAAGATAAGCAGGCTTCATAGTCAACATTTTACTAAGTATGTCGTCATGTAGCATCAAGATAAGCAGGCTTCATAGTAATGTATGAGCTAATATAAACAAAAAAGTAAACCAGTATCTGCAAGTAAGTTATATATTATATTAAATTGTATATTTGTTAATATAAACAATTTTAATTTTTGGTGATGACATTTAACAATACAATATTTTATTAGTTGTTTTATTTTGTGATGAATTTATTTATTTATTTAAGTATTGAGGGGTTTTAGCACTGCATTATATTAGATATCTTTTTTTTGGATTCGCGTGCATTAAGTAAGTCATTCATCTATAACCATTCCCATGAGAGATAGTCTTAACTGACTAATTTCTTATGAATGCGACTATGTAACCCTTGTTATTATAGTTACTAATGATATGTTTTTTCATTATTTAGTAGAAAAACAAGATCTATTAATCACATTTCATATTATTGAGTGTGTAAGTTATATATAATTTGAGTGGGTTAATGAAAGAGGTAATTAAGTTTAAATCTATAATAAACTGGTATTTGATTTATTGTTACTATAACACCAAAAATATATCCATCAACTTATAAATTAAATATATTAATAATTTATAAAAATAAATAAAAAATAAAAATCCATCAAATAAATCACTATACCAACCTCATCAATTTACTTTGAAACACTTGGAACTAGTCGGTCTTTCTCAATTTGGCATATTGCCCTCAATTCAAATTCTTCTACAATTTACGAATGTACTCTCTTCATCGTGGCCTTGTGCTTCTAATGCCCCGCTCTCACCCTGTGAAGCCAATACAATTGTGTCTATGGCCATCATTGTTTTTGTATGGTCTTTACTCATGTTACAAGATCTCATATTATGTATATTATTAATCAAATTGAAGTATACTAAAATCTTATAAGGAACTCGGTTCTATGGCAAGGCTCAAATTGTTCAAAGATTTGTTTTGTGTTTAACAAGACGATTGGGTAAGGGGTAAGTCATATTTTTTAAAGATTTGTTTTGTGTTTAGCAAGATTATTAGGTGTGGGGTAAGTCATATTAAGGATAATCCTTAATATTTAAGTGAATTTTTAAGTGAATTTGGTAAAATATATATTTTTATTTACAATTTTTTTTTTCAAAAGAATTTAGAAGTTTTAAGATGAATTTGGCATATATTTTTTTACTAAACTATTATTTCAAGTGTGTTATTTTTGTGTGTAGTCGAAATAACTTTTCATGTGTGAGTTGTCTATGTTGAATTGTCTCTTATCGAATCTAAAGTTACGGCAATGCTTTCCTTTTTAAAAAACTTATTAGACCCTTAATGATTACCTTAATATTTATAATTTAATATAGTTTTTAATATAAATAATAAAATATTAAAAATTTAAATGATAAACTTTCAAAATATTAACAAAATGATATGTACTCTATTTCCTTCAATATCAACAATGTACTCATCCCTAGTCACCACAAAAATTATAATTGGCTCTCTTTGCCATTTAATTTATTAACTAGCAGTTGTAGAAGGTGCAAAGAGAGGCCGATAGGAATATTAAATTGACAAAATTATATTTTGGTTTAAAATAATAAATATTATAATAAATTTAGGTTGTTTAGTGTAATTTTATCTTTTTTTCCTTTTAATTTATAATTTGTAATCATATACATCAAAAACCAGCCTAGTGCCCATATCAAATAAATATTATAAAAACAATTTATAACTAGCAATTGCACCAACTGTTGCAAAGGAAACCTCGTAAGGCATAAATTCTAGAAGCGTCGTGACATAAAAAAAAACAATTGAAGATAAAAATTAGTAAACAAAATGTTATTCAGTTGTCTTAAATTATAAGTAGCAGTTTCATGTGAGCTATTGAATCACTGAAAGTGTCCATTTTCATTGACATATATCTGAAGTGATAATTCATTCAACAATGGAGAAACTCTTGGAGGTCCTTGTGACCCAACTGAAATTTTATAATCCTCACCACATCCAAAAGCCTCAAGTAAAAAACCATTATAGCAAAAATCACCTGAGAAATTGTTGGGTCCTGTCTTTTCAGTCATATAATAACATCTTGATTGAAATATTAAATTATGGGAGAGAAGGTCACTAACGTAAATCTCGTGCTTGAATTTGGCACTAGAGTGGATTTCAATGCATTCTTTGTTTAAGCGTAGAAAAAAAAGGTAAAAGTTAAATTCTCTACCAGATAATTGGCCACAGGTTGTGCCTGTCCAAGAAACAGTTAGAACCATAAGAAAGGTAGCGTCGAGACTGACCGATGCCGAGGAGGAAGGATACCTCTGCCATGTCCCAAAAACTAGCACGAGCCCCTTGAGCTTACCTAGGCACAAGGAAATGATGATGCTCTTCCCCAGAAGTTCACTTTTTGGTTGCCTTCACTCGATGGAAAAACTGTTGTATTTGTAAAGAAGCATAATGAGGCCTTCAAAATCACTCTCAACAATAAGAATAACAAGGCTGACGAACATGAGGAAATTTTTGTCAAATTGTTTGTTAAAAGCGTTGAAGATGATGTTAAGGCCTGTTACAAATCGAGAATGACATGATTAAACCCATCGAACGAAATGACGAAGAACTAGTTTTACTACAAATATAACCTTAAGGTATAAAAAATTTCACGCAAGGGAAAAACAAAGGAAAATATAAATAAGCATGTAGCATATGTGTGTGTGTGTGTTTAAAAAACGAGGAATTTTCTCCCTTGCCAATAGAATGAGAGTGTGAAATAATTAGATGACAGAGCCGAGACTTTCAGAATAAATTCCCAACAAAAGTTTTCATAAGTCATGTTTGTATGAATTGAAGAAACAGTTAGAACCATAAGAAAGGTAGCGTCGAGGCTGAACAGTGCTGAGAAGAACGAAGGATACCTCTGCCATGTCCCAAAAACCATCCAGCGGCGAAAAAATTGAGAAGATAAGGGTTTGCAGAGGAACATTTAGTGATATACAAACCTCCGAATGACCTTCTGGAGTAGCCACTGGATGAAATTGGAACCTCTCATGTAGCACTGAGAAGGATACTTAAACCCTCCTTTGCATAAATAAAATCTACTCGTCACTTAGAGAGTAATGAAGGACGATTACAAGCAACATGGCAACTGTCACAATTCAAATCAATGGGTAATGATAACCCAATCGTCTAAAAAAAGTAAAATGGCACATATTATGACAGGAAGGCAGCTAAGGGAGTTGTTTTAAAAAAAAATTGCCTTACGACATAATTATATGATCTAATTTAGATTTTTTATATGAACTAAAACAATAATATTATGTTATTGTTATGCCATTGATCTAGTTTTCCTATTGACATATTAGTAGATACACCATACTTTTTTTAATACTTTTAATGTGATTTAATATAAGAAATCTACTCAAATTAGAAAGAAAATATGTCAAAGTCACAATTAGGTAAAAATGGCATCTCAAGACCACTCACAATTTCACTGCCTAACATGAACTCTCGTCATTGAAACTCGTCGCACTGTATTTTCCACGACTAATGTAACACCATGTTATTCTGGAATATGATGCAGTATAAATTTATATCTCCACGTCAACAAACCATATGATCAACCTCTGTCCATGGACATAACACCAAAGTAGTTAGATTTCGATTATAAGGGGTAACTTTGCATTTCCTGGAACAGTGTCTTGTTAAAACTCTTTCATTGAGTGGTATATGGTACTTTCAAAGATGAGGTATATGAAAGCTTGTAAGGATTTAGACATGGGGTGTGACCTAACCAGACAAATTCCTCCATTAGCTGCTGCTCTATTCGACTCTTTCCACTTCTTTAAATGTTCTTCTTTCTTCTCTCCACTAAAAAGCAATACTCACAACACTAACACTCTGCACCACATCCATCCATGCAAAGGCCAATGCAGAGGCTCTGTAATTTATTGCACACAATATTGCAGGGATGGATACTTTAACAACCACGTAGAAAGTGGAGAATGTTACCTTCTCAGCCTTATAAAACAAGATGACGTCATTCCAAATGGCTGGTGAGGTCATAAGACCTTTCCAGCCCTTGGGGATACTTTTGATTTACGAGTTGATCTGAGACTACTTGCTCTACATCATCAACACAAACATTTAAGATCCTTCTCTAATTCTACTTCCCGCCCTATTCATGTTAACCGTGGCATCAGTAATTTAATGACCAATCATCAACAACTTATCCATAGCAATGCAGTCAGTAATATATATCCCCATGAAGATTGTTGTGAAACATATATAGATACAAATATAGCAGAAATGGCACATCAAATCTGCAAAGGTGCGAGGCTCATGGCTTTAGCAAGACAACATGCTAGAGTTTACATTGGAGATACAAAATATAATGTGAGTCAAAATTATGGGAAAAGGCTAGAAGAGGAGGTCTTATGTCAAGAAATTACGAATGGGGTTCAAGTGAAAGTGGATGAAGAAATGGCCACACAAGAAACTGGTTTATTCCAAGTTGAATTGCAATGTGTTGTGCTTGGGACTGTTGTTTATGGGCCCCTGTTTTCATGGTGTAATCACAGTTGCAGACCCAACGCCTGCTACAGGTTTGTCTTGAAGACCGAAAGAGGATGGCTGGATTCAGAGGCCCAAAAAAAGGTGTCTCCTAGAAATGGTGCTCTTATAGAGCCAGTAAACAAGGACCTCACTATTGTCTCTACGACGTCAGAAACCATGGGTAGCATCGCTATTCCCTATCCTCTTATTCTGTTTTTCTTGCTAGTTGTATTGAGGCCAATATTCCCTCGTAAACACATTGGGTCGAGTTCAATTTCTTATTGTTTCAAACATAAATTTTCACTCCACTCTTATAGGAGATTTTGTTAAAGGATATATACATTTTTCTTGAAATCCTAAGAAACATACCCTCATGGCCTGTGCCGCATAGATCAGACCTCTTTTACGTTATTAGCCATGTTCGAGGAGTAACTTTCACAATTCAAACGTTATTGGCCACGTTGGAGGAGTAATTTTCACAATTCAAATCAATGGATAATGATAACCCAATCGTCTAACAAAAGATCGAATGAAGTGGTAATGATATTAATGCGTTCAAAGTATCCAACAAAATTCCTAAACAAAATATAGTCTCTTGGAATTCCATGATGGATGGGTATGTGCATGCATGGCTTGTTGATAAGGCTTTTGAGCTCTTTGAAAATATTTCTGAGAGGAGTGTTGTGTCATGGACTACGATGGTGGCTAGATATGTCTAGAATGGATGTGTTGACGATGCGATGAAACTGTTTCAGGAAATGTTGGAATGTAATGTTGTGTCATGGACATTGATGATTACATGATATATGCATAAGGGTTACCTTAATGAATCCCTAGAATTGTTTGAGAAAATGTCGGAACGAGATGATATTTCATGGATTGCAATAATTTCTAGGTTTTCATAAAATGGGTATGTTGATGAGGCCTTCAAGCTCTTTAAAAAAACTCAGAATGATGCGTTCCCATGTAATGAGATGATTGCAAAGTTTGCGCATAATGGTTGTTTCAAAGAGGCCCTGAAGCTATTTTAAGATATGCATAACATGGGCATCGAGCCAGACTCGAACACATTCGCAAGTGTTCTCTCATCTTGTGCAAGCTTGGAATATTTGGGTTGTGGGAAACATATCCATGGAGACATAATTAAAAGTGGATTTGAGCATAAAATCTTTGTGGAAAGTGAATTTGTAGACATGTATGCCAAATGGTGGGTTATAAATAATGTGCGTAAAGTGTTTGATGAAATGCTTGGCTGGGATGTGGTCTCAAGGAATGCAATGATTGTGGGATATATTGTACAAGGGTGTGGAAAGGAGGCTATGTTTTTTTTTTTTTAAATGAAGCACTATGGCTTGAATCAAGATACATGTCTCTTGTTGGAATTTTGTCTGCATGTTGCCATGCAAGCCTAGTTGACAATGGCTGGAAATAATTTCATAGCATGAACATGAAAATTAAAAAAGTTAAGGTAGAGTTCTATATTTAAAAATTGTTTGAATACTAATTCCATATGCATTGACAGACAATGAGGTTGGTAATGGGGAAAAAGTGTGTCATGGTGATTAGTGGGTTCATCAAATGGAAAAAAATACTAGAACAGTGAGCAATGAGATTGCTAAATTAAGTGGAATATCTGTTGTGGATAGGGATCAATGAATGAGAAAAACAAAATATATCGAACAAGAAAGCTCATTCTACAATCCAGTATGAGGGACATGTGTAAGTATGTCACGTCCTCAAAAAAATAATAATAAAAAATTTAGCTCATGTAGGCCAAATATATATATATATATATATATATATATATATATATATATAATAAACAATTAAAAATCTATTAACAAAACAATTAGCTGAGTTTTTGATATTTCACTTTCACTCTTCAAGTAATAAATCCAATATTTAGATTTCTATCTTAAATAGCATAATTTTACATAGATAAAACATCCAATGTATGTTATGAATAAAGTATTTTAACATGAATTAATATAAAATGGCCCAATACACTTGTTATGTAATATTTATAACATTCAAAAATGTAATTTAAGCAGTAAAAAATTACACATTGTTTTTTGCACTTTAAAATAAGTTTGCAACAAAAGAAATTCGATCCCTCTCGGCTCATGTTAGATCCGTGCTTTAGATGGATCTAAGCTGGTTATAGACATTCAGTTATGTTACAAGATCTTATCGACATTATTAACCATATTGATCAATGATAAAAGGAATTTGGGTTACATTATAAAAGATTTATATTTTTGGGGGCAAGTTAGATTAGGGATGTGTTTTAAATGAATTTCCTGAAATATATATTTAGATTTTTAGTTATGAAATATCTTTTGAAGTTTATGCATTCTGATGTAATCTGCCAAGTCCAAAATATCCTTGGTGAATTTTGCAAATGTTATTTTTTTTATACAAACCATTTTTCAAGTGTGTATTTGAAATAATTTTTCATGTATGTGTAAGTGCTTTAGGTTGTAAAAGAAAATCCAAAATTTGGTTAGTAAGTGTTAATTAAGTTTTAAAATTAATTAGTTTTAGCAAGAAGTATGTTTTATTGTTTTTAATATAAAAACAGTTGATAGAAGTCTTATTGAAAGTAAAGACATCTTTGAAAGAGTATACTAAGGAACATAGACAACAACTAGAAGATTTTTTATGGGCATACAAGATATGTGTTCCAAAAATGTCAGACATGATTAAAATCATCTACATTGTTTTATCTGAAAAAAAAAATCCTCTCAAGCTCTATGGATATCGTCAAAGAGTTAGGTCCCTATAATACTAGTGTATCCCCTTATTGCTATTGTTAGTGTAACCCCCTTATTGTTATTGTTGTTCCCATGTAGTCCCCATATTGATATTATTTTTCCCCATAGAATCCCACTATTATTATTGTTGTGCCCTTACATTGTTATTATTATGTCGGCTAGGATTATATTGTAACCCCTTGGACTCCTATATATAGAAAGGAGGCTTTTTCATTTACATCATCCAAGAATTGTTCATTTATGTAATGTAAAGGAGGTTGTCCCCTCGAAGAGGATGATTTCTAAGTGGTTGATATATATTTTCTTCTATTTTGTGAGATGGTTTCATAACAAAACGAGGGAAGTGGAGAAAAATATATAGCTATGGCTAGAAACCCAATTTCCAAACATTGGGTTGTACAAGTAGTCTATAGAAGAAATTGAATTGAAAAAACAGTTGTAGAAACCACTAACACATGGTGTCATTCGACCAAGTACCTCACCATGTGGGTCATGCATCCTCATTGTGCCAAATAAGGATGGGACTTTAGCGAATGTGTATTGATTACAGGGTGTTAAACAAAACTACACTAAAAAACAACTACCCTCTAACAATGATAGATTGTCTACTGGATCAATTGCAGAAAACTGAATACTTCACCAAGATGGACTTAAATTCTAGACATCATTTGGTTTGAGTCAGAGAATAAGATACCTAGAATACCACCT
Organism: Pinus albicaulis; assembly: GCA_034641835.2. Classification (NCBI taxonomy): domain Eukaryota; kingdom Viridiplantae; phylum Streptophyta; class Pinopsida; order Pinales; family Pinaceae; genus Pinus; species Pinus albicaulis. The sequence goes on along the minus strand of MU968403.1, from coordinate 912,969 downwards.
TCAATACCAGGCAAGGTTTACATGAGTGGTTAGTCATGTTTTCTAGCCTATGCAATGCACTAGCTATGTTTATGAGGTTAATGAATGATATATTATGCCCCTTTCTAGATTCATTTGTTATTGTTTATTTGGATGATGTACTAGTATACAATGCTACTTGAGAGGAGCACATTTCACATTTTATGTAGGTGTTAGATACATTAAATACGCATCAACTGCTGGAAAATATCAAGAAGTGTGATTTTGCATAACAATATTTGGTATATCTGGGGTACGTGATGGGTGGAGGAGAGCTAAAGATAGATCCCACTAATATGGAGGCCATCATGAAGTGGTCAGATCCTGCTAATGTTTTTAAGGTCAAGAGTTTTATTGGGGTAGCATAGTACATGAAGAGATTCATAGCCTAATTTTCAATAGTAGAGTATCACTCCACACCATAACAACGAGAGGAAAGAGTTTTTAATGGGGAAAGGGTAGACAAAGAGCCTTTGAAGAGTTAAAGAATAAGATTAGTGAAGCATCAGTTCTAGCATTAACTCACCTGCAACAACCTTTTGACATGGAGACAATGCATATGCCATGGGAGCGGTCTTGATGTAGGGAGGAAGGCATGTATGCTACCATTATGAAGTATTTCACAGGGTGGTTCTCAAATATGCTACATAGGAACATGAGCTCTATGCCTTGGTGCAAGCTGTGAAGAAGTGAAAGCACTCCCAATGGGAAAGGAGACAGTAATCCACATAGAGCATCAACCACTACAGTACCTGTGGGCCCAATGTAAGCTACAATAAACCAAGCATTATAAGTGGATTCTATTACGACAATTTTGTTAGTAATCAAGTATAAGAAGGGAAACACAAAAAATTGGTCGACATGCTTCCAAAACCACCGACACCAAAGATAACAACTTTGGAAAATTAATGCACATGGATCCATTCACCCATGATGCAAGCAAAGGCATATTTAGAGGATGGAGATTCAAGGAGGTGTCTCAACAATTGCAAATCCAGAGTCATGTGCATATTGTTGGCATCATAATTAACTACTATCTTCAGGAAGGGCTATTCTATAGATTGAATAAGTTATGTGTTCCTAAAGATGAGAAGTTGCATCTGATAAGTGAGACTCACACCTCTAATGTTGTAGGTAATTTACGGTATAGGGAAGACAATGGCAAACTTACAAAGGCATGTGGGCCCAAGATGCAAGAACATGTAGCTAGACTCATAAGAAAATGCATGTTTCATTGTACTAATAAACCTAGCAATAGGAAATAGGGTCTACATCATCCTTTGCTTGAACGCACTAGTCATTAGGAAAACATTTCCATGGACTTTGTGGGAGGTTTACCAACCACTATGAAGGGGCATGATGAAATGTTTGTGGCAAGGAAAATTTTAACGATGGAAATTTATATTAAAGTAGAAACCTTGGCGAATCTTACGAGCCCCTGATATGAAGATTGTAAAAAATTTTGTGATATTTTTTTAAAGATATCCAAATTTCTAATGACTTCATATAGTCTCTATAAAATTTTGGAAATTTTTAGGATAACATATATTTATACTATAAAATTTGGGTGAATCACGTTTAGAAAAAATGGAAATTAACGAATCTTTTTTTTGGAAAATCCATGGAAAATCAGCCCACCTGTGAAAATTATCCCCTAAAATTATCCATGGTTTGTGGTACTTGATAGGTTCAACATATATGTCTTCTAATGCCTTGTAAAAGGACTATCATTAGGCAAGAAGCAATGAACTTGTTCTTTGGACAATACTATGTGCACTTTGGTATACCTGGGAGTATCATTTCGAGCAAAGACACAAGGTTTCTTAGTGTATTTTGGACTATGTTGTGGGAGAATATGGAGATGAAGTTAAAGAGGTCTACTATAATATCCCTAGTTAAAATTTCATGTAAAAGGAAATATATATGAGAGCGTGGTCATAGGACACATATCCCAAGCTGAATGGTGGGAAAAACATCCTAATGTAGGTGTTCATTTGGTTTATTATGGACAAGGAAATTGGCAAAGGCAATGGAAAAGACATATTTTTGGAAATTTATTTATGAAAATAAAGGAAATTAGGAGAAAATGAAGGTGAAAGGTCACAGGTTTCATGTGAGGAGGAAAATGAAGGAAAATAATTGAAAATGAAGAAAATAGAGGCGTAATTGATCAAAATTCTTATGAGGGTCAATTGGTACTTTTTGTCAGTTCACTTTTGGAGCTCTCCTTTTATTCTCTATTTATGTCACTCTCAAACACGTAGATTTTTCTTGTAGCACTTCAACATTGGATCAAGAAAGGGAAATAAGGTAAAGAGGAAGCAAAGATCAAGTAAGGAAGAGCAGGGTCAAGTAGCGACAACGAGTTTACTTGCAGATATCGACTTGCATGTGTAATTTCCTTGCTATATTTTGCGTGCATGGTTATGCATGTGTTTTCTTGGTTCTCTTTTTGTCATTGGCATGGGTTTTTCCAAGCGTGATAGTGTTCTTCAGCCTTTCCTTACCATTTCCAGATATCCATGGTGTGATGGGGTTCTCATGTTTTGGTTGAGCTAGATAGCTTAACGGATTCAATATTGAGTGAGGTGGATCTCCGAAATAAAATAAAACATGGCCTAGTGATCCCTGAACCAGACTGTGGATTGTGGTAAAGCCACTGGCCTAGTAACCCCTGAATCGGATTGTGGGTTGTGGTAAAGCCAAGTATTGTGTGCCTCAGTGGACCTATGAATCCTCGACCTGTGAATGGAGGGATATATGGTAAATCCTATAGGTGGGTGCTCTCCATCAAGCTCAGGAATTTTGAGATGGGATGTATGTTAAAGCGTAGATAGTAGAGTCTCGGTTAGGTTCTAGTGATCTGGTGTGGATTGCGGTAAAGCCTAGATACTAGGAGACAGTAAAATTCCTCACGATGTAGGTGGAGAAATCTGGTGGCATCCATGCTTGTTTATGGCCTATTGATCCAGTGACGATTGCGGTAAATCCGATTTCTATTGATGAGGGTGAGGTGGCGTAGCCTCGGGAAGTCGTGGTTGGTTCTTTTGGTTTGAGTCCCACATTCATGCTTGGAATATGGCATGAGGGTGATTTCCTGAAGAGATATTTGGCCCAGCCAATCTATGGTAAGGTGGAATGTGGTAGTCTCATAATGGGTTGGATTTTTCATTCATTAATAAGAGTTCATTTCCTTGGTATTTTATGTGCAAATGTACTAGATTCTATGCAGCATTTATGGTTGTTGTATCCTCAATATTTATGTGGTTTATACGCTGGTTATGAATGTGTTTTATGAGAGTGAAAATGTATGGTTCTCATCATGTTTGATTTGTAAATGAATGAGTAATGAATATATGACCTAATAGATGATAATGCAGCTAACGATATAAGGCATTAGTGCCTTATAGTGATTCTCAGATAAGTATGAGACCCCTATGCTCATATCCTTTGTTTAAACCTGTAGAATGCATATTTGTGACATGTTTGACAAAATGTTTGTCATGGCTAGTAGGGGTTCAGTCAAGTTTCTATTCAATAATCTGCATTGGTATCATTTTTTCCATGTTTCATTCCATTTATGTAAATTCCATGAAGTTCTAAGCAGTGATCGGGTCCTAGCCCTGGAATTCAGTCTTAAATCACACAGTCGTTGGCATAACACTGGTAGAAAAAGGCTACAGTCGCACTCATGCATGCTCATCGGAGAGACTGGGGCTCTCAGTCGCTTGGAGGGATTAGCAAGGGTCTAAGTCCTTGAATTGATGAGTTCCCTCAGGGGTTGGTCACATGGAAAGGTGGGGTAGCTCCTGGAGGTTCTGTTGGTTGTGTGGATGAATAGTTTGGTTGTGTTTTGTTAGTTCTACTTCCTTAAGGTGACCTAACAGGTTGAATCATATAAAAGTAGTCTCTCATCACATGTTTATCATAGCGGACTGGTATGTTTGGGTAAATGTGGGAGGAGGCTGTTATAGAGTGGTATCAGAGCATGGTTTCGTTCTCTTTGGGTGGTTTCTAGTTTCCATTCTCTTTGTGTGATATCTGATACCTCATAATGGTATCAGAGCATGGTTCACCCCTCAGACTGGATGGGCAGTGTGTTGGTTTTGCATTCATGTCGATGGCATATATGTTTCTTATTCTTGTGTTCTATGCGCTTATTGAGTATGCATGGTGGTGGCCATGGTTTTCATTGTGTTGTCATGTAGGAGTTGATGTTGTTGTTGTTTGGATGTGTTAGTCATGAATGCATGTCGGTTGTATATGCATTTATTATGCATGTCAGTGTCTATATGTTGTTATGCATGCATTTTCATGGTTAAGGTTGTTGTCCATGAGGTCATTGTATGCATTTTATGCCACTGTGATGCTATTGGTATGATATGATGCAAATGTTTTTGCTAATATAGAGCATGAGATGCAGATCATCAAAGTGATGTTATAGCACTAGACTTCGGGGTAAGAGCATATCGTAATACAGGTATTGTATGTTTGGCATGCAGGTATGTTAGTTAATGGATTGTTATATGCATTAGGGTTATATACATTTTTTCATTTTATTGTTGTTGTGGTTACATGCATGGTAGATGCTAGTGAATCTATGTGGTCATATGCACATGTGTCGAATAGTCATGAATGCTAGTAAATTGTTGTTATATGCATTATTGTTGTTGTTTTATGATAATTATGTTATATTTTGTTGAAAAGTATGTTATATGTTAATTTTTTTTATTGTATATTGATGATTATGTTATATGTTATTGATGAGTATGTTATATGTTAGTTAACTTGATGATTAGGGTTATTGCATTAAGATCTTGATGTTATATGTATCATGTTGATCTGGATTGGTTTGTGCAGATGGTTATGGTTATGAAATTCAGGTATGAGATGATATATTTGTGATATTGTGTTGTACTAATCTAGATTGACTGTGCATGTGTGATTGTTATGCACGAATGACAATTGTTTATGAGTTTATGATGTAAGAATGTTAGCTAGTTACTGTTATGGATATCATGACCTTATTTATGTTTGAGTTTATATGTTGATAAGTTATATTATGCTAGTCTATATTGATTTTTCCGACAAGATAGTTACCTCCTCTGAGATACATTAAGGTATGAGTTTGTATATGTTGTTTACTTGGTTCTCCACTGTTTGATTATGTCATATATTCGTGTTTGAGTGTTTGGTGTCTATTATTTCGTTTATCTTTTTTTTGAATGTTGGATTAATTGCATGATATGAGTATGTGTCTATAAGATTGCTTAAAGAAATGATCTTATTTTAAGATGGTTTTACTAACACATATGTGTTGAGACAACTGATATGTACTTAAGTGTAAGTAGGTGATAGTTGTAGCAGTATGTATTATGACTAATGAATGTGAGTTGATTGTTGATTATGACACGGTTGTTATACTTGGTAAATGTTGATTTCAAATTAATATATATGTTGTCTTGATCTTTGGAACATGTGGCTAACATGTGTGTTCAATCACATGGGAACGTGCTTGGCACAACAAGGTAAGATAAATGGTATATTTTTATATTTAATTATGCACTAACAATTATGTGTTTATGGCGGTATGATGCAGGGGATTGCATGACAAAAGAGACTGCTATGAAATCTTGAAGAAGGCTCAGGTTGAGCTTTCCCTTAGAAGCATTGGGAACCCATGGGGATTGAGTCATGGTTTTGGTTGTTAGTCTCGTACTTTTGGTCTTTTGTGATTTGTTTGTGATTGACTGCAATTTTTTTTTATGTCTGGTCCAAGGCCATGCCACTTTTTTTGTGGTGTCATATTTCTATTGGTTTTCATGGTTTTATTTTGGTTTGTATATTGTTATTTCCTTTTATGCTTTGAGGGCCTTGGGAATTAGTTGGAAAGAGGAAAATAATGGAGCTTAGGAAGAGCTGAATGAAGTAAAACAAGTAATATGAGACCTGGATGAAGCGTAGTGCATGTATAAGGAAAGATGAAGGTAAGAATATGACAGTCGGTTGGAGTGGTTGGGTCCACTGTGGTAAATGGAAGGTGGTATTACAGACATGAAAAAGGTAACCAGAAAGGTAAAGTAAATGGATTTGAGTCATGATACACCTTGGCCATGTTGGGAACTATTGTTTTCATTTTTGTGCATGTTGTGCATGGATAAAGGTCGTTCTCTTAACCTTGACCTTATGTTATCTGATAATTATGTTGTGAGTATGATTATGATGATGTCTATATATGTATACATGTATGTATGTATGTATGTATGTCATGTATGACAAGGTCGTCACAGATCATAATTGTTTTTATGCTAATGTTTATATGTATATATGTAGGAATGTATGTTGTTGTCTCACATGATTATGATTATTTTATGCTAATGTTTATATATATGTATGTATGTATGTATGTGTCTATGTCACTATCTAACAGGGTTTCTAGGGATCATTCTTGTGAAGGAATGAATGCTTATGCAAGTGAATGCCATGAAAGATATTCATGGTCATATGGGGAATCAAGTGGGAAGATTAGTCTCAATAGATCTATGAGGTCAATATCATGTGAATATGAATTGATATTATATGTTTGTACTATGCCTATGTATATGTTATAGACATGCAATGTTGAGGGGTATATTAGTGAAGTGAAAGTAGAGTGATATGTGGCATGCTAGGATAAACATGGATACATTACGGGAATTTTGAAGTCTAAAATGAATGCAAATTTAATTCCTCATCCAAGGAATACCCATGTTGCATACTTTCGATGGATCTTGTTACATGAAAAATGAGAAATACATAAAAAAACGTGATTGCAATCACGTTTTTTGATGTATTTCTCATTTTTCGTGTACCAGGGTCCATCAAAAGTATGCAACATGGGTACTCCTTGGATGAGGAATTAAAATTTTCATCCAATGAGTACTCTGCTCGAAATTTGAGTAAAAACTTTGGGAGATAAGTTGAAAAAGTAGTTTTATTATTTTATTATCTTTTTATATTTTTACCCTTTTACTTAAAAAATGGTGAATTGTCCCTCATGGTTGATATCATCATCTTGAATCCTATTGGCTCTTATAAGTTTATTTTAGTTGTACATTTTTCTTAGGAGGCCCATTTTAGACCTCAAAATTCCCCTAATGGTGGAAAGACACTAGAATAAAATTTTCTTTGTGGGGTCAGTGTGTGGTCTATAGATGTTTAGTACTACTGTTGTGTATATGTTGTGCATGTTGTATATTCAGTGATTGTAAGTATGGTGATGTGTACATATAACATATGTAGTATTGTGTACATATGATGTTGTATATATGGTGTTGTGTGTTTATTGCATATGCAGTGCTGGATATAGATGGTGTTATGTACATGTTAGATATGCAGTGTTGTGTACATGTTGGATATGCGATGTTGTGTTTATATGGTTCTATGTACATGTTGTATATGCAATGTTATGTACATATGGTGTTGTGTGCATATTGTACATAAGTTCTATGTACATATAGTGTTGTGTGCATGATTGTACATGTAGTGCTATGTGCATGTGGTGTTGTGTACATGTCGTGCATGTGGCACTGTGTACATGTGGTATCGTGTACATGTCGTGCATATGGTGTTATGTACACGTGGTATTGTGTATACATTGTACAAGTTGTGCAGTGTACATGTGGCGTTATGTACACGTTGTGCAGGTGGTTTCGTGTACATGTGATGTTGTGCACACGTTGTGCAGGCAGTGCTATGTACAGATGGTACTATGTACATGTTGTACATGTGGTATTGTGTACATGTCATACATGTCATGTTGTGCATATGTGGTATTGTGTGCATGTGGTACATGTCACATTTTGTGTACGAGTGGTATTGTGAATGTGCATCGTGTAGTCATGGTATTGCAACATGTGTATTCGTGTGTTGTATTCTGTGCATGTATAAGTATTGTGTTGTGTCGTACACTGGGTGTAGGTGTATGTATTGTATGTGAGGTGTAGGTGCATGTATTGTATGATGTTGTATGTCGTGTGTGGTTGTATATGTGCAATGCACACTATGTGTATGTGTATGTGGTTGAAGAGAATGAACTGAGTGCTTCTCGGGTATGGACACTAATTCAATGTGTGTACAAAAAGGACAAAGGATAAAGGTAGAAGAAAATGACCGATTGAAGGATAAGTTTTAGTATTTTATTTCAATTTTAATTATGCATGTGATCTATGATTTTTATTTATGATGGCTACATGTGATCTATGATTTTGATTATGATGGTTGTGTTTCGATCTAACAAGATGTGACATGTTTATACATGATGATTTGATCAAACAACTAGTTTGACTTGTTGTGACAAGAAGTGAACGGAATTGCAAGTGTACCTTGTCGGCCAACTACCGATGAGGTATGATTTGAGTTTATTTCAATTTAGTTTTAATCTAATGGAAAATATGTTCTTGGTAAAGGAAAACATGTAATGCCTGAATTGGGATAGTTGAAACTGACTGCAACAATTACTAGCAGCAATAAAATGAATTCAAATTAGCAATAGTATATTGGTAAAGCACTTTAGGAGTAGGGGCATTGTGGGACACTAGTGCCTAATAGTGTCAATTGATTTCCATAAGCATGCTATGAGCGGTATGATGGTTTTGAGGTAGGTATATGCCTTGGTTGTTAACCTTTTGATGAGAGGAAGCCTTGCCAAGGGATGGATTACCCGGGATAGGGGATGCAAGGGAACTTGGAAGATGAGTGACTGCATAGAAGGGGGTTACCGGATCACTCGAGGGACTATGTAACAGAGAAGGGAAGGTCACAAATGGATTTGTTTTGTTCATTATCATTTCTAGATGGAATCATATGCACATTGGGAGTGTGCCCTAGAAAAATGAGTCGAGAACTGTTAACTGAGGGTATAGTAGCACAGGATTGTAGCGCTGGACATTGGATGCAAAAAATGACTTTAGTAGTGGATTATGGACTTCCTGGGAAGAAGTTGAATCTTGGTATTACTTTGAGGGTGGAGGTGCGAGCCTTTAGATTCCCTTGTTGCAGATACATGCATCATATCCTTTTATTTTTTGGTTGAGAAAACGTGCATATATGTATATTATTGTAAATATCGTATCCAACTAGATTTATAAAGCTCCATAGACAGTATGGTTATTTGTTGGTTGAAGAAAATGTGTATAAGTATATGTGGTTGTTATTGTTGTGTTATAAAGCTCCAGTAACGGTATGATTTTCATGTTTTCAACAAGATGTCATTGTAAATACTACAACGAGTTGTGTCATAAAGCTCCATGGGAAGTATGTTTTGCTTTCAACGGTCTTGTTGGTTGTAGGTGTCATTGAACATCGATGACGGAATTCCCCCAAGGGGGAGGGTTCTGTAACAGCCCTGGTTAAAGATTAATGTAAAAAAAAAAATGTAAGACCATAGTCATGGGACACGTATTCCATGTTGAATGGTGGGAAAAGCATCCTAGTGTGGGTGATCATTTGGATTATTAGGGCTAAGTAAATTGGCAAAGGAAATAGCAAAGGCATTTAGAAAAGAAAATGGCATTTTTGGAAATTTATTGATGAAAATGAAGGAAATTAGGAGAAAAGGAAGCTGAAATGTCACAGGTTGCATGTGAGGGGGAAAATGAAGGAAAATAATGGAAAATGAAGAAAAAATCCTAATTGATAAAAATGCTTCTAAGGATCAGTTGGTACTTTTTGTTAGTTTAGTTTTGGAGCTCTCTCTCTATTCTCTCTCTCTCACTCTTAGACACTTAGAGTTTTCTTGGATCACTTCAACATTGGATCAAGAAAGACAAAGAAGGAAAATAGGAAGTAAAGATAAAACAAGTAAGATCAGGATCAAGAAACTACAATGGGTTTACTTGTAGGTATCGATTTGCATATGTAATTTCCTTGCTATATTTGGCATGCATGGTTATGCATGTGTGTTATTGGTTCTCTTTCTATCATTGGCATGGGTTTTTCCAAGCATGACAATGTTCTTCAACCTTGCCTTTCCATTTTTGATTGCCATGGTGTGATGGGGTTCTCACGTTTTGGTTAAGTTGGATTTCTGGATGTATTCGAAGTTGAGTGAGGTGGATCTCTGAAATAAAAGATCACGTGGCCTAGTAATCCCTGAATCAGACTGTGGATTGGGGTAAAGTCATTGGCCTAGTGATCTAGATCTTAGAGGGAATCCCCCAAGATCTAAAAAATTGAAATGGATCTGATAAGATTTGCAAAATTATAATGCCACAAAAAAGAGAGAATACACAACAAATAAAACCACAAAGAAACTTGTTTTATTAAAACAGAGAATAATTGTAGAAGCTACATTGTGGTGGACCATTTTTCCTTTTACAAAGTGAGGCTTGTTATTTATAGCTTTTTTTTTTAGTTACAATACCATGGGTAGATACCATCGGTGGATACCATGGGTAGATACCACTTACAATACCATGGGTAAATGCCATGTGTGGATGAATATCATGGGTGGATACATACCATGGGTGAATGAATATCATTGATAGATGTCAGTTACAATACCATAGGTGAATAAATACCATGGGTTGATGATATTTACAATACCATGGGTGGATGCCATTTTCCATTCAGATCATTCCCCACTCCTTAAGAAGCAATGGTTTCCATTGCGTGAAGTTTCCTCCTGATAAGCCTTTGTTGAATATGAAGAGCCATTGAAGAGAAGGGTTTTGTGTAGTTAACCCATAACTGTAATGAACGAAGATCCGAGGATAAAGATAACTTGTAATGCTTGTGACCAACTGTGATATTGACAGTGTGCAGCCTAGCAAATGGACTTCGATGAAGTGTGGGTTTATGGATGACCCAAAACCATGGAAAATGAAGATCTAAGGAAAGAGATACCTTGTAATGCTTGTGACCAACTGTGATACTAACGATGTGCGGCCTAGCAAATGGACTTCGATGAGAAGGATTTTGTGCGGTTGACCCATAACCGTGATGCTGCTTTTTGATGAAGTAGCAGGTGCCTACATAGCTTGGGGTGGGAGGGCATGTCTCCAAATAACCCAAGCCAAATGTTGCTATGCTGAAACTAATGAATGTGAAGTAGGTGCCTACTAAAGCGAGGTGGCAGGGCACGTCTCTAAAGGGAACTCGCTCTGAATGCTGCTCCAGATTTAAAATGAGCATAACTCGGTCAATATAACTCGAAATATGTATTATAACCTGCTTTTGGAAATGGAATGATCATTCTGCATCTTCCCCTATGTTTGAAATCACTATCTGGAGACTCTAGACTCTCAGATTCGCGCTAGAACTATCTCGCCGTCACAAAATTTCTAAAAAGATATCTGATTTTGAATCAACGATAACTCCTTCATCCGAACTCCGATTCGACCGATTTTTTTTTTGAAATCAGGTGATTTTTCAAGGGAAGATCGGATCTATAACCATTTATCTAAAATTTAACACTGAAAAATGAAAGAAATGACAGGAGAGCCGTCATCCATGAATTGTCGTCAGAAAAATTACTACAACATTGCTGATTTTGAATCAGTGATATCTCTCTCATCCGAACTCCAATTCGGCCGATTTTCTTTTTAATATGGTTAATTTTTTGCAAGGAATCCAGATCTATTCTTTGTTTTTGTAAAAGTTTCACCAAAAGTTTGCAAACTCACCACCCAAAAAAATCACGGAGTTTGCTGAAGATTGCTGCAAAACATTGAAACTGAAATATGCTTCAAACCCTCATTCCAATGGATTCGTAACCTGAATCTAATACCACTGATATGGATCTTAGGAGGAAGCCCCCAAGATCTAAAAAATTGAAATGGATCTAACAAAATCTGCAAAATTAGAATGCCAGAAAAAAGAGAGAATACACAACAAATAAAACCACAAAGAAACTTGTTTTATTAAAACAGAGAATAATTGTAGAAGCTACATTGTGGTGGACCATATGTCCTTTTACAAAGTGAGGCTTTTTAGTTATATTTTTTTTTTTGAGTTACAATACCATGGGTAGATTCCATAGGTGGATACCATGGGTCAATACTATGGGTAGCTTACAATACCATGGGTAAATTCCATGTGTGGATGAATACCATGGGTGAATGAATATCATGGATAGATGTCAGTTACAATACCATGGGTGAATAAATACCATGGGTGGATGAATACCATGGGTTGATGCTATTTACAATACCATAGGTAAATTGTATGGGTGGATGGATACCATGGGTGGATGTCATTTTCCATTCGGATCACCTACTAACCCTTGAACTAGACTGTGGGTTGCGGTAAAGTCAGGTATTGTGCCTCGGTGGGCCTAGGAATCCTCGACCAGTGAATGGCGAGATATATGGTTAATCCTAGAAGTGGGTGCTCTCCATAAGGACTAGGAATCTCTGGATGGGATATACCGTAAACCCTGGAGAGCGGAGTTTTGGTTAGGGCCTAGTGATCCGGCGTGGATCACGGTAAATCCCAGATATTGGAGTCTCTGTTAGGGCCTAGTGATCTGATGTGGATTGTGGTAAAGCCTAGAGACTAAGAAACAAGAAAATTTCTCACGGTGTAGGTGGAGAAATATGGTGGCATCCATGCTTGTTTATGGCCTAGTGATCCGGTGAGGATTGCGGTAAAGTCGATTTCTATTGATGAGGGTGAGGTGGTGTAGCCTAGGGAAGCCCTGATTTGTTCTTTTGGTTTGAGTCCCACATCCATGATTGGAATATGGCACGTGGGTGATTGGTTGAAGAGAGATTTGGCTCACCCAATTTATGGTCGGTTGGAACGTGGTAGTCCCATACCGAGTTGGCTTTTGCATTCATTAATAAGAGTTTCATTCCTTGGTATTTTATGTGTAAATGTATTGGATTCTATGTAGCATTTATGGTTGTTGTATCCTCAATATTTTTGTGGTTTATTTGCTGGTTATGAATGTGTTTTATGATAGTGAAAATGTATGGTTATCATCGTGTTTTATTTGTAAATGAATGAGAAATGAATATATGACCTAATATATAATAATGTAACTAACGATATAAGGCATCAATGCTTCTTAGCGATTCTCAAATAAGTATGAGACCCTTATGCTTAGATTTGTTATTTAAACCTGTAGAATGCATATTTTTGACATGTTTGATGAAATACCTGTCATGGATATTAGGGTTCCAATCAAGTTTTTGTTCAATAATCTGCATTGGTATCATTGTTTCCATGTTTCATTCCACTTCTGTAAATTCCATGAAGCTTTGGGCAGTGACTCAGTCCTAGCCATGGAATTCAACCTTAAATCTTGTAGTCGCTGGCATAACACTGGTAGAAAGAGGTTGCAGTTGCACTCATGTAGGCTCATGGGAGCGACTAGGGCTCACACTCACTTGGAGGGCTTGGTAAGGGTCAAGGTCCTTTAATTGTTGAGTTCCCTCAAGGGTTGGTCACCTAGAAAGGTTGGGTAGCTCCTTGAGGTTTTGTTGGTTGTGTGGATGATAATTTTGGTTGTGTTTTGTCAGTTCTACTTCCATAAGGTGACCTAGGAGGTTGAATCATGTCATATTAGCTTTCCTTCACATGGTTACCCTACCAGAGCAATATTTTTGGGTAAATGTGGGAAAAGGGTGTTACATCTACAAGATTCCATCCATAAACATATGAGCAAATAGAAGTAGTCAATAAGACTTTGGTGTAGATTTTGAGGGGATACAATCAGAGGCATCCAAATACTTGAGATTAAAATATGGTATATATACCAGCCTAGATCCATCTTACTTTGGATCTATCATGCGCCGAGAGGGATCAAATCTCTCGAGGTGCAAACCTATTTTTTGAGTGCAAAACTTGAGGAAAGGTTTGCACCTCGAGAGATTTGATCCCTCTCGGTGCATGATAGATCCAAAGTAAGATGAATCTAGGCTAGTTCCAATCGGAGGCATCAACGTCACATTTTTCAGATTATTAAAATTTTTGTATATTTTTGAGATGTACATCATACTTTGAAATTTTGAAGATTAGAAATACAAATTCTAACAAATGTTATTAATATAAATATGTTTGGTAATCATAAAAATGAACTAATTAATATATTAAATAAAAAATACACCTATCATAAAATTGAAATGTGATATGAAGAATATATTGAAAAATACATGAAAAATACATAATTTATTTAGTATTTAGCCTTAACCTGACTTCTTCTTCTTTTCTCTTAGAAACACCGGCACATTTTGCCATCTTTTCATATCGATCATATGGAAATGGTGGTTGAAATCGAAGACCATCCAAAGATTTAACTCGAGATATTGCAGTAAAAGTGAGACCTTGTCGCTCTGTCCTTCCAATATCAATAGTTTCCTTTTCTAGTGTCAATCCCTGGGACTTATGAATTGTTAATCCCCAAGCAAGTCGCAATGGAATTTGTCTATTATTGCCTCTTTCAATAGGTATAATAGGAACAGTATGAGGGAATAATTCATCCCACACAACTCCGACATAGTTATCAAATGTTACTAAAACATATGTAGGAGGATTAGGAGGTGATGTTCCAGGATTATACACAATATCTTCAACTACTCCAAGAGCACCATTGACAAGTCCTGCATTAGTTCATAAATTTGAAGTTAGCATAACCCTAGCTCCAACAGCAAGAAGGACCTCATTATCCAAATTTTCCTCATCTGCTTCCATGTTGTTGTTGTTATTTGATCTTGTAGCAACACTACGTGCAACAGGGTGATTTAGGGATACCAAGCAACGCTTATTGTGATTGTGCACATCATCATTTGTTGCGAAAAAATGTGTAGCATTATTAAATGACTCTTTTGTTGAAGCATCCAAATTGGAATCTGTACATGTCATTAGTACTTTCCAATCTTCTATTTTTGGAATCGCATCTCTAACGTTCATTAATAAATGACGAAAGAATCTTTGATCATTGCTCTATCCATCTTGCCTGTATACTGTATCAAGAGTTACAACAGCTGTGAATAAATTCCATAATTATTTTGCATGACCTTCACATGCATATGCAGGTCTATCCATAACAGGAGGTAGTTGTCCCAAATCACCAACTAATATAATTGATATACCTCCAAACGATACTTCTTTATTGTGAGGAAAATCTTGGCGAAGTCGACAATCAATATGTGTCAACAAATTTCTCCCTATAAAACTCATCTCATCAATAAGAATGTACTTAACATGTTTCATCTCCTCTTGTAAGGTAAGCAAACGTGACCCTTGTAAATCAGTGAAGTTCCTTACTGGTATATAAAGAGCAGAGTGTATTGTTGATGCAGATATGTTGAATGATGCAACACCAGTAGGGGCCAAAAGAAGCAATGGGCTCTTATGAGGAAGAGAGTCAGTTTCAAGTCTTTGTTTTATTGCACCAATCAAGTAAGACTTTCCAGTACCTGCTGTCCCTTCGATAATCATAAGCAATTGTTCTTCCTTGTCATCTCCTTTGTAATGATCAAAAACTACATTAAATGCTATTTTTTGCTTTTCTCCTAAACTTTCAAATGAATATTTTCTTGATGATTCAGTAGTAACAATTGCATTCACTTTTTTCTTATCAGATATGAAGTTCACTGCACGTCTTGACGTCTCTTCATCAACAAAGCTAGAGCTCCAATTTTTCATAACATCACGATCCCTAAATCTAATCATGTCAAATTCGCTCGCATGTATAAACTTATTCTTATACAAACTTGAAATAATCTCCCACTCATGTTGCTTAGAATCATTTTGTACATGTAAAACATCTTCATCCTCATTTGGACATTGAGCTGGATCCTTTGAAGGTATTGGATTACGATCAATATGCCAAGTATTATAGGAAAAATTTTCCCAATTTTGTATGATGTCATCATCTCTAGAACCAATATCTGTATGAAAGTCATGAAACGGCTTGTACAATACTAATTCAGACCAACAAAACTATTATTTTCGCGAGGGGGAATTGAATGAAACTTAGGAAATACTCATACAATGGCTGCATTATCTCGTGGTAACCATTTCTCATCACGGCGACGTTTGTCATATGACCAAGATCTAGAAGCTTCTATCAACGAATGTTGCTCCATACTCACTGGTCTCTTCCTATATGCATCAATAAGAGAATTATCATTATGGTCATTATTTTCATCAACTTTTACTTGTTTGAAAACATTTATCCCAACATTCAAAACAATGAATGTACGACTACATTCATTAAGAGGAAGCTCCAAAAGCATATGACATGTTTCTTGTGCTCCTATATCCCTGTCAACAATAGTCTCACACAACAATGTTCTATATGCACGTGCTGCTGGTTCATTTGGATTTTGAATAGAAGAAATACGCATCAACATATCATGGAAGCTTTCTGACCCTTTTTCTGCTTTTGATGCATATTTTTCTATGTAGTTAATCACAACATGCCTAGAAAGAACAGGTTTCAAATCCATATTTGCACGCCACACCATCAACGTTTCACGATTATGTGTATTTAATCGATCATCATTTCGTCTAGGTTCATATATTTTTTCTCCACCCTCATCAACATAAAGTCTTGACATTTTGCATAGCTCCCATGGTGCCTTATATCTACACACCAATTTTCCACCCTTCTTTCTAAGGCATGACTTCTCATTGCAGGTGATGTGGCGCTCAACACAATTGAGAAGTTGTTCATAGTCCATCATAGGATCATATTGAAATATTTGTTCAGTGTTCTTTAAGCAAGGATGATCATCATCGTTCCGTTGAATAGGGATCTTTATTTGATATTCATTGCGTGGATTGAATGCATGGACAGATCTATCAAAGTATTCTTTTGCAAATCTAACTTGATTCGGGTCATTCCAATTCAATTTGTCCATATTGGGAGCATCTTTTAGCCAAAGAAACCCATGCACATGTGGAGATCCGCGATGTTTCCATTCATAACGACACCAAAAATTTGTAGCATGATGAAATTTTGAAAAAATCTCATCTCGAAACAATGTATGTCTTAAATGCACATAACTTGCTACAATGTGAGGATTATCAATGACATTCTGGCATCTCCATTTTCTTTCTTCCTTTGGATCTGTAGGAGAGGTACCTGGCATCAATATATGAAAATCAGGCCATTGCATATCTGCTACACTTAGTGTGAAGAATATTGTAGGAGATCCAATTTGTTGTACTAAGTCACATAATTCGCCACGACATTTGCTCCAATATGCACATGTACCTCTTAGAACATGTCCAAATCTCATCAATCTATCTGCAATTTTAGAATTAGGAATATTTTGTAAATTCTCTTGTAACTCATCAACTGTTGTAGGTAGTTATGTCATATTCTTTTTAACAAATATTGCAGAAGATGCTTGAGCACGATGTCTCATGATGATATTGAGTAAAAAGTATCTAAATCGAGGATGTCTCCCAAACCTATTATCACGAAATCTGAGGAGATGTTTTGCATACTCATGAAGATACACGTTTCTTAGTCGTGCTTGTAACCAATCGGCTTCTCCTTTAGGGAATAATGTTGGAAATTCCATATCAAATAACCCTTCGGTATTGTACTCATTTATTGGAGATGAACCAATTCTAGGCCAATTAATGACATTTGTAGTTTCACCATCTAGTTGGTTTTCTTCTCTATTAGGATTATCTGCCCATGCACGAATAAGTTCAATTTCCCTAGGTGCATTTGGAGGCCTTATAGCGAAAGAAGTTGTATCATAATTGTCTAAAGCATCTTCACAACCTGGAGCACCTTCTAACAACGTAATGTCTATGTCATTGTCCATATCTGGTAGTATAACAGAATTAATCATATGTGAAACATTTGTTGCTTTTTCCGGTAACTCGTCCACAACATGCATATCAATTTCTACACCTTTATAATATGGATAATTTTGAATCTTATAAAGTAATGCATCTAGTACCTTTTGCCTTCTAATAGTGAAATCATAGCTTGATCCTTGCTGACCTTTTTTTCGCACCACCATCATTAAATCCAAGTCTTTAATATGTCGAGGCAATTTATTGGCAACATCTTTGACATCTTGAGGAAAACTGATTGTGTGTGCTCTATATTTGTATTGGCCACCTATAGAATGCATTACCTGAAAAATTGGACTCACTCTTGCTATCAACATTTCCTCAACTTGTGTAAGACTTCCAAGGATCAAAGGCTGTAACCCCAGATTCATATGATTTTGTAGTCACCACTTGAATGCCAGGATACGACTCCTCACACACATGGCACATTTGAGGATGACCTAATTTATCAATTCTTTCACGAAATCTTTTATGTGAAATAACTTCATCTTCCACTGGTACATTGGAAATCATTTCACATTCATCGTCACATTGCTCCATTGGTTGATTAATTTGTAGATTCATACTTATAGGAGAATGAGCCTCAATTTTTGGCCCTAGATCACTACGACCTTCGATTTGTCTTTTTCTATGTGATCTTACATATTGTTGTCTTTGTTTTCTTCTATGTTCTTCCTTTTCGTCCTCATCCATTTCTTCAAATTTCATTCTTTTTCTTTGAGAATTATTTATTCGTTCTGCTTCCCTTTCATCCTCATTTTGTCTTTCTCGTTGCCGCCTTTTTCTTTCACGTTCCTTCTTTCGTTGTTCTCCCCTTTGATCATCAGTCATATTTTGTCTTCGCAATATTCGCTGCTCATTTTTTTCTACCCTCTTTTGCTCTCTTTCGATTTCAATTACTTGTTTCATAATATTTGATCCTTGTCTTTAACTCTTTCTCTCTTTACACTTCTCATTTCTTCAATATTGTTATTATTAGTTTCCTACACAAAAAAACCAAACACATCAATTAACCATATATATATATATATATATATATATATATATATATATATATATATATATATATATATATATATATATATATATATATATATATATATATATATATATATATATATTTAATACCTAGCTACAAAATATCAAATATCTAACTACAAAATATTTAATACTCTTTCTATGTCTATAAAGCAATTGTTGTACACGTGCAATATTGTAAATTGTGTTTGATAAAATTTAGACATTAAATATTAATATAAATATTTATAAAATATTAATATATTTGTTATTTAATATATTAATTATTTCATTTTTATGATCACCAAACATATTTATAATAATATGAGTAATAAATATTTATATTAATATTTATAAAATTACTATAAATTAAATATGAATAATAAATATTAATATTAATATTTATAAATATTAATATTAATATTTACTACGTAAATTACCTAAATTATATCACTCAATAATAACCAAAAATAAAAAATTTGGATATATTTTGTATGTGATAAAAGGCATAACGTTTCATCCAAATTGATAATGTTGAATACTCTTGAAAATTAACTATTCAACACTATAACGATTGCTATCCAATAATAACTAAAACAAATATGGTGAATCGACATGAATCACCCAAATCGATATCAAATAATTGCACATTCTATGAGATACTTAACAATTAACAAATCCATTTTCTCGTCAGATTTCAACATAGTTTCATCAAACCATGTAGGTTTCAAATAAACAATTAGATAATACACTAGCAGTTGCCCCAGGAGGCGCAAGGAGAGGCCGATAGGAGTATTGCTTGTTCTTTCCTGAACAACAACGAAATTATGGTAAATTCAATAACAATTGACATACTGGTACAAAAATCAAATAGCTACGTTCTAATACACAGAGAAATACTTTAAGACTTTGTGATTCCAGCCTGAAAGTATAACGCATTACAGTAAAACCAAAATTAGCATTATTAGCATTTTAAAGAATTGAACTGACTGGAACAGTTATAGATGTACACTACTTGACCATTATAACTACTGGTGCAGGGAGTGTCCATATGTAAAGTTGGGATCTCAAGTGACCTGAAAATATCAACGACATAAAACATGAATAGCATTATAACTATTGGTGCAGGGAGTGTTCATATGTTGAGGTTGGGACCTCATGTGACGTCAAAATATCAATGACAGAAAACATGATTAGCATTATAACATAAAACATGAATAGCATTATAACTATTGGTGCAGGGAGTGTTCATATGTTGAGGTTGGGATCTCATGTGACGTCAAAATATCAATGACATAAAACATGAATAGCATTATAACTATTGGTGCACGGGGTGTTCATATGTTGAGGTGGGGATCTCATGTGACCTGAAAATATAAATGACACAACATATTCAGCTAAATGAAAGAAACCTTCGGCAGAGGCCCTGCATACCATTAAGAACCAAATGTATTTGATCTTATACACTTCAAAAGATGATTAAAATAACCTCCACAAAAAACATATGCCTTACAATTTGGACAAGACTAATCAATATCATGAAATCCTTGTCTAAGAAAAAAAACAACGATATTGTACAGCCCAGTAAACAAATCAAAATGGCATAAAAAATGACTAGAACATGTCAATAACATATACTTTATAAAGGTATCTATCTTGTTAAGAAGCAACTCATATATTCAAGACTGCATAATGATGTTGATGCAACAATGGGTTTCCCCATTGCAATTATAACTAGTTTGAAAACCAAGGTTCGCTCTAACATATCAATTTGACCTCTGGTGGGCAACTTGTTAAAGTGAGCTTCATTTCCTGGGATAGAAGACTTCATTTGATGCTAACAATGTGTCAGAAAAGGTAACTCGCATTTTCCAGGTTTGTACCATATTGCTTCCTCTAGGAGAATGTTCTGATTGTCAGTCTTGAATTTCCATCAGGTTCTCTTCTATGTATGTAATTCTTCCAAGCCATTCATTCACAATTTTCTTCCCTCAAGCCTGTCAAATTAACCTGGCTGTTTTCATTGCATTTCAACACACCTCTACTACTTCCTTTATATGGCATATGAACTCATGTAAGTTTGCACAATCTGTAAATATCAATGCTTCAGTGCTCAAATCCATGAGATGGTCTAGTTATATTTTGATCTGCAATTCCATCTTACTACCCCTGCATTTCCAAAGTAACTTGTTTGGTTGTCAACTCATCCAGATCGCATTCACCCAAAATTAGGGTAATTATGGTGAACAAGCAAGCTCATTATTGCAGGCATATTTGGGATAGAGTTCCCACAAACAACTTGTGGTATAGAGTTCCAATGCTTTGGAACAGAAGGCTGCTTTTGATGTTAAAATTCACTAAACCCAGTAACTGCTTACCTCCTTCAATTATATCACATCGCTCTGAATGAGCTAATGTGGCATTGCTAAAATTCCAACCTATGCTAGAATTTGCAAAAATATAACATTGTCTTGCAAATTAGCAAAAATAATATAGCTTCTTCATCTTCCCATTTTATGCTAGAAATATATGTAATAAACCTGGCAATTTTCATTGACTTCCAATTCCAAGTTTCCAGCTTGGCTATTTTATTTATGTAGTTAATCCCCATCCTGACACAATAGGTTTAACCCAACTTGTATATTCTGCAGCACCATTCTTCTCAAGCATGGCTATATGGCTTGGGAAATTTGTTCCTTTCATTTCACTTTCATTCCAGCCAGTTGCCTTCTTGTTTTCCCAACCATTCTCTTCCTTGCACATCAAACGGCTAGGAGTGGAATGCTCCTTGCTTAAACCTTTTCCACTATCCCACCCTGCAGTTACCAGTGTCAGTTTGTAATGATCCGGTAACGGAGGTTCAGTAGTATAAAGGTCAACAACATTACAAATATATGTATAGCTGCAAGAGCCAGAAACATAATACCCAAGTCCAAATGGCCTTTCTTTATCTTGAATCTCAGTTGCATGACTCTTAATATCAAATGGAGTTAGTGTCTCTTGAGCTGTATCTGGCATCTTTTCAGTGTCCAGATTTTCTGATTCAGAGTCATCTCTGTCTGGCAAATCAACATCTAACAGCTGTTCTACGTTACAATCAATCACATCAATGTATATGTCGAGGTCAGGAGGAGGTAAGTGACAAGAATGCCCATTATATTTGGCCCAATATCTTTCCTTGGCAACGTGAAAAGCCTCTTCACCTGCAGAATTATTCCAATTAAGCACAGAGTCGTAACAACTTATGTACTCTTTTGCCTTGCAAAGTTCTTTCCATGGTAGACCAACAGAGTCGCAATACTCCTTCTCCCAAGAGGGTACAATTGGTTTCCAGACTTCTGATAACATGACCAATCAGAGTTAGACTGAGATATGATATCATACACATAATCATCACTACCCTGTCCACCAATAAAGAATCCACAAAAGAATCGCATAATTTAAAAAATAGTATTTTTAATCATACTAGCAATAGATAACACAAAACTATTCTTTTTAACCTGATAACCAACAGCAGAAACCTAAAACAAAACTTTGTAATTTCCAACAAAGATCACTCATAGGTGATGCATACACTAATAGCAGATACACTACAAGAATGATAGAATCTGATATAAACCCCAATAGAAAACTAACGTAGTATTCACTTCACACCACCAATGATTATGACAAATACCAAAAATATGAATAGATTTTGGCCCACATTTTCAACCCTATTCACCAATAGCAGATATATGTCAAAGTTTGCAATCAACACCTTTAGATCAAACTGCTAATGGTACCCATCACAAAGCACCACGCAAGTTAGTGGTAGAGCAAACACTTGTTTAAAGGGCAAGTTTTCAATTCAATTCCTAGCCTGTAAATTTTTTACCAATGTGTGTGTTAAAGGGGGTGACAGGTTGGGTTTCAGAGGTAGCAATCCGCAACTTTATATTGAATCTTAAGGGTGTCTGTCATGAAGGGGCATCTATCTCATTGACAGAGCAGCTAATTGCTTGAGGACAACTCTTAGGTTCAATTCCTATAGCTTGTCTAGTTTTCAACAATATATATCTATATATAGACACACCACAACCCTGAAAAATCCATAGAAATTTCAACACACAAATAGTATGATTTTCTACCCAACTTGTCATAACCACGTACACTTAGAAAACACAAACCAATATAAAATACCTAGAAAGATCATAACTTTCAAGTTTCAACCCAATTCGAAAAACTAGCAATTTCCAGCTCAACCACCATTAACAAAGACCCATTTATCTCATAACTTTCAAGTAAATTCACCATTTAGAGATAAATTAATGAAATAGATATTCCAAAAAAAAATTATAATTCTCAACTCAGTAGCAGATAGCAGGCACCAACAGAGTTGCTGATGAAGGACAGCATACTGGTACCTGAGAGGTCCAATGGCAAACCCCTAAAGGAGAATATCCTGGAAGGGGAGCTAAAAAGAAGGTATTACTAAATTACTAATAAGAGCCAGTACTGCAGATATGTTAGTAGTCTACACAAAACAGATAGCAGTGGACACATATACTTAGGTAAATTGAGGGCTGTAATGGAAGCAATTAGAGTATGTCTGAGATTTAGGCTTGAAAAGAGTGGTAGTTGAGGAAGAATCCCGAATTGTAATCAGGATATGCAAAGATTAAACTCTTCTCCGGACTGGAAGCTCGAGTCCCAAAGCAGATAGATCTGGTGTTCAACCAAAGTTCAAACACCACCCCAGCGCAATAACATCACCAACCTGGCAATAAACTGTGATTATGGATGAGTAATCTAGTCATTATTTTCATTCTATACTTTACACCTGAAAATTTTCTGAGGCTTGCCATTTTCATGCTTTGGTCTGAACCTAAGTCGCATGGTTTGGGGTTCAAGTTCAGGTTCAAGAATGATTGGGTTCAATTCAAGTTTGAATTTTTTTATGAGGTTTGGATGAGGTTTGCCATTTGTTTCATCTATTTACATTTTCTATAAATATACAGATATTAACTTTAAAATGAAATATAGCACAAAATAGTAAGAAATCAACATCAATAGACAAAAAAAATGCTATCATGGACTTCGAAACTGCAAGGATGGACTACAAGTGTGAGTTGTAGCCTGTAACATGACATTATGAGCTTGAACCATGGAATTGGTCAATGACCCAGAGGTTTGATGAGGCTTGCCAAACCTCAAAGAAAATGTCAGGTTTGCCAAATTTTGGATGGACTACAAGTGTGAGCTGTGACATGATGTTATGAGCTCGAACCATGGAATTGGCTAATGACCCAGAGGTTCAATGAGGTCTGTTAAACCTCAAAAAAAAATCAGGTTTTCCAAATTATGAACCTCAAAGTTGAAGTTCGGAAAACCTTGTGACATAGGTCTGAACTATTTTCAAGTTGGCACTTGGGAGATTGTGGCAGGTTAAAGGAAGGAAAGGAGGCCCAAGGGCAAAGCCTCAAAATTCTCCATAGCAGACCTAT
This sequence comes from Pinus albicaulis, assembly GCA_034641835.2. NCBI lineage: Eukaryota > Viridiplantae > Streptophyta > Pinopsida > Pinales > Pinaceae > Pinus > Pinus albicaulis. Next base: position 888,646 of record MU968403.1, on the reverse strand, counting down.
TGACTCAGAAAGGCTCTTGAACAAGGGTTGCAGAGATGATTAAGATGGGATCGAGCCTTGCATGGGACGCCCACCTTGGTTACTAGGGAAGGATAGACTTGAAATGAGAAGGCAATCGAGTTTCGTAGACAGTCCATCCAAGCCGGGGATCCACAAATCACTGGCTGGAATTGTGGGGAGCCTTATGAAGGGAATGGAGGAGAAAATGGCTTCCAAATCTAAGCTTAGAGAAATGATGTTGGAAATCAGGAAGGAAGCCATGGCAAAGCTCCAAGAGATGATGTGGAACGATAGGTAATTGAGATGAGCTGCGGACGTTGAGAGAACAATGGAACACTGATGTGAGTTGGAACCACTTCATGCATTCAACTCGAGACCATGTCGTGATAGAAATGGTTATCATAGAGATGAAGTTGGAATCGAGACAAACTGCATACATCAAGAGGAGAATGGAACATTGATGTGAGTTGGAACCACTTCATGCATTCAACTCGAGACCACGTTGTGAAAGAGATGGTTATCATAGAGATGAAGTTAGAATCAAAACAAACTGCAGACATCAAGAGGAGAATGAAACACTGATGAGATTTGGAACCACTTCATGCGTTCAACCTGAGATCAAGCTGTGACAGAGATGGGTAATTGAAAGATGTTGGATATTACCAGCCAGAAGAGGATAATTGAGCAGGTGGGAACACTACTACAAGAAAAACCCATGCCTAGGTGTTTTTCACTCCCCTTAGTTCAAACAACAATGACAAACTCTAGCAACCACAACAAAGACACTCCTCCAAAGACCAATAACTTTCCCTTCGGTTTATAAGTAGTCACAAGGTTTCTCTTTGCCTTAAGTATTTGCCAATTTCGTTAATATTTTTTATACTTCTAGTCCCTGTTTTTCTGTAAAGGGGTTTGCCAAATTAGTTAAAAATTTTGAAATTTGTAACTAATTTGGCAAACCCCTTTGGAGGAGTGTCTATGTTGCAGTTTGCCAAATTTTGAACCTCAAAGTTGAAGTTCGGAAAACCTTGTGACATAGGTCTGAAATATTTTCAAGTTGACGCTTGGGAGATTGTGGTAGGTTAAAGGAAGGAAAGGAGGCCCAAGGGCAAAGCCTCGAAATTTTCCATAGCAGACCTATTGACTCGGAAATTCTCTTGAACAAGGGTTGCAGAGATGATTAAGATGGGATTGAGGCTTGCATGGGATGCCCATCCTGGTTACTAGGGAAGGATAGACTTGAAATGAGAAGGCAATCGGGTTTCGTAGACAGTCCATCCAAGCCGGAGATCCGCAAATCACTGGCTGGAATTGTGGGGAGCATTATGAAGGGAATGGAGGAGAAAATGGCTTCCAAATCTAAGCTTAGAGAAATGATGTAGGAAATCTGGAAGGAATCCATGGCAAAGCTCCAAGAGATGATGTGGAACGGTAAGTAATTGAGATGAGCTGTAGGCGTTGAGAGAACAATGGAACACTGATGCAAGTTGGAACCACTTCATGCATTCAACTCGAGACCACAGTGTGACAGAGATGTTTATCATAGAGATGACGTTGGAATCGAGACAAACTACAGACATTAAGAGGAGAATGGAACATTGATGTGAGCTATAACCACTTCATGCATTCAACTCGAGACCGCACTGTGACAGAGATGGTTATCATAGAGATGAAGTTGGAATCGAAACAAACTGCAGACATCAAGAGGAGAATGAAACACTGATGAAAGTTGGAACCACTTCATGCATTCAACCTGAGATCAGGCCATGACAGAGATGGGTATTGGAAAGATGTTGGATATTACCAGCCATAAGAGGATAATTGAGCAGGTGGGAACACTACTACAAGAAAAACCCATGCCTGGGTGTTCTGCACTCCCCTTAGTTCGGACAAAAATGACAAACTCTTGCAACCACAACAAAGACACTCCTCCAAAGATCAACAAGTTTCCCTTCTGTTTGTATGTAGTCACAATGTTTCTCTTTGCCTGAAGTATTTGCCAATTTCGTTAATATTTTTTATACTTCTAGTCCATGTTTTGTTGTAAACGGGTTTGCCAAATTAGTTAAAAAAATTGAAGTTTGTATACTTCTGGTCCCTGTTTTGCTGCTAAGGGGTTAGGTCAAACCGCTACTTTCTGTAATTTAATCTTCTGTCAATATAATATTTTTGGCCCAGCAGAAAAACAAAAAGTACCAATAAAGCTTGTAAAATACAATCCAGTCCCCATTAAACAAACATGAAGACATAATGAATTAAAACCACTGCAAAAGCAAAAGCGCCTTTCTAATCCAACAAACAAAGACTGATGAGAGTTGGAACCACTTCATGCGTTCAACCTGAGATCAAGCTGTGACAGAGATGGGTATTGAAAAGATGTTGAATATTACCAGCCAGAAGAGGATAATTGAGCAGGTGGGAACACTACTACAATAAAAACCCATACCTGGGTGTTCTGGACTCCGCTTAGTTCGGACAACAATGACAAACTATGGCAACCACAACAAAGACACTCCTCCAAAGACCAATAAGTTTCCCTTCTGTTTATAAGTAGTCACAAGGTTTCTCTTTGCCTGAAGTATTTGCCAATTTCGTTAATATTTTTTTTACTTCTAGTCCCTGTTTCGCTGTAAAGGGGTTTGTCAAATTAGTTAAAATTTTTGAAATTTGTA